>JAWWEV010000022.1:19629564-19699336 GCA_035583235.1 Hafferia zeledoni
TACCAGTCAGTCATGGACTTACCCAGGCTCAGGTTTGGTGGCATATTCTAAAAGCAGGTAAAGCCATGGCTGGGACATGCTGGCATTGCAATGGTGGGCACAGGGCACAGGAGACAGCCTGGCTGTGCCTGTAGCAGCAAGGGAGGGGAAAGTCCCTAATGTTCAAGAGAGAAGGTGACTCACCACTGGAATATGTAGCTTGCTTAGGGGTTTGCCATCCAACAGGTAGGAGCCCGTGTAGGTGACATACTCAGCGTAGCACTGTGGAGCTTGGGGAGTAATATAGCAGAGGATTTTCCGCTTCTCCTCTATCTTTTTCCTGATCTGGAGGTACTCGAAGTAGGGGTTGGACCTGTCGCTGTGGTACGGTTCGATGTCGTCCAGTTTGATCGCATCCACGATAGCTGCCAGTGTCTGCTGGATCATCTCCCTCGTCTGCTGGGTGGACGTGTTGATCTGCTGCTGCAGCTGCTGGTTGGAGCGCTGGAAGCGGCGCTTCCGCGGGTGCTGCGCCTGGGAATCGTCCTCCTCCGTGATGCGGCCCTTGGCACGAGTGACGGGCGCGGAGACGGGAGGAAATTCCTTCTCGGCCGAGGCGGCGTTCTGCTTGTTTTGGTTGGCGAGCATCTGAGCCCGGTTCCTGGTAATCCGCTGAGGAATCTCTTCTATTTTGGGTGGTTTGGGAGCTTCTGCTACTGGTTTCTGTACTGGTTCCACAATTTCTGGTTGAGCATTGCCTGGAGGTGTGTCTGCCTGGGATGCCGGGGCCTGGCTCCCGCCGCGGGATGCGGCGCTGTCCTGAGGAGCAGTGCCCTCGGAGCCGGACACGGGCGGGGGGCAAGGCTGGGAGCTGCTCTCTGCCACCCCCCCAGCAGATGACAGCTCCTCGTGCACAGCTTCCACCTCTTTGCTCTCTGCCTGCGTGGACTCGGATGGGGTCTGCTGGAAAACCTGCGCTTCCGAGTCCTCTGTTCCCTTCTCCTCAGCCACGTTCAGCACTTCCGAGGCTGCTTCTTGTGCAGCTACTTCTGGTTTCTGCTCCTCTGCTGGTGGCTCCGTGTCTGCGGGCAGGGCAGTTGCTGCCTGGCTGGCCGGCGGTTCCTCCGGCTCGTTGGATGCGATCACGGACGTGCTGGCTTTGATGATCCCAGCACTCGGCTCTGGAGCTGCTGCTGGGCTTTCCTCCACTGCCTCTGCCTCGGTCATCTCTGCCTCTGCAACCTCCTTGGGCTGGAGTGGCAGCTCTGGGAGCGAGAAGGGGCCAAGGTCCAGCTCATCCTCGGTGTTGGTGAAGGGGTCGGGCCACGTCACTGCCTCCTCCGTGTTCGTGGGTGCTGTGTTATTGTTTTCCAAATAGTTGTTTTCTGGCGCAGTGACGACTTCAGCCTGAGGTTCTGCTGGCACACACGGAGGCTCTGGAGGGATCTCTGGTGCTTCTTCTGGAAGAGGCTTGCAGTTATTGAAGAAGGTGTCTAACCTAGTAGGGGACATGTATGGAGCTTGCTCTTCAGCGTTCGCTATTTCTGCGGGAACTGCTTCCTCAGCATCCTCCTTGACCTCCTCCAGCCTCGGTTCAGACACTGACAGAGGGTAAGAGATGGGAGAGACGGGGTAGGAAGTCTCTGTGGGAATGAAGGCTACTGGTGCAGGATGAATCGGCTCCAGGGAACAGAGTGGAGGTTTAGGGGACTCAGAAAACCTCTGCGGAGATTTCATCAGGAGCTCTGAGCCCATGGACCAGGGGACAGGGTGCTCTGCAGGGTTCCCCATCAGGCTGGGGGGAATGGTTGTGTCCGTGTTTCGGGAGGGAGGGTTATCCCAGTCTATGTTGTTTTGTTCTGGCATACCCGAACTGAAATGGTTTTCCTCGATGGGTGGTAGGTAGGTGGATTCTGGAGGCATGATGGAGGCAGTGGCTTGCTGCTCCTCCGTGGTATCCAAGGGCATGCCGAGGTCGGGGGGAAGAGCACTTTCCACTGAAGGAGCCAGCAACTCATCTCTGTGTGAAGGGGAGGATTTTGCTTGTAAACCAGAAAAGACACTTTCGGGTGACTGGGCGACCCCACTGACAGCTCCCTGTGCACAGTGCAAAGCTTCCACTTTGGGGGAGGAAACTCCGTAATCCGGGGAGTAATACCCGGGAGACAAACACTGAAACTTCTCAGCAGGAACAGAAGGAAGGGGAACTTTTTCTTCCATTAAATGCTGAACTGGAGAGTCATAATTTGATGTTGCTGGGACGCTTTGCTGTCTGAAAAACTTATCTCCAACACTGAACTCTTCTTCAGGTGCCCTTCTGATGTCCACCGAGATGGAACGATAGAGGTTGGTGGAGGGGATGGTGCGAGTCGGGGTCTGACTCGGGTTCTCGGGGAGCGCGGTGGGAACGTTGGTGTATCTGTCGAAGAAGGACGGGGAGCAGGCATTCATAGACATGGTGGAGATGGGCAGCGAGTGCTGCGAGTCCGCACACTCAAACATCAGGTCTGTGTAATCCTCGTTGCTGCACGAAGGAGTCCTGGGTGTTTGCATCACCTCCTCGTAGCTCGGGCAAGACACGACGGACGCCGGGGTCGGGACGCCCGTTGGCCGGTTCTGGTCCGGCCTGGGAGATGCTGGGAGGATCTCCTTCAGCTGAGGACCCGTGATCCAGTCCTTGGAGTCTGTCCCCACAGCAGGCTGTGCCTTGTTTTCCGGTGACAGGATAGGAGTCAGAGGACCCAACTCTTTGAGCTTCTTGTCCTTGAGCTGAGTGTCCAGCGTTAGCGGCTTCTTTGTGGACAGATCCAGGCTCCTCTTGCGCACATCTTCCGAGCTCTTCAGTTTGTCCTTTAACTTGGGGTCTCCGGATCTGTGCCGCATTTTCTCCATCTGCTTCATCCTCTCTTTGTGCCTTTTGTGGCGCTCCTCGATCTCCAGGTCTTTCTGGCTCAGCATCCTCTCAAAGCTGGTCATCATCAGATCACCGTCTCCCAGGAGTTTCTCCCTTGGCCTGGCATCCTTCTTGCCACTGTCTTTGGAAAGGGTTATTTTCTCATTCCCATTGCTTATTTTTATGGACTCTGATTTGTCTTTATCTTGGTTCTCCTTGAGCTTCTCTTTCAGTTTTGTTTCACCGAATTTGAGGTTGTCATCCTTGGATTTATCTTTAAAGGTGGTAACTTGAGGCCCATCCTTGTCTTTGAGGGTTGACTTTGGCTCATCTTTGTGATGTTTAAAGAAACCATCTGCATGTTTGTCTCTATGCTTTTCCTTTTCCTCCTTCCATTTTTCCTTGTGTTTATCTCGCTTCTTTTTCTCTTTAGCTGTGCTGATGGTGCTGGAACCATAAGTCTTTTCTTTTTCTGCCTTCTTTGACAACTCTCTTTCAGAATCATTTTTATCCTTCTTTTCAGAAAATAAGTAATCAATGCTTTTCTCTGGTTCCTCATCAGCCTCTGCCTTCATATTGTAGGAAGAGCCAAAAGCCTCCCCATCCACAGAGAAATCTTTCTCGTAGTGAGTGGAATCCTTCCTGCTGCTGGAGTCCTTGAATTCTTCTGTTTTTTCCTTTTTTTCTGTCTTCTCCTTCTTTGCTTTTTCTTTCTCGTGACTTTTCTTTGAGGAAGATGAGGAATGTCGGTGTCTCTCCTTCTCCTTGAGTTTGTCCTGCAGGCAGGGTAAAGGGAGAGAGTCCTTGAACTTTTCTTCAGCGGCATCAGCAAGAGAAAGGTTTGAAGACTCGAACAGGCTGGTCAGTCCTGGCTCTTGCCCCCTGTCTGTGAAGCTGTCAGAGGAAATCTCGCTGATCTTGTCATTGGAGTCATCCCTGTAGTCATTCAGAGCCTCCTCCTCCAGCTTCTCCAGCAGACTTTTCTCCGACTCCCCTCCTTTTGAAGACTTCTTTTCTTTGGAATGCTCTTTATCTGGCTTCTCCTTATGTTTGCTTTTCACCTTGTCATCACTGGTGTGTTTCTTTTCAATCTTTTCTGGGAGCTTTTGCTTGTTTTTCTTCTCCTGAATGGAATCTATGGACGTTCTGTCCTTCCTGTCCTTGTACTTCTCAGTGGAGTCTTTATCTTTCTTCTCTTTGTGTTTCTCAAAGGAACTCTTCTCCTTCTTCTCCTTTCCCCCTTCTGATGTTCCTTTGTCCTTTTTCTTCTCCTTGGACTCCTTGTCCTTCTGCTTCTCCGAGTGCTGCCGGTCGGACGAGTACTTGCGGTGCTTGTCGGGGTACAGCTCCTTCTCGGCCGCGGGGTCGTCCTTGTCCTGGAGGCTGTCCAGGCGGTGCCCGTCGCTGCCGGCAGAGTCGCCCACTTTGAACCCTCCCAGGCTGTAATCATCCCTCTCGTCCTCGCTCTCATCCGTGAAGATGTCAGCGATGCTGTACCAGCTCTTCTCCTTGCCCTTCTTCTCATCCTTCTTCTCGGAGAAATCCTCCCGGTCCGCGGAGAAGTTCTTCTTCTCTTTCACCTGGTCGAAAGAACTCTTCCTCTCCTTGTCTTTGCTGTGAAGATCTTTGTACTTCTCCTTAGTTTCTTTCTTCTCTTTGAAACTTTTCTCTAGTTCTTTGTCCTTCAAGATTTTTTCCGGAGCAACTTTTTCACTTTTCTCCTTGTCGCCCTCTTTGGATTTTTCTTTGTATTTTTCTGGCTTCATCTTTTCTTTTTTTTCTTTATCGGGAGCATCTTTCTTCTCCTTTTCCTTCCCGGAATGGTGCCTCTCCCAACTCTCCAGGGATTTCCCACTGAATTCAGGGTCAGACTTATCCTTGAAGAAGGTTTCACAGCCATAGTCTTTGAAGTCATCTCGATAGGGCTCCTCCTGCTTCGTCTTGGGATCTTTTCGCTCTTTGGAGCCATCAGAGGAATCTTTTCTGTCTTTGTTGGTTTCCCCTGTATCTTTTTCTTTCCTCTCCTTGACAGTCTCCACAGAATCCTTCCTTTTCTTATCCTTTTCTGGCAAATAACTGGGAGTAACTTTGTGTCTGTCTGTTTGGTCCTTTTTCTTCTCAGAGCTTTTCTCCACATAGTCCCTCTCCTTTTTCTTTAGAAAACTGTCCTTTTCATTCCGCTTCTCGTATTCCTTCTTCTCCTTTGTTTTATTTTCCTTTTTCTTGTCTTTAATTTCCTCTTTCACAGGTTCTATGATTAGTTTTGCCACGGTGTCATTTTTAATCTCCCTGAAATCTGTTACTGGAGAATCCCAGCTGTCCTCACCCTTGAAATCGAAGGATGAGTCAGAGGACAAGTCTGAAAACCACCTCTCCTGCTGATCGTCCGAAAGGCTGAACTTCGTGTCCTCGCTTTCAGCAAATTGGGGTTTGTTATTGAACTCATCAAACCCTGACTCCTCCCTGTAAAGTTTTTCTTTTTTGCATTTTTCTTTCTCCTCCTTGAAGGATTTTTCTTTCTCTAGTTTAGAAACCTTGTCCTCTTTCAGCTCATTCTTCTTCTCAGATTTGGACTGTTTGTCCTTTGACTTCTTCTTTCTCTCCTCCTTGTGTATTCTTGGCTTCTCCTCCTTGGGAGATTTCTCCTTGACAGGTTTCTCTTTTTCTGATTTACTCAATCCTTCTCTGAAGGATTTGCTCAGATCTTTACTACCATCTTTGATTTTTCTTAACGATTTCTCCTCTTTTGAGGATTTTCCAGTCTCATCTTTAAACAACCACTCCTTCTCCTCCACTTTACCTTTGGGGAGCTTTTCCTCCTTCTTACCATGTTCCCGCTCATGTTTTAACACTTTCAACTTGTTTTCGACTGGATTTTCTGTCTCTACTATCAAGCCTTTCTCAGGCTTTTGTTTAGAGTCCTCAAACTCAAAAGAAAAGGTTTTGATTATTTTGATATCTTGGCTGATGGGACACTGTCCCTTCTCCTTGTTTTTATGTTTGTGTTTTGTTTTATGCTTTTTAACAACCTTCCCCTCCTTGTCCAGCTTTGGAATTGCTCCATCCACATTACTATGGAATGAATTCTTTTTCTCAGAAAGAGTGTTGTGGGGGGTGTTTTTCTTTTTGTGCTCTGGTTTCTTCCTGACTGGCTTTAGTGACTCTAAGCTCGAGTCCTCGGACGAATAGTCTGACTCGCTCGTCAGCCTCGTCCTGGTGGAGTCCGATAAGGAACTGACATCTGACCAAGCTGGAGAAGATATGGTTTTCCAATTGTCCGTCCTCCAGTGCTTGGAGTGCTGTTCTGTAAGACTGGGATTATGTTTCTGGGATGCTAAACTCCCATGAGAAGAGGTCGATGAGGCAGACAGAGAGTTAAACAAGGAGGATTCTTTTAGCACTAGCCTCGAGTCCTTTACACAGCTAGAGCTCTGGAGAGAGTCTCTATCATCCTCCTCACTCTCCACATTTTCACTCTCTGATTCAGAGGAACAAAACTTGTCATTTTTTTTGCCAAACCGAACCTCTTTGCTTTTCGTCTCCTTCTTCCGCTTCTTCTTCACTTTGCTTTTCTCCTTGGGTGCCTTGGTGCTGGCAGGCTCCCGGATCTTGCTGCTGGGCAGGATGGAGTGGGTCGAGAGGCGCAGCTTCTCCGCCGTCCCCACGGCCACGCTGGTCTCCTCCTCGTCCGAGCTGTCCGACAGGATGCGGTGGGCAGCTTTCTTTGGTGTAATTGTGTTATTTTTAGTATAAGTTTTCACTTCCATTTTGGGTATGGAAATGAAACTGTTTGCTTTAGTCTCTTTCCTGTAATCCTTTTTCAGCAAATGTTTGTCATCGACCGGCGGGACCCGGTCCTGCTCATCGTCCTCATCGAATTCATACTCGTCCTTCACCGGCGTGATGGTTTTAGGGGGCTCCTGGGCCTTGGGCTTGTGCTTCAAACCCTTCTCAAACTCTGAGTCTGTGTTATTGCCATCAACTGAGCTGGAGGGAGCGAAGGAAGGGGCGTCCTCCTCTTCTGAGGTCTCTGCAGAGAGAGAAGAGCAGCGTGTTAAGGGCTGTGAGAGACTCTGGGGAGGGAACATCACTGGCCTGTAGCAGACATGAACCACTGGGAATGACCCTGGCATCCTTTGGCCTCACCAAGACTTTGCCAGGTTGGCAGCCAACACCTTGGAATGCCAGGCTGGGAGATGTTTCAGGAAAGAACAGACACCCTGGCTCCAACCTGCACACAGTGCTCACCAAACACCATCCTGGTGTACCAGAACTTTGTAACAGGGTTAAGGCTGCACACAGCAAAGGTCAAGGCTCCCTGTAAGACTGGAAACAAATTAGCACTAATTAAAACCTGCAGTATCTTCTACAATGATGGCACTGTTGGGACAGACTCCAGCAGGGACAGCCCAGGAGCAGAACCTGAAACACCAGCACTGGGACAGCCGAGGGACAGGAACACACGGTGGACACACAAACCTTCTCCTCTCCACTGCAATTACCCACATTTTAAAGGTAAGACATCCATTTACCTGCAATTGGCTGCCAATCCTACATCTTGACTGCACCAGGGAACTGATCTCAGCCTTGGCTCCCAGGGCAAACAGCTCCCAGAGTTAAAGCTGGTGGTTTATGTTGTCAGAATTGGGGTTGCAGCTACAGGTGGGCTCCTGACCGTGGCAGCAGCGTGTGGACATCCTGACAAGAGTCTAAACTTCACTGTCCTTTACTGTCTCTGCATTAACAGCCAGCTGCAGGCTACAAACATCAGTGCCAAGGCCCCAGAGAGGTCAGTCTCACCTGTTGAGCTCTCCTCGCTGGAGGGGTACGTGGTCTTCCCCAGGAGCAGATTCACCATCGTGGGAGAATTAGCTACTTTTAAAGGTGTCTCACCCTTCCTGTTGCTTTGATGAGGATTCCCTCCATAATGTAACAACAATTTCACCACCTGAAAAGAGAAATTGAAGCTTAAAGATGCTCATGATGTTTTGATTCCAGGTACTTTGTGAATTTTCATATATAAGGGGAATGTCCTCAGGACAGGCCTTATGGTACTAATGGTCATCAATTAAAAAGGCTACAAAATCCAGCAACATTCCCAGGGAAATGGTGGAATCACCATCTCTAAAAGTGTTCAAAAACATGCAAATGTGGTGCTTAAGGATGTGGTTTAGTGGTGGGGTGTGGTGGTACTGGGACAATGTTTGAACTCTTTGATCTTGGAGGCTTTTTCCAACCTTAATGGTTCTGTGATTTTAAAAACTAACCCAGGCAGGAAAGAAGGAAGAAGAACAAGACACAAGGCCATGCTGCCTCCTCAATTCCAGAAGAAGAATCAACTATCTTGTGTGCAGAAGAACAACCAAGTAAAACACTCAGCTGCTCTGGGGCAGCAGAATTCATAGAACTATGGAATGGTTTTGGTTGGAAGGGACCTCAAAGCTCATCCAGTTCCACCCCCTGCCATGGGCAGGAACACCTTCCACTATCCCAGGCTGCTCCAAGCCCCATCCAACCTGGCCTTGGACTCACATTCCTGCCCACTACAAGGCAAATGAGACCTAAATAACCCAAATCCCTGTATTTCCACAGTTGGCTGCTCAAAGCACAAGTTCACAGATGAATCCCTGAAAGCCCAGCAATGGACCCAGCAGCCCCCACCTTGAAGTGCCCGTTGTTGGCAGCGTCGTGCAGGGGGGTGTCGTCGTCCAGCCCCTTGGTGTTGACCTCGGCGCCCGCCGCCAGCAGCTGCTTCGCCACGTCGTAGTAGCCCCGGTTACAGGCCTCGTGCAGTGCCGTCCAGCCTGCAAGGAGGGGACACTGAGCAGGACAGCACCCTCACAGGGACACAGGGACAGCGAGGGCCACCCCCAGGCACACAGGGACAGTGAGGGTCACCCCTGGGCACAGAGGGACACTGAGGGTCACCTCCAAGCACACAGGGACAGTGAGGGTCACCCCTGGGCACAGAGGGACACTGAGGGTCACCTCCAAGCACACAGGCTGCAGGAACTGGCATGGAAAGGGGCAGGTTGCTCTGATGGCCAAGTTGGCCGTGTCTGTCTGCACCCCCAAGAAGGAAGGACCCTGCAGCTCTGCCCTGCTACTCCAGCCAGGCACTCATCGAATCAATCCCACTTTTCCCTCTGGTCATGTCATGTGCTGCAGTCAGAGCATCTGCCAGAGCACAAAGGGCTCCAGGAGATGGAAAGTTTTATATAAGAAATGAAGAGGATTGCTGCTGTCATGTGAAAGGCAGGTCTCAAATCCTTTCCCCTGCACAGAATCATGGAATGGTTTGGGTTGGAAGGGACCTTAAAACTCATCCAGTTCCACGCCCTGCCATGGGTAAGGACACCTTCCACCAGCCCAGGTTGCTCCAAGCCCCATCCAACCTGGCCTTGGACACTTCCAGGGATGGGGCAGCCACAGCTTCTCTGGGCAACCTGTGCCAGGGCCTGCCCACCCACACTGGGAAGGATTTCTCCTCTACATCTAATCCATCCCTGCCCTCCTTCAGCTTAAGGCCATTTCCCCACCTCCTGGCACTATGTGCCCTCATGGAAAGTGCCTCTCCAGCCTTCTCTTAAGCCCTGTTCAGGTCTGGCTTTAGGTTCCAACTCCTGTGTAGGGGAAACACCCAGGCTGGGCCTGAGCCCTGAACTGCAGGCAAGGATGGGGAACTGCCCCCACACAGCCCTCACAAACACCTTCTGTGCTCTCCCAGCTCCCAGCCAGGCTCAGCTCCGGTGGGGGGAGGCCAAACTGCAGATCTCCACAGTAACGGCAGCTCCACTTCTCAAACAAGCCTCTGAAGAGCACAGGACAAAACACTTTATCGTGTTCAAACAGACTATTTTTAAGCAGAGCCTGTTTTGAAGTTCCCCAGTGCTGGTTTGCTGATAGCGCCGTGGGAGCGCGTTCCGGTACCTCCGCTTGGAGCCTCTGCAAGGGGCACCTGTGCCCAGAATTAATCACAGCTGATACTTCAGTCTGGCAATGGCATTAATCATATGGGAGGAGGAACGGCCATATCTATTTATAGCCCCAAAATCGTGCAAAGAGAACAGCAAAGAGCAAAGTCAAGTTCTTGGACGTGCTGAAGAAAGGCTGATCCAGGCCCCACTCTCAGCACAGGGGTGTATGAAGAGCACCTTCTTCATCATCATCATCATCAACTCCTGGCTGCCTTGGGGGCACGACTTGGGGTTGTTCCCATCCCATCCACCACCCTAAGTAGGAGCTTGGAGGAGGAGGAGGAAAAGGAGGAGGAGGAGAAGTAGGTGGTGCTGCTCCTGAGTTGAGGCTCAGGACACTCAACATCTCCTCTAATTCGGGTGTCTGGTGGGATCTGACCTTGCCCTTTAAATTCATTCCCCATTAGCAGCCCTCCCACATTCAATCCTTGAAAACAACTCCCAGGAATCTGTAGGCATCAGCCCCCCAACTCCAGAGCGGTGACTTCACAAACCCACTCTTGGCAGTGTTTCTGTGCACATAATTTCTTCTATTTTAAGAAAAAGAAAGAGCTAACCCAGCCCATCTCCCTTTGCAAATCCCCCTCCCGACTTCCAAGACAGCACCCATGTGGAAGGGCACAAGCAAATGGACTGGAGGCCTGGACAGGGTTTCAGTGTGCGGAGCCAGGACAGCCCCAGGGATCGCTCTGGATCCTGCCCAGCCCAGCATCACTGCCTGGAGCAGACTGGACAGCCTGGGAATTCTGCTCCAAACTCCAGCAAGGGAACTGATGCTTTGGGGGTTTTTTGATTCTTGGTTTCTTTTTGCCTTTTTAGTGTTGTTTTTTCTTATTTGTTTTTTTTTCAAGGGCAACAAGAGTTTTTCCTCCCCTGTGAGCACAATCGTTATTTTTGGCTGATCTCCTCTTTCCAAGGAGCAACGCTGTGTCATAAACAAACTGCTCTGTGTGGTGGGAGCCATTCCTGGAGGTGGAACACACATCCAGGTGGGAAGAGGTGGGGATTCCCAGGCTGGTTACCTGCAAAGTCCTTCACATTGACATCTGCACCCTCGATGATGAGCTCCTTGATGCGCCGGGCGTCTCCCCGGATGGCGGCGCGATGCAGCCGAGTCTCTCCTCGCTCGTTTCTCTTATTTACTTTATCTTTGGTTTTGGAGGCAGAGTTGGGAGTTCCCTTCTGACAAACTGTAGACTGAGAGGGATGCTTTGGTGTTGTGTCAACTGCAGGGAGGAGAGAAGCAGCGTCAGGAACCGCAATTCCAGGGAATTCCTAAGCCTTTAGAGGGAGCTCGTGCACCGCGTTTCATCGCGCCTCTTCCCAAAATATTCCCCACAAGGCAGCGAGAGGCAGCCCAGGCTCGGAAGGGGATGTGAACAGAGCAGCCTGTGTGTGTCCCACAGAGATGGGAATCGCGGGCTGCCAGAGCCCACTGGAGTCCTGGCAAGCACTGTGGGCAGTCCCGTGATTTGGGAGCAGACAATGCAGCTCCTTACCCTCAAACCTCAATTCCCAAGGGAAGTGGCCTTTTACCAAGCACATGTGAGGTCTGACAGCCTTGGGAGGAGACTGTGCATTTCCTGGGATTACACTGAATACTCCACAGCTTTTCCCCTTTTAATACTCCCAAATAACAGCAACATCAGCAGTGACATTGGTTAAGAACAACAAAATACACAGCTAAAAGCTGCAATGTTGTGTGTAGGATGCAGATGTGACCGAGTCCTCCAAAAACCCGGGGGGGGGTCATGTTTGCAACAGATAAAAGTTACTAAAACACAAAATCCGTGGTAAACACATTCCAGCTGCTCTGCATCTCGAGTTACAGCTGCACTGGTTACACTTATCCCCCTCCACAAGAAGAAACGTTAAAAAACATACAGAGGGTGATGTTTTGTCTTTAGTCACAATCCTCCTTTACAGAGATAGCTGAGAGGCCTGTGGGAAAGACGAAGCTGCTGTGGAGGAGGTTCCCATGGAATGAAAACTCTGGTTGAGCAGCCAGGGCAGGACTTGGACTTGGCCCATGGGACACCTCCTGCTACTGCCCGACACTGGAAGAAGAAAGGGCAGCCACAGCCATGAACAAACCCCAGTGACACCATGGCTGGAGTCACCTGCAGAGCCCCGTGGGACAGGTGAGACCCAACAGGGCAGCAAACCAGCCCCTTGAGACCACACTGGAGGTGGCAGCTCATCCTTCTGCTGCACCAGAACTTCCTGGTGACCCCTGGGAACTGGGAAGCCCAGGCATTTTGGAGCCTCACTGCAGGTACCACTCTGGAGCAACATCCCCCCTCTGGGTCTCACCTGGGCTGTTTGCAGACTCTTCCGCTGTCATCTGCATGAGGAGAGCGACCTGCTGGCGCTCGGAGAGCGGGTACCCTGCCCGGATCCCCGAGAGGCCCATCCCGAAGAGCAAGCCAGGCTTCCTGGTGGTGGGCTCCTTTTTAATCCTCTTCCGCTCGGGACCCTGCTTCTCTGTGGGACAAGGACACGGGGACACAAGCTGTGAGTGTCACTGAGACCCACAACCACGTTCCACACCTCACAAACCAAAAAAGGATGGTGAAGGAGGTTCCTGTGGTGCAGGATGGATCCCTGTGGTGAAGGATGGAGCCCTGAAATGGGAGCAGTGGTACCTGGAGCGGCCCCCCAGGCTCACACTACTGCAGGTACAGCCAGGACATGCTCCACTCCTGCTCCTCCAACAGCCTCCAGTTCTCCCCCCTCCATCCAAGAGCAGCACACGAAGGAGGGAGTGGGTCCTCCCCGGGGCCACTGTCAGTGCTGTACCTCCCACCTGGCTCTGGGAGCCTCCATCCCATGCCATGGTGTTCAGAGCAGCCTATGCAGCCTGACACCAGCACAGCATGGACTCAACTGGAGGCATCCAACAGCATCAACAAGGAATGCTGGCAAGATACAAACTGATAGCTCAGAAACATGGCCATCACACACCCCCCTCCTCCTCCTCCTCATCAAACCAAGGAGGCTGCAGCCAAACACGTGTGGGGAGCACCAGGCTGGTCCTCTCCTCCCAAAGCAGCTGCTCCCACCTGGCACAGAGCACCCACCTCCCATCAGGTCTTCTGCAACCCTCTGAAAAAATCCCAAACTAACAGGAGGGGAGGGGAGGAAGAAACCACAGAAGTGCCTGGCTTGTCATCCCCAAATCCCAGCCTGGCACTCAGTCTCCTGACTCATTCAGGTGCAAAGGCAGCTCCTGCTGAGGGACTGAGCACAACTGCAGCTAAAGCCAGATCTGTCAAATCCTGCTGCACCATCTCCAGTGGGTTCAAAGAGCCACAGCAGAGTCACAGAACCATGGAATGCTTTGGGTTGGAAGGCACCCTAAAGCTCATCTTGTTCCACCCCTGCCATGGGCAGGGACACCTTCCACTCACCCAGGCTGCTCCAAGCCCTGTCCAGCCTGGCCTTGGACACTCCCAGGGATGGGGCAGCCACAGCTGCTCTGGGCAACGTGTGCCAGGGCCTGCCCACCCTCAGTGAACTAAAAACTAACAATCCTGCAGCCCCAGCTCTGCTCATCCAGCCCCCTTTGCTCTTTGCCAGACTCGATGTGGGTCACGGGCACACGGCCTGTTGTGCCCCAGTGCCAAGTCCAGTGGGTCAGGTGGAACTGCCAGGGGATGGGGTCATGCTCGGCCAGTGGACTCTGCACCTTCAACCACCAAACTGCAGTGGAGTAAAAGTCTCCAGCAGACGAGGGCAGCAGCGTGTGGGGACACCTGCACTGCTCAGGTCCATTCCTGCTGCTCTGGCTCCCACACTCCCCCAGCCGAGGCACAGGCAGCTCCACAAACCTCCTCCCTGCACCATGTGTGGAGCTGCCACCCCCTGCTGCCCAGGTCTCACCTGGAGCAGGTGATTCCCATCCACCCCTGCTCTCAGGATCCTGTACATTTGAAAAACAACTGTCCCAGGGAACCTCTCAGTCAGAGAGCACAGCCACCCCTCTCCAAACACCTTCTCACTGCCCAGAGAAGCTGTGGCTGCCCCATCCCTGAAATGTTCCAACCCAGGCTGGACAGGGCTTGGAGCAACCTGGGCTAGTGGAAGGTGTCCCTGCCCATGGCAGGAGGGTGGCAATGGATGAGCTTTATTATCCCTTCCAACCCAAACCATTCCATGGTTCTGTGAAATACAAGCCCTGGAAACATGTCTGCATTGAAGGAGAATCCTGGTCTATCCCTTCAAAGCCACATTTCGGTCGCCCTGGCAGCTGCAACAGATGAAATCAGATCACAGGAAAGTGGGCAGCTTTTTAATGGCTTAAAATAAAATTAAACCCAGTGTGCTTACGGGAAGAAAACAACTTGACCTGGACAATTCCAGGAGCCACAGTGCTGCTTGGTGTGTCCTGCCAGGCACCCTGGCCCTGAGCACAGGGACACCTGACCCATGTGTGCAGCACCTCCCTGCTTCTCCTAAAGCTCCGAGCTGCTGCTCCAAGCTGCTTAAATCCTGCTCTGCCAGGCCTGGCTTCTCCCCAGCCTCGGCCACCCCCAGCCATGCCCCACAGCCAGGCACAGAGATGCTCGAGGGGTCACGCCCTGGCCGGTGCCACCGGGCAGTGTCCCTGAAGTACCTGATTCCCAGGGCTGCACACGGCAGAGGGGCTGCTCCCTCAGCTGCCAGCACAATTCCTGCCACAATTAGAATGGGAACATTTTCATTAATATCCCTGGGCTGCTGCAGGTTGTCAGCACGAGCCTGGGATTTGCAGAAATTGATTATCGAGTTCAACTGAAACCCCCTAAACTCCTATTCATTCTGCAGTTGCAGAAATTTCCTCCTCCACAGAACATTTAACATTAAGAAACATGTGATCAACAAGATAAAAATAAATTGGAAAGCGACTGCCGTGTTCTCACTCGCCGTGGTGAGGCAGCGAGGGCTGGTGGAGGCAGCCGAGGACTCGGCTCGTGCTTCCCGCTGGGAAGGGTTCAAGGCCAGGCTGGATGTGGCTTGGAGCAACCTGGGGTGACCACTTACCCTTGAGTGTGGGCTGTCACACCTTGTCTGGTGGAAGATGTCCCTACCCATGGCACGGGGTGGAGGGAGATGAGCTTGAAGGTCCCTTCCAACCCAAGCCATTCCAGGATTCTGGGATTCCCTGGCTCCCAATGTGGGCAGCAGGGCAGTCCCTGGATCACTGTGGCACAACCCTCAGGCAAGGTGGAGGGACCACATTAAATGGGTCTGAAACACGAGCAGGAAGACGGAAACAGAGCTGCCCCCGGCATCTGCTTCCCATCCTCATCCTCAGCAGGGTCAGGGTCAGGCCTGGCCCCTGGGCTGGCTCCCCTGGCCCTGGCTGGTCCCAGGCTCACAGAGCTGCAGGTGGGTTTTATTTCAGCCCGGATTTCCCTCAGAATCACATTCTCAGCAGATTTAAAGGTGCCCCTGCACAGAGATCTCCAGCTCTGTGTGCCGGCGGCTCCCACAGGCTGCTCCTTCTCCCCTAATTAAACGCATTTCTGGAACACCTTGCAGCAACATGGAGAGAAACTCACAGTGGGTAAATACCTCAGCAGACAGAAAGCAAGCCTATTTCACACTCAGACTGCTTCAGCAAGCACAAACCCCCGAGGTACGAGGGGCTGAGCAGGCAGGGAGCCCCCCGTGCCCATCGGCACGGCCGGACCGCGCACACCGATCCCAGCGGGAGGAAGCCACGGCAGCCCACGGATGCTCCGTGAGCCCAGGATGAGCCACACCTCCATGCAGCTATTTTTAAAGCAGCTCATTTGCTGCTTCAGCCCTTCTGCAAACCTCCTGAGCACAGCCTCAGCCCTGGTTTAATTCGGGGCTCCTGCTCGGCTCTTCCCTCCCGCTGACGCCAGCAGGAACCGCGTGCGCAGCTTAAAGGGGAACGCAGGATCCCGGCCCAGCCAGGAACTGCTCCTGCCTTTCAGCACACGGAGCCCGAGAGGCTGCACAGGCAGAGCAGGAGCAGATTCCCAGCACAAAGGGCTTTGAACGTTTGCCTGCGGGTGGTTCCTGTGCCCAGACGAGACTCGGGGCAGGGCTGCAATGGGGAGCACAAATCTGGGAATGCTGGAAGTGCCTCGGCCGCTCCATGGGGGTCCCAGGGCAGATTTGGGGCTGCTGGGTTGCAGAGGCTGAACCCTGGCCCCATCCAAAACGGAGAGAAGCAGGGAAGGAGGGGAACAGGGCAATGATGGAAAGCCTCTCCGTGGTTTCTCGAGGCCGTGCTATGGGATGCTGGCAGGTCATGGGGGTGTTGGAGCCACACAGCTCCTCACTCCCCACGCACGCAGAGAGCCCTGTCATGCAGAAACCATCTGTTTCCACTGCTCCAACATGACAACACATGCATGGAAGGTGGAACCCTGAGGAAAAATACCATTTCCAAACCAGCAGCTCACGCCAAACGTCTCCAGCATGGAGACACTGAGTGCTGGCTCCTCGGCAAACAGGGATTTCAACAGTTTCTGTGCCGAGCGAGCACACAACCAGGAGATCAATACGAATAAATTAGAGCAGCACAGACAGCAACAGAGACTGCACTGCACCCCCGAGACCAGGCAGGCTCTGCTCCCCCCAGCCCGGCCCAGCCTGCGTAAGAGTGACTCATTCCTGCTGCAGAACTCGGAGGGCAGAACACGTTTCGGAGCGTGTTGGCTCAAGGCAGGGAAGAGCAGAGCAGGTCTGGCCTGGCACCACGGCCTGAGGATGCGCTCACAGGGCACCTGCAACATGGGCCAGCAACTCAGGAGCTGAAAGGTTGATGGCACCATGATCCCAGCACATCCCAAGGCTCCAGAAACCCCCGGAACTGAAGGACAAACAGGTTGAGGGTGCCGGGGGGATTTGGCTTATCAACCAGGTGCCAGAAAGGAAACCAGTGAGGAAAATGAAAGGAAAAGCAGAAGGGTAAGGATAAGGAAGGCACTCCGAGCCATTCACATACAGTGGGGAGCTGCTTCCTAACCCGCAGGATGGAGATCCAGAGCCTCATCCTGCACTACTGAAGGATGGTGGAGACCTTGGCTTTGAGGCAGGAGGAGAGGAGAGGTGCTGTCAGGAGGAACAAGCCCCTTTATAACCACATCAGGTTATGGTGTGTTGCTGAGCCCACTGTCCCCACCACTCAGCCCAGCTCCCCAGGAAGAGGATCCACAGGCCCTGGCCCCTCTGGTTGCAGTATTTTAAACCACAATTCAACCAGAGAGGTCTGTGTGACAGCCTGTGATCCAAATCCTGGCGCTCTCCCTACACCTGTAGGCCAGACCCCACAGTGTGTAAAAGCAGGTGCTCCCCACTGGTTCCCAAACTGCTGTGAGAGGAGCACAGAGGCTGCATCAGAAACAACAATCTCTATGTTAAACAAGAGTAATTCTGAGAGAGACCAATTTTCAGGTTCAGACTGTTCATTTCCCACGAAATAGAAAGAGCTGGAGGAGGGAGGCCGGGGGAGGAAGGCTCTGGCCAGCCCTCCCCTCCTGGAGCCAGGGCCAGGACACTCTGCAGACAGCACTGATAAAAGCTCTTGTATTAAGGAAAAAGCCATCATTGATAGATTTTTGGTTCACAGAGACACAGCACACTGCAACCTCTCCCTCTGCATGTTAAGGAGGTGATGAGGGGGGAGGAGGGAGATTTATGGCAGCTCCCATCATAAAACGACCTGGTTTTCCGTGCAGCCCTTCCCAGATGGCTGCTGCACACGGGCAGTTTCTCAGGCTGAGCTGAAGGCTGGTGTGTGCCAGGCTCTCCACACTGTACCGGCATTATGGAGCCCAGCGAGGAAAGGGAGCAGCTCTGACATTCACTCTCTCCCTGTTGCTAGGTGAGAACAGTTCCTTGACTATTTTAGTTAAAGGACTGAAATTACCCAAGCAAAGAAAGGCCCGATGCAGCGCGGCCCCTCAGAGCCCCCAGCTGCAAACAGCAGAGTGAGCCAGCACAGAGAACGGCACAAACAACACTTGGGGATGCAGATGCCTTCTTTAATAAGCCAGCAATTTGCTTCTCACGGATTCCCTTGCCAGCCTTCCCAACTTGGGGCTAACAAGCCTGTTCCCAAACACTCACGGGCATCAGGCAGCAGCGGCTGGTTTGGGTCAGCTGATTCATCAAGCATTTTCTAACCTACTAATTAGCGTCACGTAACAACCTCAGGGGATTAGAGAGGAGTTTAAGTTCCAAGGCCAGCTCCTGCCAACCATACTCACACTGGCCCCTGTCCACCCAGCACTTTCCCAGCCACGAGCCCCCAGGCTCAGCCCTGGGCTCCCAGAAGAGCCCTTGGAGCCAGGGAAGGTCAGTGTGGACAGAGCAGCTCAGAGGGCTGGTGGGGGCTTTGTCTCTCCTTTCTTTTCCCAAAAGCACCCAGGGAGGGAGCTGGACACACAGAGAGGGGGCAGGACCCCATGGAGAGAGCAGAGCACCCAGAACTGCTGCAACCCACCAGCCTGGACCCAGCCTTGCTCAGGCCTTCCCAGCTCCCAAGGAGAGCTGCTGGAGACCAAAATTAACTCAGCACACTCAGAGAATAGCACTGAGCCCCAGCTCTCCCTGCTGAGGACTAAAGGCCTGGAAACCACAGCTGCACCTCGAGCCAAGGGACTCAAGTGACAGCAAGACACCCAGCTAAGGAAACCACCCGCAGGAGGGGTGGGCAGCAGGAATTCTGCACTGGGCACATCTCACAGCTGCTCTCCCAGCAGTGGTACCTGCCCCACTCTGCATTAAGGGACCTGTCGGTGCAGATCTGTCCCCCCTGGGAGCCCGGGGGAGGTGGGGAGCGCCGGCCCCACGCCAGCAGTCTGGTGCCGTTGAGTCAGCCCGTGACTCAGCCGTGGCTCAGCACCGGCACCGCTGTGCCAGCACCGGTGCCCACCTCTGCCACCACCTCCCCGCAGGTGCCTGCCCGGCAGGACGGTCCTGCCTCCCTGCTGCCTGCTCTCAGTGTGCTCCTAACAGCACAATTACCAAATACTTCTGTGTTTTAAAGCCTGTCCCCCCCTTGGCACGGCACAGGAGCCGCAGGAAGCCCCACAGGCTGCTGGAGCTGCTGGGGAAGAGCTGGCTGTGCTGGTTCCACGGTGCCAGGCAGCACGTAGGCTCCCTCCCAGCAGCCTGTGCATGTGGGGAGATGCTGCACGAGGGAAGGAGAAGGAAGGAGGAGAAGTCTGAGGCACAGAGATGCTGCTCCCACAGTGCTGGAGCTGTAACATGCACAGTCCCGGAGCCTCACAGCTTGGTGCCACCTTTTTTTTTTCCTAAAGACAGTTTATTTAGTTAACTCTGAGGAACCCAAGAGTCAGAACTGTTGCTCTAGAAACCATTTTGAAGGAGATTATTTTAAAAGATTTAGCACTGAACCACCATACCCAAACCATACCCTTAGAGCAGCACTGGCCAGCAGCACCTCTGGGAGCCCACACCACAGAACCATGGAATGGTCTGGATGGGAAGGCACCTTAGAACTCATCTTCTCCCACCCCTGCCATGGGCTGGGACACTTAAACCAGGTTGCTCCAAGCGCTGTCCAACACGGACTTAAACACTCCTAGGGATGGTGCAGACACAGCCTCTCTGGGCAACCTGTGCCAGAGGAGAGAAGGAGAGAATTCTCTCCTCAAAAGGAGAGAATTTCTTCTGTAATCTGCCCCCAGACTGCCCTGCAGCACCAGCTGCTGCCCAGCACCTGGGGGTAGGGTGGGTTTTGCTGCCCTTCCACAGGACACAAACCCACCTCCGATGTTTCTTACCCCACCACTGGAGCACCCACGTCAAGGCTCAGCCAGAGCTGTCCGGGAAAACAGCAGCAAACACCGTGCTAAGGAAAATGAGTCACTGCCACACATCAGGATGAGGATCCACGCCATTGTTTAAACATTTGAAGAGGGGAAAAAATATCCCACTAGAGGCAAAGAGAAAGCTGTGCTCGCTCCCAGCTCCCACATCCTTCCAGCTGGATTTTATGTGGCTGTGGAATATCCCCAGACCCCCCTCACACACACAGACACATACACAGACAAACACACACACAAACACAGACACACACAGACACACACAGACACACACACAAACACACAGACACACACACAAACACACAGACACACACACAAACACACACACAAAGACACACACAGATGCAAACACACACACACAGCAGGCCCAGCAAGCATGACCATGTTATATAAACCACCCGGGGTCAGCCAGAGTGATGGTGCAATCCCACTTCTCCAAGGGCTGGGAGCAAAGCTGAGGAGCAGAACAAGCAGCAGCAGCCTCTGCCTCCTCTGGGAATGTGAGGTGGGCCCACGGCAGCCCCTCTGTTCCACAGAAAACCCTGTCCTGCACACCACACACACTTCAGTGTGCACAGCCACACGAGTTCCTCAGCCAAGGGCCACTGGTGACACCAGCACAGTGGAGAGACCCTCCAACACCCAGAATGTGCCATGTCTGTGCACCCACAAACACGTCTCCACCTGCCTCTGCCTCCAGCCAGCCCAAGGAACAGACGGGTCTGAAACACCCCAGTCACAAGGACAGGGTGGTGCAAGAGGAGAGCAAGGTGCCAGGAAGTCTTTTCCTATCTGCATTAAGTCTTTTCCATCTCCAGCATTTACCTGGAGTAAACAATCTCAAAGAAGAGGAACAGGCTCCTGCTAAGCATCAGTCTGACTCTGCAGCTGATCTGTGGCTCCCTGCTGGTATCTCCAACCCAGCAGCTGAGTCATTTCCTCTCCAGTCCCCACCAAACAGGTTGAGAGTCTCCCACACCTTCCCTACATCTTCCCAGAGTCTGTGAGAGGCCGGTTTGCCTTTCAATAGGTCTGTGAGTGCCGTGACCTCCCGCAGGTCTCCTGTGGGAGCTGGGCAGCTGCTGCCCCTGGGCTCAGCCGCTTCCCCAGGAAGGACGAGCTCTGGAGAGGAAGGGGAAGCCGAGTGGGAGACAAGAGTCACGCGGCTGCGGAAGGCAGGGGGGTCTCACGGGCTGCTGCTCCTCCGCAGCAGCCACAGCCTCTCCCCAGCGGCTCCCTGCTCTTTTTTTCACTTGGTTTCCTTCTCGCTGCTGCCAGCAGAAACATTTCCAACGTCTCTGCAGGCAGAGGGAGGCCAGAGCCCTCGGAAAAGCAGCTCCCTGCGAGCGAGCTGGCGGAGCCCTGCGTGACGTCTCAGCTGTCACGAGGGTCAGACAGCCCTGCAGCCAGTTTGGCCTTCAGTTCTCAACCAAGTATTGAACGTGGCAGAAACACCCTTGACAAAAAGCAGAAGCTCTGGCTCTGGTTAATCAGCTTTGCCTCGTCCTGGCCACCCCCACCTCCAAAGGTGACACTCCAAGTGAGACAACACAGAACCCCAAAACTTCAACCCTGCAAAGAGCCATCACATTTAACAGCATTAATTCATTCTTTGAGACTTTCTCTCCAGATGGGGAGTTCAGCAACACAAACCTGTGGAAGCACCGGGCCAACCTCAGGACATGCCACAGAACAGCCCTCACTGGTGGCACTCCTGGCCCTTCCCATTCTGCCCTCCCAACTCCTGAACCAGAGGAGACACATCCTGTGTCACACACCTCCCACAGTCACCAGAGACAAACACCAGACAAGGCCTTTGGACCATTTTTAAGCATATCCCCAACTCTGAGCCCACTTTATCTCTTTGCACAACCATTTCACCTGACCAGAACTATTTCCAAATGCAGATTTCCTAGGAATCCACAGGAAGGACCCACGCAAACCTCTGCCCAGAAATCCACAGCACAGCTCCTTACAAACAAACAACACTATTTTCTCCCCATCCAAGCTTTGTGACAGCTCTTCCCAAGTCCTCACAAATCCAACAGCTTTCAGTGTCTGTGTGGGGCCATGATGGGCAGGACCCCTGTGTACCAGCCACTCTTCTGCCATGAGACTGATCTGCTTGACCAGGTTTTACTTAGTGGTTTTCTTTTAAACAATACTCAGCTTTATTCTCTCATTTAACAAGTTCTCATGAGCAGGCCCAGCTCCACAGCTTGTCCCAACTACAGTTCCTGAACTGGGATAGTCAGAAACAAGGAGAACAGAACACAGCTGAAGGAAGGGTGTCTCCTCTCACCGCCATTGCTTGGCCCACCTAAAAACATCACTAAGAAGGGCTTGAACCCCCTGAGCTCCAGGTGTGCATACGTGGACCACAGCAGTTACCCAACCCTTGTCCACACACCTCTTCCTCCAATTAAAAATGCAGGAAACTTGGCACACACCTCCACATGGACTGCCTGAGCCCCCCACCAGCCCCAACATTCATATTCTGAGGGGGGATATGGCACTTCTGTACCTGTATCCGAGTCTTTTTGATCTCCATTTGTTCCGACAGTGAAAGGCAACTTGCGTTTGGTCGCTCGCTCTTTCACCTCTTTGCCGCCATCGCTCCGGTCCAACTTTGGAGTCTTGGTTAGAGAAACTTTATCTTTATCCTGGAAAGAGAAGAGACCAGATTAGCAATTGTCTTCCCCACATGATGTTCACCTGATCCCCCAAACCCACACCAGCCTCACACAGCACCTCTTTCCTTTATATTGTGGGTTTGCAGCACCAGGGTTTGCCAGCAAAGCCTCCACCAAGACAAAGAGCTCTAACAAGGCCAACCGAGGCTGTTGTGTGGTGCCAAATTCCAACCAATCCATGGGAAAAATGGACCCAACACCTTGTGTGAGGCCAGGGATGTGTCTGGCTGTGAGCATGGTGGCAAGGCAGGCTGGAAACCTGAGAATTCCCAAATGCAACCACATGACAAGTACAACCCATTCCTGTTTTGTACCAGTCCTGTTTATTTGAGTTGGTTTGATTTTAATGTGAAGCAGAAATGCTGGGAACTGCTTGGAAGCAGGGAGTGATTTTGAAGGAACATCCCAAGCAAGACAAAATTACCAAGTATTGAGGCAGGTGATATTTTTCACATGACCAGGCTGAGCTGGTTCACAACTGTAACTCCAGGAGTTCAGTGTGCTGGGAATACACAGCCCAAGGTCATGCCCTTGTGTTTTTGTCTGTGAGGAACAGTATTATTTTAAGCAAGCACTTCTGGACTGACCACTGTGCCCCTGCTCCAACAACAAGGGCAGCACAAGCGGCTTTGTGACAGATCTGATTTCAATAACCCAGCAGAACCCAGACCCTGAGCTTTAGAGGCAGAGTTAGATTAAACACAAGAACCTCAATACATTAAATCGTGCCAGACCGTGGCTGGGAGCTGGGATGAGCCAACCCAAGAGCTTTCCCTTGTTTAGAGAGGAGCAGCCCCCTGGCTGTGCCTGGCAGGTGGCCCCGGTGCCGGCAGTCACCGGACTGTGCCATCTCCACGTGTGTCACTCCTTCCTCTTCCCCAGCCTCTGTCTGCAGACCAGACCTCACCCACAGAGGAAAGAGAAACCCCCGGTTTGGCCCAAGGGGCTCAGTTTGCAGCGTGACAGCCCCGTGGCTCCTCTCGCTGTGCCCCAGTGAGGACTCAGGAAATGGGCTGGGGAATCCCTTTTTTGGTAAAGCAAGAGAAACAAACCTGCCTGACAGGGCTGTGTGGTGGGAGGGAGCCAAGGCACGCTCGGAGCCCCGGGAAGGACGGCCCTGCTGCAGAGCAGCCGGCACCGGAGCGGCGGCACCGAGTCCCCACAGCCAAAATAAACACTCCAGCATTTCCCTTCAACCCTCCAGATCGAAATGATTTTGCCTTGCTTTTCCTGAGGTGAACAAAAATAGTTTGCAATACCAAATGATGCCACTTTACTGCCAGCTGCTGCTCTGAGCAGCCCCGAGGAGCTCCCAGCACCTCCCAGGAATGTCGTGAGCAGCCACCTTGGTCTGTCCAAATTCTATGACTCTGTTATCAAAGAATAAAATAAAATGTGCGTGTGTCACAAAAAAAAGCCACCAAATAAATAATGCAGCTTTTCCCATCCTGGTCATCCACATCCTGAACTTTTCCTTTTATCTGCCTGGATAAAAGGCATCTCTGAGCACTAAGGACATGAGTCTGTGAGGTTCCTGCACTGTGAAGTGGTCACAGCACCAAGGCTGTCAGAGTTCTGGATAACACTCTCAGACATCCAGGCAGGTTTTCTGCTGGATTAATGCTGTCCAGGATCTCTGTGCACTCAGGAGTGAGAAAAAGGGCAGGACAGGTAAAAATGCAGCTTGTTCTAGAAAGTTAGAATCATGGAATGGTTTGGGTTGGAAGGGACATTAAAGCTCATCTCATCCCACCCCCTGCCATGGGCAGGGACACCTTCCACTATCCCAGGTTGCTTCAAGCCCCATCCAACCTGGCCTTGGACATTTCCAGGGATGGGGCAGCCACAGCTTCTCTGGGCACCCTGTGCCAGGGCCTGCCCACCCTCACAGAGAAGGATTCCTTCCCAATATCCCACCTAACCCACCCTCTGCCAGTTTAAAGCTACAGTCACTGCCGTGTTGTTAAACTCTCCATGTTGGAGGAGGGACAGAATAGGGGAATTAGGGGAAAAACCTTCCAGACAGGAGGGTGAGCCCAGCCTGGAACTGGCACTGGAGGTGCCCATGTGAATCCCGGGCATGCTTGGGCAGCGCTTCCTTTGCCTCCGCCCCAGCGCTCGGAGCTGCTGATCCAGCCAGTTCAGCACAATTAAACACCACGGAGCGAAGGCAGCCCCGGCACTGCTTTGAAGATTAATTTGTACAGTAGCACAACGATAACCTTTTCTACTAATTGGAGCAGGGAAGATCCAGACTCTGCTCCCCTCTGGAAAGCAGCGACCTGCTGGGGATGCCTGCAGCAGTGGGTGGAACATCAAGGCAGTTGGAGAGTCCTATTCCTGAAAGTTTTCCCTTTCTTATTTTAAGCTTTACTTCCCAAATTATTTCCAATTTTGTAATGAAGAATGTTGTCCTTTACTCGAGTAAAACCTGGTTTCACTTTTAGGTCTTCTCATGTTTAAAGTAAACTCAGACTCATTGGAATCAGGTTTCCACAAATGGAATAAATCCAAGTTAGAATCACAGAATCCTGGAATGGTTTGGGTTGGAAGGGACCTCAAAGCTCATCTCATTCCACCCCCTGCCATGGGCAGGGACACCTCCCACTAGCCCAGGTTGCTCCAAGACCCATCCAACCTGCCCTTGGCATTGAAGAGAAACTCCCATGAACAGCCACATGTGAGAGCTGGGGCTCTCCACGGCCAGGACAGGCGTTTGGGGATGGGGAACAGTCGAGAGCTCAGCAGCAGCAACAAGTTCCCCTTTGTGGGTGTTAATATAAAGCTGCTTTGGCAAAGGGGACATGGCAACCATGAGTGCAGGAGAAATCCCCTACTGGCACGTTGTGTTCTTAGTAAGATTTGCTATATGAGTAACTGAGCCCACTTGCAGTTGCACTTGCAAAAGTCAAAAGATCCCAAGTCACTCCTGGCCACTGCAGTTTGGAGCACAAACCCACCATGAACTGCCCCAGCAGCCACCCAGGGCGAGATGTTGCAGCCTGGGCGTGGAAGGGCTTCTTTCATCAGCTCAACAGACCCTGATTCCAACCTGCTCAGGGCACTTCTGACACAAAACAGCCAGAGGCCGGTTCTCTGAACAGAAACAATCCTGTGGTTCTGTTTGATGCAGAATTCTAAAGACAGAGACATTTAGATGGTGCTCTGAGCAACCTGGTCTAGTGGAAGTTGTCCCTGCCCAAGCAGGGAGTGGGACAAGATGAGCTTTAAGGTACCTTCCAACCCAACCCAATTACAAACCCATGCAAAGGAATCTGTCTTTCTAGCCCCGCCACCTCACTCTGACAGAGCCTGACTTGCATCCCAGTGCTTATGCAGAGACTTGCACTGCCAGCCATGGAAATCCCCAAGCCCTTTGTTCTCCAAAATGAGCTGAAAGCATTTCAGGTTGTGATGTCAGTAAGAATTAGGCAACAAGGAACAAAACCAGCACAGGCAGCCTGGGAGGAGAAGCTCAGGAGCACCGAGGGCTCCCAGGCCTGTGCCCCAGGTGATGCCCCACATCAAAGTCCTGCCGTGGGCAAACCAACCCACTCTGCAAAAAGCAAATGCTCCAAGAGTGGGGCTTTCCCTGCACCAGTGGGTCACTTCCTGGCCAGGTCTCTGCCAGGGGGGAGAAGGGGTGGGAGAAGGTTCTTCCTGTGTTACAAGAAGCAACTGGATGTGGTGGAAACCAAACTATTCCCTAAATCTGTGTCATTTGCAGCATTTCCAACACCAGAGTACAACACATACACACACACACAAAGTTCCAAAAGTCTGAATTTGTGTTGTTATCAGTGCTGCAATGAAATATTTGAAGTCTGGAGGTGACTGGAGCTGAAGCCTCATTCCTGTGAGCCTCAGGCACCAAGGTTTGTAAGAAACATGACCCTGTGTTGACCATGGGATCATTTTCTTCACAAAAACGACGTCTCTTTGGTATCTAAATCACCCAGATGCTTCTGCAGGTTTCACAGCCAGAGGGTGATTCTGATGGACACACAGCCCAGCACTCATTTGGACAGCCCTGGAAAGCCCTGACAGCCCAACGGGGTTCAGGAAACCAAAAAACACGGACTGTGTTCCCTTTTCTGAATCAGGGAGAAGAGGAAGAAAAACCTCCAGTTTTTTTAACTTCTGCCAGCTCCTACAAGCAAAAACCAGGGTAAGTGCTGTTCAGCTTGGTGTTCAGTTCAACCACTGCAGCAAAAATGCAACTGGGGCTATGCAAGAGGGAGCATTTCCCCACCAAGAGGCAAATGCTCCGCGGCAGGGCTGAGCACACAGTGTAACCACCCAGCCAGGCCAGGCACATCAGGAAATGGTTCCCACAACTGATCTGACTCTTGCTGCAGAGCTCTGCTCAGCCTAAGCCATGAGTAATCTGCCTCTGCTACGGAGATATGTGGATCTAGACCAGAAAGGAGAATTATTCATATATGGCATGCAGATTTATACAGAACCCTTCAGCCTGAACTCAGCAGGAGGAGTCCCCAGGCTGCCAGTGCCCGCCCTGGGCAGGCTGAGTGAGCCATATAAGGGCTCCACTAACCCTGGGAGAAATAACCCCAGCACTGTCAGACACTGTCTGTAAACCACTTCACTCTCGTGGCTGCATCCCACAGTTCCTGTGGAGGGGCAGGGAGCAGAGAGCCAGGAGCACGAGCTCCACAGCTGAAAGGCAGCAGCTGTGACATCCCATTCCTCAAAGCAGGAGCCCTCTGGAAAAGGGCAGCCTCCCTGAGAGCCAGGCTGCTGCCTGTTCAAGCCTGGACCTCATGTTCAAAGTTTGGTGATCACAGAACCATGGAGTAGTTTGGGTTGGACAGACTGCACAGATCACCCCTGCCATGGGCAGGGACACCTTCCACTGTCCCAGGTTGCTCCAAGCCCTGTCCAGTCTGGCCTGGGACACTTCCAGGGCTGGGGCACCCACAGCTTCTCTGGGCACCTGTGCCAGGGCCTGCCCACCCTCCCAGGGAATAATTCCTTCACAATACCCCATCTTTCAGCTCAAGGTCACTCCTCTGGTCCCTGTGGGCCTCACCCCACCACAGCACCAGGACCCCCAACATCCAGCCCCATCCCCACTGCCAGCAATGGGGCTGCAGGTGTGCAAAGCCTCTTTCATGCTGAATCAACTATTGATATTAAGGTCACACTAAGAGGACAACACTTCAATGGCATCTCTTTGCTCTCCCCATGCCCACTGGTTGGTCCCTGTGTGTGGCACCGCTCAGGCTCTGCCCTCCCTATCCAGCCTCGTGTGCCAAGTCCCAGCTCGGGCCTTTGAGGGTGTTGACAAAGGCGAGATAAATGAAAGGCAGCACTGCTGACAGGCAGGTACAACAGCGTCTGCAGGGAGGAGGTCCAAGTGCTTTTCCCCTGAGTCACTGCTCCAGCCCAGCTGCAGAACCAACCACAAACAGACCCTTTGGCCACTCAGGCTGGATCTCAGCTCAGCCCTGGGAACACAAGAGCCTGTGAGCGTCTCCTCCCTTCAAAAGCCACAATTCAGTGAGCAGAGAGCTCTGCCCCGTCCCCTCTCAGTGCCACTCTCGCTGCCTCCTCTGAATGGGAGGCAGGAATCGTGTCCCAGTTCCGCAGGCAGGGAGAGAACTCGGCTCCCGGCGTGCCCCGCGC
Organism: Hafferia zeledoni; assembly: GCA_035583235.1. Classification (NCBI taxonomy): domain Eukaryota; kingdom Metazoa; phylum Chordata; class Aves; order Passeriformes; family Thamnophilidae; genus Hafferia; species Hafferia zeledoni. The sequence goes on from JAWWEV010000022.1 coordinate 19,657,565, forward strand.
CGCCCGACAAACCTGCTCTGTAAATAACACGCAGCCTCTGAGCTGCCAGGAGTGGATGAAATAAAACAGGAGCTGATTCATATTCCAACTGATCCTCTCCCTCCCCAAGCACCTGCGCCTGCATTAAGCTTCTTACCCGGCGCAAACCAGCCCTGTATTTACATATCCTTGTTTGCCAGGGTAAACGCTGGCACCTTCCCGATGCCCCAGGACAGCTGTTCCCTCTCCAACACCCCTGATCCCAGGCTGTGCCCCCTCCAAAGCCCCACGCTGTGCCCACAACGCCGACCCATCCACGCACGGCGACACGGAATGGGGAACGGGCAGGCACCACCAACGTGCTCCATGACCAAATCCTGCCTGGGATTTGCCTGCTGGTTATTTGGCACTTTGCTCGTTTTGTCAATAATATGACCTCAATCACATGAGGAGTTACTGCCACCACCACGGGAGGGATTGCAGGGGAAGTGACGGAGCTGGGGCTCACCACGCTCAGCCTCAGCTCCCAGGCAGAAACTCCTGGGGGAATGCTGAGAAACTGGAGCAAGGAGATGAAAGGGAAGTGCATGAGATTTGTTTCCTTAGCAGAATTTGGTAGATGTAGGTTTTCATGTTTATTCGAATTTGCAGAAAGATTTCTGCACAAGTATTGACTGGAAACAACTAATACTGAGAAGGGGAAAAGCTGAATAAGAGGAGACAGAGCTCATGCCTGGAGCAAAACAACAATCTGGGAATAAGTGAATTTATTTATCCTTCAACTCAGATTTCATCTCAGCAGCTTCACATCAAGCCACACCAAAACCCAAACACCTCAGATAAAGCCCAGAAGGAGCAATTTCAGCAGAGCAGCTCCCAGGCTGAGTCCTGGTCAGCCCACACTGCCAGGGAAGCAAGACCAGCCGAGCCTGACACGGACACAGCATTCCCAGGAGGAGGAGGAGAAGCTCCTCCCTCGCCCAGCACACACTTGCACCAACACTGCATCACTTGGGCCTGCCACAGCTCAGGGCAGGAACCCCTAAAAATGCACAGTATTGCAGAAAAGAATCTTCCAGAGCATCTCACGTTGCTCAGCCGAGCCAGGCCCAGGTGTCCCAGCATTTCCTGGGAAGGATAGCAGTCACAGAGGAATAACATGGACCCCATCAGCTGGCAGAGCACCAACACACCAATGTAATTCCCAGGATAAGGGCCCACAGCAACCTCCTGCCACGTGAAACACTGCCATGGCTTGGAGATAAAGTAAGAAAGATGACCCAAACACTGACCTTTTTCCCCGTTTGTTTCTCCACCATGTCGTTGCTGAGAGAGAAATCTTCTGACTGTGGTGTTTTAGAACACCCACCCTTGGGCATCGTTCTGCCTTCCTTACTTGATCTTCATTTATGCTGCCATCGCCTCATCATCAACCGTCTGTTGGGAGAGAGGAAAAGGAAGGTCAGACAGCTCAGAAGGATCTTCCCATCTTGGGGGGGAAAGCAAGGCCCTTCCTGTGGGGATACCCCCCCTCCCAACCCTTGGACAGCAGCTCCAGGACAGCAGAGCACCCTCCAATGTGGGAAAAGCCATTGCAGGCTCCTGCCACCTTCCCAAGGAGTAGGAATCACATACAGAATCACATACAGAGGAATCACATACACAATCAATAAGGTTGGAAAAGACCTCCAAAACCATCAACTCCACCCTGTGCCCGATGCCCACCTTGTCCTGCCTTGGACACCTCCAGGGATGGGGGTTCCACCACCAACCTGGGCAGCCCCTTCCAATGCCTGACACCACTCTCCATGAAAAAATTCCTCCTGATGTCCAACCTGGACCTCACCTGGCACAGCTTGAGGCTGTGCCCTCTTGTCCTATCTCTGTTGCCTGGGAGAAGATGCCAATCCCAGAGAGGCAGGCTGGGACCTGCAGCTGCAAACACGGCTTTTTCCATGTGCAAGGAACAGCCTGGAACAGGTTGTGTCCCAGCAAGGAGCAACATCCCTCCTGCTCTCCATCCACAGCATCACTCCAAGCCCACACAAAGCTCCACCAGGAGTGCAGGGACATGGGGACAGCCCTGGGGCAGGGGCAGCCCCACTCACTCCCCCACTCTGCCCCGCTGAATTCCCAGACACTCACAGGACCAACACAAACTACACAACCTACATTCAAAAGTGCACTTTTTGAACATGTTGCCATTATGAGACCAGAAAGCACTGAGGGGTCAGAGCCTTCCTGGGGCCATTTGACATCCCAGCCCTGGCTCTGGCTGTGGTGCCACCCTTTGGCCCAGGTGAGCCAAGCTGAGGGTACAAAGCACTCCTGCTCTGCTCTGTGTTGCCTGGTTACAGGGCTGGAAAGACAACTGACATCTGAAATAGAGGGAGGCACAAGCTGTAACAGGGATCAGGAACAGCAGCTGGAGCCAGGGCCCTTTTAGGTGAACAAAAATATCTCCTCTCCTGAGAGCAGGGGCTGGAAAGCATCCATGCAATGGGATATCTGTGAGGAGTGACCCCCAGCAACCCCCCCAGCAACGGGCTGAGGCTGGGGGGGCACAAACAGGGCACCTTTGGGAACCTCTCCCCAGCTGACTGCCAGGACTAACCTCGCACCCATTAAGGTCTGACACCAGCAGCTCTGCAGAGCTACAATTGCAGGAAATTGTCCAGGAACAGAGTCATGCAGTGCTCCATCACGAGATGGGAATTCTGGGGGCGGGAAGAGAGAGAAAACAGAGGAGAGAGGAGAGGGGGGAGAGGACAGGACAGGACTGGACCCAAAGCCTCCTGCCAGTCCTGGCTGAAGCAGCAGGGACCTTAAACCATGTCCTGGGACAGCCTGGCACCACACCTGCAGTGGGGCAGGAGGGCACTTACAGGCTGGAGGAACTCAAGAGTGGTGCTTTCATCAGCCTTGTATTTAGAAGTTCCCTGGAAACCCCTTTCAAATTTAAATGTTCCATTTACGCTTCAGAGGCTTTGGGGCCCTTTGGGTTGCTTTGTGGTTTCTTTTTTTTTAAAAAAAGGTGGTTCAGAGGCCCCAGCCCAGCCCTCAGCAGCACAAATTCCCAGACCAAAGCACCAGGCACAGACAGTCCCAGTGCTGGTGTTTCCAGCAGGTGACTGTGCTTCCCTAAACCTCTGCCCCAGCTCCTCTGCCTGGGTTATGGGAAAGTGGTTATTTGTGTTTAGGAATGAAACTTTGGAGACTGAGACCTCCCCATGTGCCCCTGTTCGATGCAGGGACAACTGTGGTGCTGTGAGCTCTGGGACCCCCAGCCAGCAGCCCCAGCCCTTTCCTTCCAGCTGGGAGAGCAGGAAAGGACCTGACCTGGCCGAGCCAGGAACAGGCTCATCCACTCTCCTCCTCACCACAGCCAGGCAGCAAAACGGGAGGAAGTTCAGAAAATTCAGTCTAACAACCCAGCCTGTCCATAAAGAATCATGGAAAAAGAAAACCTGTTAGAGTGAGGGAATGCCTGCAGAGGTTTGTGTCTCCACATTTCTGCCCTTCATCCCTCGGGGGGAGCACCAGAGCTCAGGCAAACAGCACCTTAAAAAGGCAGCTCAGCATTCCCAGATTGCCAGCACGGAGGGTTTGGAGGTCACCAACTCAGAGCAGCTCTGACCTCCAGTCAGGGCTCCAGGAGCAGCTCCAGCCATTCCCAGCCTCAAGAACCTCACTCTGTCAGGCATCATTAACCAACTGGTAAAATTAGAGAATTCTTTCCCCTCGGTTTCACCTGCTGGGGCTCATTAAGGTGCAGGTAAAGGAGAAAGGAGGGTGTGCCTGGGAGGAGGCAGGAGCAGAGGGGAACATTCCCTTCAATATTCACTGCAAATCCAGGAGGTGCAAATTCAGATGAAGTGCTGGGCAAGGGAGATTTATTGATGCTTCCCAAGGGATATTAAAGCCAAGCAGGTTCAGCTCTGCTGACAGGGGGATGGCTGGGACCAGGACATGCTCTGCTCCCACCAGCAGCCAAAGACCATCCCCACGCCGCCACCAGGGCCTCGCTCAAACAGCTCCATGACCCACACACTGCCAATTTATTCTCAAAGAAATCGTGCCCACTCCCAAGCCTTTGTGGCTGTTTGTACCAGGGGTAGGTATCTATTCACGTGGAGCTTCCAAAACCTGTTTAACTGAGAAAAGGCCAGACGGATGCCAGATTAATTCTGCGCCCCTTCTGTTCGCGGAGCTGACTCATTACACTTGGAAAGCCGCTGCCTCTCCGGGTAAACACAGCCCTGGCCTGTTCCACAGCTTGCAGGGAGTATCACATTTGCACAACAATTGCCGACAACGCCGCAGCCCTCCTTTCATTTTTAAGCACGTTTAATAAGTTCGTTTCATTTTGAAGCACGTTTTATCAGTCAGAGGGGAGGTACAGACTCCCCGTTGGAAGAGCCATCCCCGGGAGCAGCTCAGAGTGGCAAATCCAGGGCTGCAGAACGACAATTTGGCTTCCATCCCTCCCAATTCAGGAGCTGGAAGAGCCACCCCCTTTCCATGACCCCTCTCTCTGGCTCACCCCCCTCCCAGAGACAACCCGCACCCTTCCGATTTCATAAACAATTAACTAAGCTCCTCCAAGGAGCTGATTCCATGTCGCTGCACAATAAGAAGTGGGAGACCGAGTGAGCTCAAGGGAATATAATCCCTCGTCCTTCTCTGGGAACACAAAGGAGCTGTTCCCCCCCGGCCAGTGGCCAGCCCTGCCTGCATGGCCAGCCCGGCGCTCACCGACACAGCCACAGCAGCCCCTGCCACTGGAGAGCTTGGAGCTCACACAGTTCCCTGGGAAAGCAGTGCATGGAGAGAGGGAGCCTGCCCTGGCATGGACCAGCCTGGGCACGGCAGCGGGGCCAGCATGGTTGGTTCCAGCAGGGAAGGCCACGGTGGTCCCAGCCGACAGAGTATCATACATGGGATGTTGCCAGCCAGGAGATACCTGGAGAAGCAGCAATGACACCCAGTCCTGACACCCTGCCTGAGACCTGCAGCCCTCCTGGACACTACCTGGGGATGGCAGATGGGGGACAGAGCCCCCGTGGCAGCCCCAAGCACTTTCCCAGAGCATGGAGAAACAGGAGCACTGGGAACATAACCAGGAGATGGTGAGTGAGGCTGGGTGGGACTGGCAGAGCTCTGCAGAGCCAGCCCTGGCCATGCACACCCACCCACGGCCCTTTTCCCTGCTGGGCTCAGGAACCAGGCAAAAAAGGGTTTTATTTCATCCAGGGCACACCGAGCCAAAGCCACACACTGAGACCAAACACTTCTGTGAAGGACCTCAAAAGGAAATAATGATCCCAAAAGGGAGGGGGTCATCTGTCCCTCCCAGGGAGGAGGAGGAGGAGGAGAGCACTGCTGGCTTCCAGCTCGGCACATCTGGGAGGCAGCGTGGGACCAGTTGCTCCCATTAGCCAGGACCAGGCTCCCAGTGCAGGCAACAGCAAACTGGGACAGGCACAGAGGAACATGGGCAGAGTCCACTCCAGCCCCAGCCACACAACACCAACACCAACACCAACATCATGCCCAACAGGAGAGGAGATTCCTCACTAACAAACCCAATGGATGCCGTGGACACTGAAATCCCCCATCTCTGTCCCTCCTTCCTCATGGGCCCAGCAAGCAACATGCCAACATCCCTATCTGTGACAAGGGAAACACAAACACCAGTGAGGAAAACGAATGAATCACAGAACAGGACCATGGAATGGTTTGGGTTGGAAGGGACCTCAAAGTTTATCCAGTTCCATTCCCTGCCATGGGCAGGGACACCTTCCACCAGTCCAGGTTGCTCCAAGTCCCATCCAACCTGGCCTTGGACACTTCCAGGGATGGAGAAGCCACAGCTTCTCTGGGCCCCCTGTGCCAGGGCCTGCCCACCCTCCCAGGGAAGAATAAAGAAACCTTTCAGAGGTATCTCCAAGGGGGAATGGCAGCATTACCTGGCTTTGCTGGTCCCAGCCCTCCATCCCAGCCCTCCATCCCAGCCCTGCCCTCCTGCAGACCAGCCAAACTCCTGCCATTCGATGTGAAGCCACAACAAATGAGCTCATGCCCACGATCTGTGATCGGAGCCTGCCTGGACCTCGCCAGCCTGCAGTAAAAAAGATTGTGGAGCCTTCTCTGTATGCCAGAAAATGAGAAGGGAGTTGGCTGGAGGCTCCTGCCCGTGCAACCCCCCAGTGCAATTAGAGCCCCAGACATTATTTGCACAGATCCAACACATTTGTTTGGTCTGAAAAGGCTGGAATAGGAACAAACCTCATGAAAAATGAAAATTTGAATACCTCATTCTCCTTTTAAGTACTCTGTCCCAGAAAAATAGGTGTCTTAAATCTTTGCAAACTGCCTTAAAATAATACCTCACACCCAAAACTTGACACACACCCCCAGCACTGGAAAGCAAGGGGAGAAAACCAAGAGTTGAGGTCTTCAAACATGCAGAACCACAGAATCCCAGAACTGTCTGGGTGGGAAGGGACCTCAAAGCTCAACTCATTCCACCCTCTGCCATGGGCAGGGACACCTTCAGGCTGTTCCACCGACACGCTCCCAGCACCTGCTCCCCACCAGTTCATCCTTCACTCCTCACCAGTTCATCCTTCACTCCCCACCAGTTCATCCTTCACTCCCCACCAGTTCATCCTTTACTCCTCACCAGTTCATCCTTCACTCCCCACCAGTTCATCCTTCACTCCCCACCAGTTCATCCTTCACTCCCCACCAGTTCATCCTTCACTCCCCACCCGTTTATCCTTCACTTTCCACCCATTTATCCTTCACCTGTTGGGCCAACACGACCCACAGTTAGTCCCTAAAAGTGCCCATGAGCACCAGCAGGACGTGCAGTTTGGGGAACAAGGAACAATTGTTCTTTGTGCTCCAGCCCAGCTCCGGAGGAGTAAAGTCCATGAGGGTGAGTACACAGGCCAGGAGCAGCAGGAGCCCTGCAAGCCTGCCCAGCAAACACAGGCGGTTTCCTCAGCACCTGACAATGGGTAATCACAGAGATTAGCTATTAATGAGATAGTGCAGTGCAAGGTGCTAATTCTTAGGACCCAAAAAAGGGCAGTGGAGAGAGCCCTGTGGTTGCCATGGGAAAGCAAACTCGCCTGGTCTCACAGCTCTGTCATCTCCTCACCTCCAACTCCACTTCTCTCTTTACAAGGGGGAACCTGTTATGTGTTTGTTCCCGGCTTTTGAAGGGGGATGTTGCTCCTAACAAGGAGTTCTTAGAGATGAAACATCTTCCTTCACCTCTTTGCACAGCTTCTCCTCTCCTGTTCTCAACAGCACTACCCAGTCCCCAGTAACTGTCCTCTCTCCCACCTTTCCCAAATATTTATTCCACCGACCCACAGAGTTTCCTGACCTCCTGATATCCTGCAAGGACTCACAGCTGGCTTGGGCAAGGCTTGCTGCTCTCTCAAACACACACCAGCCAAGTACACTTACCAAGCTGGAACCATGAAATCCCAGACTGGGATGGAAGGGACCTTAAAGACCATCTAATTCCAATTCCCTGCCATGGGCAGCAACACCTTCCACTAGCCCAGGTTGCTCCAAGCCAACCCAGCCTTGAACACTCTCAGGGATGAGGCAGCCAGAGCTTCCCTGGGCAATCTGTGCCAGGCTCTCACCACCCTCACTGTAATAGAAAACAACAATCCTGCAGCCTAAGTTACTGAAATTAAACTGAATTCAATAATATTACTGAATTATGGCAGCTATTAGTATTTCAATCACTTGTGGAACAGATGCCCCTTCCTGGTGTTCCTCAGGACCTGCAGAAAACAACACAGTCGAGCAGCTCTGCCTGCACATGGATTTGCACCCACAGACCGTGGTCAGGATGATGCTCAGGACCTCACTGGGCTCTGTGAACATCCAGCTCCTCCAAGATTCTCCAGCAATGACCCACCACACAAACCACCCCTGCTGAGCATTAAACCCAAACCACAACCCCACACCTGTGACCTGCCAGTGCCTCCCAGCTCAACACTCCCAAATTCTGACCACTCCACACAGCTCTGTTCACCAAGCGTTGCTATTTGACAGCATTGTATTTGGGCATTTCTGCCCAAGCACACTGTGATTCAGAGTCCTGCAGCTGGGGCTGTTGGTGGCAGCCACAGAGTCCGCAGCAAAGTGAGCCCTGGCAGTGCCCGGCACCCCGGGCAGCCGCTCCACCCGTGCGGCTTCTCCGGGAGCAGCTTTTCCCACAAACCCTCCCCCCAATTATCCCTGTGCAGCTGCCTCTGGTATTGCTCCACTTCTGGATGCTGCTGATGGATGATCTGGTTGCTGGCCAAGGTTACAAAAGTGTAGTTTGAGTCAGTGCTCCGAGCTGTGCTCTGGGAGTGGGATCAGCTGTGCTGGAGCGGCCGGAGTGTTATAGGAAGGCTGGAGCAGTGCAGGGCCCTCCACACCACCATTAGCCAGGGTGGGAGAGCTGATTATGACACTGTGCTCCTCTCCAGGAGGCTCTGGATCACCAGCTTAGACCAAAACCTGTCGGAGAGGGAGGACTTTGTGCCTTGCCTGTCTCAGCTTTGCACAGAAACCCATCAGGCTTCAGCCATGGGGAAGAGCTGTGTCAGCCAACACAGTTGCTGCTGGAGTTCCTGCACATCAACCTCCTTAAAACCACATGGACGCTCCCACTGCTGCTGCAGATGGGAGGGAAAAGGCAGCCCCAACTACCCTGCACACAGAAAACAGGGAAAAAAGGCAGCCCTGGTGAGCTGAGAGGTTTGGGGAGGGGGAAGCCTTCACCAGCAGCTCACAGGGATGGCAGTGGGGTCTTGAAAGCCCCACCAGTGGGAAAGACAGGGATTCCCTGGGGTGGCTTCATCCTGGCAAAATTTAAACAACACAAATCTGCAGAACTCACTGCATTTCCAGAGGTGCCAGGCTCTGTGCCCCATGCCCAGCATGGAGCTGTGTCTGTGGATTGCTCTGCTTGAGGGGTTCAGGAGCACCAACCAAACCAAAAAATGGGCCAGACCTGATTTTCAAGATGGAGAAATGAGTTGGCACAGACAATTCCTGACCATCGCTGTCCTTGGTTCATACCAAATCTCATGGACCAGAGGGAGACAGAAGAAGCAGCACTGGCTGTTGGTGCTCTGGCAGTGACCGGGGTCACCCACCTCATCAGTGGCACCAGGGACCTGGGGCTGGCAGGGTCTGCTGCCACACTCTGCTCCCTCCTCGGCCAGGCTGAGGCTTCTCTGCTCTCCCACCTGTGCATGTTCCACCTTCCCACTCCTGGCACCAGTGCCCCATCCCAAGGGGATGCTGTGGGATGAACCATTCCTATGGAAAGCTGGTGCCAGTCCCTGTGAGCCCCCCCTGCTGCTCGGCTGCACAGCGGGAACGGGGCAGGATGAAGATGCACCTGGGCTCAGTTCTGGCCATTTAAATGAGCACAGGCATTGCTGGTTCGTGGCCTCATCACTGACAACTCCATGCCCTGTTCACGCCCAGGCACTTGGAATTGGCACTGAATGGAGATCCAGCCCTGGGAGTCTGGGCTGCCTGAATTCCATAAATGCTCCATATTGCCAGTGGCCCCATCTGTACATACATGTGCACATGCCCACACATGCACAGACACACACACGTGTAATGGGCACACACCCTGAAGTAAAACCCAACCAAGACTTGCTCCAGCCCTGCCCAATTTTCGCCATCACTACGTCAAAGTCCAGGACAGAACCAGCTTTAACCACAAATAAACCACATGACTGGAACACGTCCTTAAACCTGAGAAGAGACCATGACCAAGCACATCTATTACGTGAGAAAGAAACCAAAAATATTTTGCAAAAGGTGCCGTGGCCACTGGAACAGGGTCCTTCAAGTGGAGGGGACTGTTGGCATGGAGGTCCTGCCATGACCAGCCTGAGGGCTCTGCAACACCAGCTGCATCCCAGTGAAATCCCTGCCTGAGCCTCGGGGGATTTGGACAAACATTTTGGGATGTCTGTGTTTCAATCTGGTTTCAGTCCACGATGTCGCAACGTGGACAAGTAACATCTGCCAGCTGTGAGCATCAAAATTCATGGTAATGGCAGCAAAACATTCCTGGTCCTCTCTGTTCTTGCTCAATTCTTCCCAGGATCCCTCTCTCCATGTCAGCATCCTCGTGTTTCCTCCCAGCGTGAGAACCTCAGGAATATTTTGGTGGATTCAGGAGCAAGGACCAGACAGAACAAACCTCACACAAGGGCCCTGAAGGCTTTGGGGAAAATCCAGCATGGAACTTCACTGATTTCCTCTAATTTTCAAATCCAGCAGCTTTGTTCTTCTTTTTCCTCTCCCACTAAGGCCAGTGGGTTCCACACTCATGTACAAAACACTCTGCAGCAACACTGGGATTGGTTTGCCAAGTCACTGCTGGCTTTTAAATGACAGGGCAAAAACTGAATAAAGATGGACATAAGGCCAGGTTGGACACGGTTTGGAGCAAACTGGTCTAGTGGAAGGTGTCCCTGTCTGTGGCAGGGGGTGGAATGAGATGAGCTCTAAGTACTCTTAAATTCTAGTCTGGGATTCTATGAAAAGATGGATTCATAGCTCACATTAAACTGGAGTCCTGCAAGCATGGAAGGAACTTGGGAAGGGCTGAAAAAAGTCTGGGCCACGTGAAGTTCCACCTTTGTGCCAGGGCAGCCCTCAGCAGGGAAGGTTTTCTCCTAAACACACCAGGCATGGCACGATGCCAAGGCCAGGCAAGCACCAGGCTAGAGAGGGGTAAAGGCTCCTGCTGGATGCCCAGCTCTGTGCAGAGGGAGGGAAGGAGGGTGGGCACACAGTGGGTGTGCCGTGTGTGAGGTGCCATGCTCAGAGCCAGGTCCCTTCTTCCCAACTGCTGCTGCTCCCTCCCTGCCAGCTGAACTGTCTCCACACCTCCTGTACCACTCTAAGAGCCACAGCAGCTCCCTGGGCCCTGACATGCTGATGCCACCAGCAGAATTCCCGGTTATTTCAGGCTGGGCTGGGAGCTGAGCTGGCGCTGGGGCTGTGCCGGTGACCCAGCTCGCTGCCACCTCACTGCCCGACACGCTGTGCCACAGGAAACGCTCGCTGTGGCTCCCATGGGCTCTGTGTGCCGCTGCCAACATGGCACAAACACAAACCCTGAGCTCCTCCAAGCAAGCCACATGCCCTCCACTGCCAGGTGTACGGGGAGAAGCACCTTGCCCGTTACCTTCGTCACTTCTGCTTGTCCTGTTCCAGCAGCCAAACTCCCCGCCTGGTTTTCCCATTCCCGGTCCAACGAGCGGTGGCTCTGCCGCGGTGGGTGCCGGCAGGGCCCTGCCCATGGCGATGCCAGGAGGCTCCAGCCTGGCTCAGCTCACTGCCAGGACCCCGGCTGGACACACGTCAGCACTGAGGGAAGGGCCATCCTGGGCCAGGGGCTGGCAGGGGAGCTTTGGGCATGGCACAACCCCCTGCTGGGGGGCAAAGCATCAAACCAAGGTGAATTCTCCACGAACCTGCTGCTCTCCCTCTTCTTCCAGCTCCAGCTCCCAAATTACACAGCTTTGGGAGATCTATTGTATGTAAAGACACAGGAATGCATTTACCAGAAAGGTAAAAGGTTCCTGTAGAGGGGGAGCTCAACTTTTTCTACAAAGTTGTTGCTGCAGGTGCCACAGGAGCAGAGTGAAGGGAAGCTCTAAGAATGGACCTGAACCCACCTGAATGGATTGTTCTGTAGGGACATGAGCCCCCCATAAAAAAAACCTGAGAGCCCCTCCAGACTTTGAGTCCAGTGAAGTGACACAATGGTAAGACAATCAGTGTTAAAGTGGCTGAAAACCAAGTCAAACTGAGAATACACAGCGAGATTGTGGATTCTCCATCCAAGGCCAGGTTGGACGGGGCTTGGAGCAACCCAGTCCAGTGGGAGGTGTCCCTGCCTATAGCAGGGGGTGTAAAGAAATGAGCTTTAAGGTCCTTTCCAACCCAAACCATTCCATGACTCCTTAATTCTATGAACACCTGGAGCAGCTGAGCAGACACATGCTGTGGTGGGGAGTGAGTGGCTCTTTGGATGTCCCACAGCTGCACCAAGGCTTGCCCAGGAGCCCCAGCATCATCCAAAAGGCAATGCTCAGACAACAAACCAGTGTGCCAAATTGAGGAGGGGGGGAAAAAACCCCAACAGATCTCTGTCACCTCCTTAAAAAACAAGGTCTGTCTCCCAGCTGTGTCCCAGACCCTCCTGCCTCCCCCAGGCAGAGGCCCCGGTGTGACAACGTGGCACTCGGCAGCAGAATTTGGAGAAGGGAGGGATCAAAGTCAGGCTTAGTGACCCCAGGGGGAAAACAGAACTGACAGGCAGCCCCTGCCCCCAGAGCAGCCCAAAGCCAGACCAAAACACCCCCAGGGAGCCAAGCCTTGGAGCAGAGAACACGAGGATACAGGTGGGAACGGGACAGGCAGAGTGGTACTATTTATACCTGGTCCCCCAGGTCGGTGCCAGGCTGACGTGCCTGGCACCTGGCACACGGTGCACGTGCTGCCATCAGGATCACAGCAGGCAAAGGGGATGCTGCTGTTCCCCTGGGAACGACAGCCTCGAGCGGTGAGCACAGCCAGTTTGTCTGATCTGAGGACTAAACCTCCTCACAAACCAGGGTGGAATCCTGGCAGAACCCAGCCTGGAACCCTAGAAGAACCCAGCCTGGAACCCTAGCAGAACTCAGCCTGGAGCCACGGCAGAACCCAGCCTGGCACCATGGCAGAACCCAGCCTGGAGCCACGGCAGAACCCAGCCTGGCACCATGGCAGAACCCAGCCTGGAGCCATGGCAGAACCCAGCCTGGAGCCATGGCAGAACCCAGCCTGGCACGGGGCCACACCGAGACCGCACCGGAGGGCGGATGCCCAGTGGGTGCTGGCAGAGGACTCATCCCATGGGCCTCAGGAGCAGGACAGGAGCATCGGCCTTTGGCAGAGCTTTGTGCTCCTGGCTTGGTCCTTTCCCTGTGTGATGAATTAGGGCACAGAAAACTACTCAACCAGGGCTTGTCTCAAACTCATTTTACCCCCCAGGCAAACACAATGGTGAGGGAAATGGAAAACTCCGGGGCTGATGTTCCCACTCACTACATGGGGAAGCCCAGACACCTCTCCAGAGCCTTCCATAGACTGAGCAGCCTCACCAGCCACCTCCTGACCAAAACCAGCCCAGCAGAGCCTGCCAGCTCTGGGGAGCAGTGCCCTGTGCTCCCGGAAAACACTGAGGTTCACATACCACACACCTTGAGCTGGTGGGCACAGGGCTCAGTACTTGAACACAAGGGTCAGTACAACACCTGAATTCACCAGTGGGCTCCTGGGCTGCCCACGTGATCCCACCATGAGCTCTACAACCTCCAGAAGCAACCCTGGAATTTCTTCCTTTGGCACTGACCTGCTTGATTGGCACCAGCAGCAAAAAACACTCCACACTGGAAAGGGCCTGGGAAGGGGTTTCACAGCCCGGGAAGGGGTTTCACAGCCCAAGAAGGGGTTTCCCAGCCCACCCGCTCTGTGCTGGCTCTGCAGAGAGCATCTCTCCTGGCTGGGTCCCCCCCCTGTCCCTGCAGCTCTGTTTGCCCACCCCAGCCACCGGCTGCCCTGGCTGTGCAAACAGCGGCCCCGGGAGCCGCCGGCACCGCCGCGGTATCGCAGCAACGTGGCTGCAGCCGGCTCTGCAAACTCACCAAGTGTGCAAATTAATTTCATTATCCGCTCTTGCACATCATGAGGAGGGAAAACAAATAACCTGCCTGAAAGTACATTCTAGTAATTATTAACATGGCGTAAGCGGAGCCCGAGGGAGCGGGAGGAAGGACCGAGGGGGAGCCTGGCACGGCCCGGCCACCAGAGCATGGCCCGACTGCCTGAACATAAACCCCAGCCTGGGGCTGCACCTTGTGCCCTGCTCAGCCCAGGGATTCTTCATGTGCTTGGCTGCACCTACACCTTCTCCCAACAGTAAAACGGACCATCCCAATGTTTCACCAGCAAAGCTCTTGGATTCCATCACTTTTGCTTTCACAGAATCACAGAGATTGGAAAAGACCTCCAAGATCACTGAGTTCACCCTCTGCCTGATCACCACCTTGTCACCCAGCCAGGGATTTCGGGATGCACTGAGTGCTGCAGCAGCCCAGCTTTCCCTGTAAGCAGCCTGTCATGTGGGCACTGTTTTCTCAGGGACCTCACAGCAATAACCTGAGATGTTTTCCAAGGTGGCTCACGCAGCCACATCCCAAACCCAGCCTGGCTCAGCACCCAGTGCCTGCACACAGCAGGACCATGGAACTCAGATTTGGATGGGATTGCTGCACAAACCTGCCCCCAGGGGAGCACTGAGCTCCCTGCAGGCACAGCCTGGGGACAGAGCAGCCTGATCTGGGGGTGCTGATCCACCCAACGGGCTCCTCTGCCCCAGAGGGACCGTGCACCAGAGCACATCCATCTGCCTGCACTGTCCTCCCTCCCTGGGCCTCAGTTCTGGGAGGAAAGAGCTGCCTGTGCACCCACAACACTTCAAACTCACCAGTGGTTCCCAGGGCTTTTCATTCACCGTGTTCTTGAGATCATCAATATAAACAGATCTGCCCAGAAGAAATTATTTCATGTTCTTTCAAAGGCCAAGGGCTCGTGGTGCTGCTCTGCAAGGCCAATCACCTCAATCAGTTCAGAAGCACAGTGACCTTCAAGGGCTTCCCCAGCCTTCCTCCTCCTCCTCCTGCCCCACCAGAGCCCATGACCCAGTGAGGGGAGGCAGTGGCTCACCATGGAACCCACACACCTCCATGGATATGGAATCACAGAATCATTAAGGTTGGAAAAGCCCTCCAAGACCACCAAGTCCAACCCGTGCCTGATGCCCACCTTGTCACCCAGCCCAGAGCACTGAGGGCCACATCCAGTTGTTCCTTGAACCCCTCCAAGAATGGGGACTCCACCACCTCCCTAGGCAGCCCCCTCCAATGTTTAACAACTCTTTCCATGAACAAATTCTTCCTGATGTCCAACCTGAACCTCCCCTGGCACAATCTGAGTCCATTTCCTCTTGTCCTGTCACTTGCTCCCTGGGAGGAGAGACTGAATCCCACCCTCTACAACCTCCATGGGACCTACATGCTCCATTCCCACCCTCCACGCTCCCTCACTGCCTCTCTCTGTGGGTAGGGGTCCCCACTGACCAATTCCAAAGTTATTTTCACATCCCCCTCTACTTCCAAGCTGTTTCTGTGTGACTCATACACTGTCACAACCCATTTTCCCTAAGTTAAGTTGAAGTGCAGAGATTTGAAGTCAAGTCATCCATTCATGTTGTACTTTCTCCACTCTCCCTCTCCCCTCAGACCTCCCCAAACAGATTTCCCATAACTGCTCTTCACATCCCCACTCCCCTGGACCCCAACCTGGCCATGTGGTGTTATAGGAAGAGCTTTAACCAGGTCATTTAATCCAGTTTGCTTTTTGATTTTTTTGCTTTTTTTCCCCATTTTTTAAAACAGCAGTACAGGTTCCCACAGTCTGAGTGGAATCAAAGATCACCCACAACACCATTTCCACTCTCTTTCCACATTTCACAGAGGCAAGGCCCTCACACCACAAAGGGGGCAATTTTCTGACTTTCTCATGTTAAAAGGCACCTGTTTCTGCCTCTGGGCCACAACCCCCTGTCCATGACCATGTGTGTGTGCAGGGAATGCTGCAGGCCCAGAGCTGGAAGCAGCTCCCTGATCCTGGGAATTGCTGGATCACGGCACTTCACCCCCTGGTTTTCCCTCCCATCCTTGTTTTTTGCATCTTTACATCCTTTTGCATCTTTAACACGTGACAAGCCGAGTTCTGTCCTCATTTCAGAGCAAGCTCACCACGCTGCTGCTGCTGCTGCCATCAGCCCAAGGGTGTGAGTCACAACCCAGTCTGCACAGGAAGGGCTTTATTTAAAATTCCAAGGAAAATGTTAACACCTTGGGGCCACACAGGTAAAGTCTGTCCCTGCCATGGCATCAAACCTGTCCCACCCCACCACTGCCCATCCCCGGGGTGGGTGGGCAGAGCCATCAAAGGGCAATGCCAGAGCAGGAAACATCTGCAGAGCTGCCCCAGCCTGGCCTGCAGCACTCAGAGGGTTCAGCCTTTCCCCTCCATCTCACCCTCTATGCAAAAGGAAACAATTCCATGAAGTCCAAGAGATAAACAGCAAAGAAAACTCCACATATAATTCCCCCTGACATGCTCTGAGGCAGCTCCTCCCCAGGCAGTCAGGGCAGCTGTAGGTTTGAAGGAAACCTGTTTGTGGAAGGTGTCCCTGCCCACGGCAGGGGGTGGGAACGAGATGAACTTTAAGATCCCTTCCAACCCAAACCATTCCATGATTCCATAGTGATGCTCCCAAGAGCAGCAGCTCAGGGTGGTGGGACTCAAGGGCCAGGTCTCCAGCCCACAATTCCCAGCTAATCCATCACTTGTCAGAGGTCAAACAACCCTTCACACAACGCAGCACAAGTGACAAAAGTCCTTGGGGTCACACATGACTGGCTCAAATGCCACTGGCCAAAAGACTCATCCAGTGACACTGCACCACCAGAGACAACCTCTGTGGCCTCCTGTTCCCATTCCAGACCTTTCCCAAGGCCAACCCAGGCAGCAGAGTGGCCTCCTGCACCTCCCAGCACGTCGGATCACACGGTCTGGCTGTTCCAGGTCTGCATCCCTTGTGGCCACCTCCCGGTGCCGATGGGGATGGGCCCAATTCATTTCGGTCCCTCTAAGCCCTTTCACCTCAGAGCCTCGTGACTGGGATTGAGCCAAGAGATTAAAACCAGCCTGTGAAACACAAAGTGTGATTGTTTCCTTTGGGTACCGACCAGAGGGTGTATGGACAAAGGGGTGCAGGGACAGACAGGGGTATGGACAAACCAGGCAGTTCCTGATCCAGTGGTTTTCCATAAAATGCAGGATGTTGTATGCCATCCAGGTGCCAGGCTGTGCTGGGACACACTGGAGCTGTGCAGGAGCTGGGCTGACAGGACAGGCAGTGCTCCCTCTCTGTGCTGAGCCCACAGACCCAGCACATCCCACAATACTGGGATATGCTGGATATTCTGGCATGGGAGCCACAGCAGAACATGGCTCTGCTGGTCCTCTCCTGGGATGTATGACAGCAAATCAAACCACAGAATCCTGAAATGGTTTGGGTAGGAAGGGACCTCAAAGCTCAGAAGTGCCACCCCTGCCATGGGCAGGGACACCTCCCACCAGCCCAGGCTGCTCCAAGCCCTGTCCAACCTGGCCTTGGACACTCCCAGGGATGGGACAGCCACAGCTTCTCTGGGCAACTTCTGTCAGTGCCTCACAGCACCCTCATCCTGTGGGAGCACCTTTTCTGTCCCCACCCTTCAGCACAACGTGGTCCCTCTGTCCCACAGATGAAGGATGCAAGGACCAAGTGCTATTTGTAGCGGGTTTTACTTCAAAAAGGCCAGCCAAAAATAGCTGTGGCCATCACACTGCACTGCTCTCCTCCCACCACGATTCCTGCAGATGCTCTGCTCTTGCTGAGATGTGAACTGGGAACGTTTTTCTCCTTGATTTCTAAAAACTGCGTGAGTGAGGAACGTGTTTATTTTAGCACAGAAACGTGCGGGCCAGGAAGGACCAGCTCAGCACTTTGTGGGACACGCAGAAGGCATTGATTAGGATGGGGCTTTGCATATTAATTGACATTGGAACTGCCCCTCCCCGTTGTATCAAGGCCTGAATGGGGGCATTGTCTCAGGCACCAAAATCCCAGCAGAAGTCCATTAGCATCCAAAGGGAGGTGCCTGAATGGAACACAAGGATTCTTTGGAAAGCAAGAGTGAAACGAATGCAATAAAACGCCACCATTAAGTGATGCTCATTGTCCAAATTAAACCATCACAGCAAAGACCTTGACTCTCCCAACGCCTTCAGCACAACACATGCTGCCAGGAATGAGACTGTTCGGAATTTAAAGCCCTGGCCTTGTCCCAAGTATGGATTACTCCGTTTCTTCATGAGCACTTGATCACACGGAACTATATTTGGATTCCCAGAATGCAAGCTCTGATCTCCAGGAGGGCTTACGTGGCTGCCCCTCCCCACATGCAGGTCCCCACGTGAGCAGAACACAGAGCAGGCTCTGTGGGAGCTGTGAAATGTCCCAACAACACAGGAGCAGGTTTAAGGTGATGGCAAGAGAGCCCAGCACCCTCCACAGCAGGGCAGAAGAATTTTCTAGAAGCAATGAAACAACGGCAGTGTTTCCCTTTTTCCGTAGGTATTGGGAACACCACAGGGACAGCAGTGTGGGTAAGGGCAGAGTTTTACACTCCAGGTCCTCCAAAGGGGTGGAGAATCCAGAGACTTCTCCACAAAAGCAGAACAGGCAAAGCTGTTTTGGAGTTACTTGCCAATGCCAGTTTGGAGTTCGTTTGTTGGTTCATTAATTTAAGGTACAACTCCAGTTGGAACAAAATGATCTTTAAGGTCCCTTCCAACCCAAGCCATTCTATAATTCCATGATAAAACCTCAGTTATTTGTTGCTTCTTTGGCCTTCCCAAGGCCACCCCTGGGCGCTCTGCAGAGCCTCATCAGGGTCCTGTGCCCTGCAGCAGCTGAGCCGAGCCCAAGGGGCAGGACAGTGCATCCCAAAATCCATCTCCTGGCTTTCAAAACCCACTCAGCTCCACATATGCAGCCCCCAGCCCAGCTGCCACCTCCTTTTCCCAGAGCAGCTGGTGTTAACTCACACACCACGTGTACCTGGGGCTCTTCCCATCCTCCTCCTGCTGCTTCAATCCCCTTTTGATCCCCCCACTCATCCCTGTGCCCGGGGCTGCCACGGGGACGAGGCACAACACGCTCCCAATGCACCTATATGGGCACTGCCACAAGGAGCAAGAGGCAGGTCAGCTCCTCACACCACAAACCACAGCCCAACACACTCCAAGGGGTCTGTGCTGCTCTCCAGAGAGGCCAAGGCAGGAGCACCCTCCTCAGAAAGTGCCAGAAAACAGCCCTGGGAAAGCAACCCCAGCCTCGCCCAACCACCACATCCTTAATGCCCTTCTTGCAGAAGGACAGCCTGGCAAAAAACATTCCACTTGAGATGAACCCTGGGAAAATCAGTGTAAAAATTATATATAAACAGTGCAATTTAGTAGTCAAGGCCTGGAAATAGGGTGGGATTAGAGAATGGCTACTCTGGCAGTGGGAAGCCATTCCTCCCTGTCCTGGCACTCCAGGCCCCCATCCAAAGTCCCTCTCCCTCCTTTTTACAATCTCCCTCAAGGTCTCCCCTCCCACTGACAGGTCCAGAGAGCCCCCTCAGTGCCAGGAGCAGGGGAGGGACGAGCCAGACCCCCTTCCAGCCCTGGGCCTTGCAGATCCCACGTGGCTGCTGCTCACCCCCAGCTGCTGGCTCTGTGTGGCTATTTTTGCCCAGCCTGGAGAACAAAAATCCAGGGAGCTGTGTTAGGTGAAGGCTTGCACTGCTCCCGGTGTGACGACAGCCAAACTAGGTCAAGCCTTCGCCAGATTCCCTTAAAAAAGGAAAGGGAAAAATAATCAGTGGGAGAGCAGTGAACTCCCCGGGAACAAAATGCTTGGGAACATCTATGGTACTTGACTGGGGAAAAATACACACACATCCATTTATCCACATATTTTCACATTTTAAAGAGTAGATTTCTAATTTTGAGGGCTTTTTTGAGGACAGCAAAGTGTCTCGGACTGCAAAGGTGATACTCTGTATATATTTAATGCTCTGATTTAAACCAAAAACGAGTTTCCACCTATGAAATATAACCTGGTGGCCCAATTTCTGTGCAGGCTGTGGGCAACTTGATTGTCTTTCATGGCTTCTCTGCCCTGAATAAAGGTATTCTCTGGGAGCAGGAGCTGGGCAGGTAAGAGGATCCCAGTCACAGGGAAAAGGCAACTTGATCTCATTGTCTACAAGGGGAGAGGAAGGTAAATTATTTCTTTTACAGAGGACAGACTCCCATTAGAGACTATTTCTGGGTCGGAGAAGGCTGGGGGTGCTCAGCCTGGAGAAGAGAAGGTTCAAGTGAGACCTGAGAGGCCCTTCCAGTGCCTAAAGGGGCTCCAAGAGACCTGGAAAGGGACTTTGGAAAGGCCCTGGAGTGACAGGACAAAGGGAAACGGTTTCCCACTGCCAGAGGGCAGGGCTAGATGGGAGACTGGGAAGGAATCCTTCCCTGAGAGGGTGGGCAGGCCCTGGCACAGGGTGCCCAGAGCAGCTGTGGCTGCCCCAGCCCTGGGAGTGCCCAAGAGCAGGTTGGACAGGGCTTGGAGCAACCTGGGACAGTGGGAGGTGTCCCTGCCCATGGGACAGACAATGGACATCTGGCCTGGCCTGGCCTGTCACCTCCTGGCAGAGGAAACCCTGAACATCCCAACCCTCCACAGGCTCATGGAAATGAGGAACTGGGTAATTTTAAACACCTTCCCAGTGAAAAACGTTCTCAGGCTCAGCTCAACGTGCCAGATAAAGCCTCTGTTCCTGTAAAACCTGATGCACGATTATCAGTCAAGGCCAACGTATTTACCCTAAAATTGGGTAATATTGTTTTATGGTTCTTAATAGTTGCAGCCGCCAAAGCTCCGGCGGAGCAGACGCTGCCGAGCAGTTTCTCAGCCTTTCATCAGCGCTGCGTAGGCGTTGAATTCTGGAGCTAATCACCTTAGCAACGGCTCTAAACATATGTGCAGTGACATCAGCTGATTTCTGAAAGCTGTAAATAGAGGATAATAGCACGAAAAAATTCTGGATCCACGCCAAGACCTAAAAAACATACTATTAAAACACCGCCTGTAATTCAATGTATGCAAACTTGTTTGCATCCCCGCTCCCCAAAACCTGGGTAATTACACACCTACCAGCACAACTGGTGATTGTCCCACTGCAGGCTGTTCTTGGTTTCAGGAATTTCCCAGAAAACGAGGATTTAATAGAAATCCTTCTCTAAATTTGATTTTAAAAAGCCTGGAGAAGAAGAGGCTGGAGGAACCCGCTCCAGCCACGGCTTTAAAGTCAATGAGTAACAGCTTAAACTTAAGAGAATTATTTGTAAATAAGAAAATCAACAACGTGCTCATGGGCTCCATCCTGAGTCACGCAGGAACAGGAACCATCAGGACGTGCTGCCAGGCCATGCCCTTGGGAAAGAGGAGCTGGAGCGAGGAACCCACTCCTGGCAGCCTGAAAGGGGCATATTCTGAATTACCTCATGGCTGGTACCTCATTAAGACCCTAAACTGTCAGTGCAGGGAGTCCCTCAATCAGCCCCCAGCGTAAGACACGAGGACAATGTGGGTTTTGTTCCCCTGGCTCGTTGTGACCCACATTGCCCAGGCCTGTTGTGCGGGACGTGACCTGGACGGCCGAGGAAAGCTCTGGGGAGGCTCCATGGGGAGCTGGCGGCAGGGAGGGAGCGAGGGGAGACACAGCAACGGCCCTAATAGGATTTTCAAATGTCAAAAAATATCTTTAGCAGGCCCGTTTCAGCAGAGCCCGAGCACTGGCTGAACTCGCCAGCAGAATGTACCGTGCAGGGAACACCCTCTGCATGCAAAGTGAACCCTGGGAACCACCCTGCTCTTCCCCTCTGCTGCAAAACCCAGGGAAGGGCAGGGCACGGTGCCCTCTGCACCCAGGGGAGGGGGGTGATGGGGGCTGCAGGGAGTGCCCACCACGCACAGGCAGCGAGGAACCCGCGGGGCCACGTGGGCAGAGCGTGGGGGCAGCTCCCCAAATCCTGCCCTGCACCCGGCAAAGGGACCAGCAAATCCTGCTGGAGTGTCCAGGGAAGGGGCTGGAGCAGCAGGAGCAGCTGAGGGAGCTGGGGGGGCTCAGCCTGGAGAAAAGGAGAGTCAGGGGGAACCTTCTCACTCTGCAACTCCCTGGCAGGAGGGGGGAAATGGGGAGGTCCAGGCTCTGCTCCAGGGAACAGGGACAGGAGAGGGAACAGTCAGGCTGGATATCAGGAAAATTTCTTCCTGGAAGGGGTGGGTCAGGCACTGGAAGGGAGGTTTGGAGTATCCACCCCTGGAGGTGCCCAAGAAAGGACTGGCCGTGGCACTGAGTGCTCTGGGCTGGGGGACAAGGTGGGCATCGGGTACAGGGTGGGCTCCAGGGGCTGGGAGGGCTTTGCCAAGGTGGGCATCGGGCACAGTGTGGACTTGATGATGCTGGAGGTCTTTTCCAACCTCAGTGATTCTGTGAAGTGCCCTTTTACTAAAAATAAAAATAATAAAACAGGGAAAGCAGAAATAGAACCTTAACAGCACCATCAGGATGAGGATCCAGCACAGGGCCAGAAGCAAAAAAAACTCCCCTCCTTTTTCTGTGTAGGGTCAGGGTTTTTTCTGTCAATTAGAGCAGCAAGGAAATCCAGTGGATGGAGCTCAGCACTGTTAATCATTACTGCATCTGAATTTAATTAGCATTATTTTTTAACTGCAGGTTATTTACAGTGCCTCACCTAAACATGAAAGTCAGGCAGTGCCTTCTGCTCACTAGAAAACCACCATGCCAGGGATAATCCTGCTATTTGCTTTATGCTTTTCAGTGTCTGTAACCCACAGTTCCCCATTCCAGGAGAATGCCATGGTTACTCCTGCTCCCTCCATCAAAGGCTCCCGAGTGCAGCTTCTGCTGAGGTGCCAAGAATAGCACAGGCCCCTCCTGAGCTGGGGAAGGTGAGAGGCAGGGAAGGATGGAGCTCCTGGAGCCACAGGGGAGAAGGGGACGGTGCCAGAGGGCTCAGCCAGTGTGGGAACCAGCTGATGGATGTCCCACAGAGCTGCAGCAGCATCTCCTGCTCTCAGCTGTCCTGCTGGCAGGAACAGAGGCTGAGCCAACCAGTGTGACCTGAGCAGCCTTCTGGGATGGCAGAGGGCAGGGTTAGGTGGGATCTGGGGGAGGAATTCTGCCCTGGGAGGGTGGGCAGGCCCTGGCACAGGTTGGGCAGAGAAGCTGTGGCTGCCCCATCCCTGGGAGTGTCCAAGGCCAGCTTGGACAGGGCTTGGAGCACCCTGGGCTGGTGGGAGGTGTCCCTGCCCATGGCAGGGGGTGGGATGGAATGAGCTTTAAGGTCCCTCCCAACCCACCAATTCTCCAAAGTGGAGCTGGCCAAAATCTTACAGCATTTGGAATGTGTTTGCTGTGCACCTGCGAGAGGTGGAGGAGATGCTGCTGATCCAGGGAGGGTATGGCACAGCTCCTGGGATGGGAAAAAGCATCCAGCTGGTCCTGGGGCCTGGCTCCCCCCAGCACCTGCCTGGGCAGGGACCGACTGGAGCCACAGGCAGGCGGCTCACCCACAGCTTGGCATCAGCAGGACCAAGGAGGAGTTTAAACATCTCACACATGCCCTGTAAAAGCTTTCCAGTGTCTGGAGTGTTTACAAACCTACGTCAGCAACACCCCAGAGCTCTCAGGGCCACGCTGGCTCCACAGCTGGACAGAGTGAGGACCACCATGGCAGCACAGGCAGTGCTGAGGTGCTGCTGCAGCTCTGCACCCCTGGAGAACACCCTCCTCTCCCATGGCCTGTCCTGCCTCCCCCGTGGGTGGCAGTGGCTGTCCCACCTCAGGAAGGGCACACAGGTGCCACCACCCTCACCAGGCCTGAGAAACATGAGCCACCCCTGCAGTGTCACCCTGATCTGGTGACACACATCTGGGCCCCTCTGGAAAGAGCTGAACTCCAGGGCAAGCCTGATGTTCAAGGGGAGCAAAGAAACTCCAGAAAACCGTACAGAAAGTGCATCCATTCCCCCTCTTTTCCAGACTGGCACCTTGAAAAGCAGATGCTCCACCACCCTCTGGAAACTGGTGCACATGTGCCTGGAGATAAACAACATCACGGGACAGGTAAGCTGGTTACTCATGATTTATCACACCATCTCCCCATCTAATTGCAGAGCTAAGCAGGCACTCATCTAATCCACCATAAGCAGCTTAGGCTTCCTTAGGCAGCTCTGCAGCATCGCTCACTTCCTGGTTTGGAAACCGTCAGTCCCCAAATCCTGCTCTGGAAGGTGGGAACACACCCTCCTCAGCCACCCTGCCCAGAGCTGGAGACTGGAGGGATGCACTCACAGGACAGGGAACTGCTGCCAGAGGGTCCCAAACACCAGCCCAGGGCACTGGTGGAGTCACCACTCCTGGGGGGATTTAAAAGCCACGTGGATGTGGCACTTGGGGACGTGGGTTAGTGGTGGCCTTGGCAGTGCTGGGGGAATGGGTGGTCTCAATGACCTAAAGGTCTTTCCTAACCTAAAGGATTCTGTGACTCCACACTGTACTCAGTGCTGAGCAAATCTTTCACCTTTGTGTCCTGCAGCTCTGACCACACACCACAGGTCCTTGCTCCCAATTTTCCCAGAATTACACTCATTTTTTCCATACTAACAGCTGACTGCTCTCCAGTCTGAATTCTCCATTTATTCTCCACTCATTTATTAGGAACAGGGCACCACAACCTGCCCAGTTCCTGATGCTGCTGGATTCTAGTTTAGTACTTCTAAGATTTAGGCGTTTGAAATTATGTTTTCAAGATCTTCGGAGCCCCACAAAAATTATCATTAAAAGCTATCAAGGTCCACCAAAAGAGTGTCCCTATGTGGTCAGAGATCCAGCCCACATCCCAAGAGGTTCGAAAGGCCACATGGGACAGGGCTTGGAGCAACCTGGGATGGTGGAAGGGTGTCCCTGCCCATGGCAGAGGGGTGGAACTGAATGAGCTTCAAGGTCCCTTCCAACCCAAACCATTCCCTGATTCTATGAACAGCCAAAGCACATTTCAGCTTTTCTCCACAGATCTGTGGATAAGCAGGAGACAGGGAAAGACTCAGGGGAGACAACTCAGGGTTTGGGTTACATCAAGCTTTTGTTTTCACTGCTTGGAAGCTCCATCCTTTGGAAGCAAAAGCTCTGGAGCTGCAGGACCAGGAACGTGCCCTCACACCCCACACCTTCTGCTTGGCCTCAGCCAAGGGGGATTTTCCAGCTTGCAACACTGCAGAACTTTACCCCCGAAACTACCCATGAACTTAGGCCAGCGACCCCACATCAAGCCTTCCCATCATTCCAGATAACAAGCCAGATCCGACGTCACCACCCGGAACCGCTGCCTTTGATCCCCTTAAACAAACCCACCACCGACCCCGGGCGAGTCCAAATCCTCCCGCGAGGAGTTTTCTTTAGCACGATACAAAATTTATTTTACCATCTGTAAAATTCATGTGTGTAGCTGCACCCCCTGGTTGGCTTGAGTGGGGTGCAGAGTGTTTGGAGTGGCGGTGCAATGCATTATTGAGCAGCAGAGGGCTGGCCCTGCCACCGGGGAGCGGGTGATGTAATGGGGCGCGCGGTTCCGCTCGCCCGGAGCCCGGCACATTAACGTGCTGCCCAGGGTGGCTGCTCCTCTCAATTATTTATGGGCTCCTGGCGTGCAGCCTGGAGAGGGTCACGGCGCTGAAAGCCAACTTTATCTGCATTGTTCCCAGCTCCTGCCCAGCTGTCACTCTGCTCCCTAATTTAATACACCCAGCGCAGCGTAAAAGGATGCAGAGCTGCTGCCTGGAATAGGAATAGGAGCAGGGAGGTGGGGTCTGCAGAGAGCTGGGGGGGTCGCACTCAGCTCTGTTATGGTGCTGACTTGGCTTTTTCAATCTGCCTTTGAGGCTCCCATGGTGCCTGGTCTGAGCTGTGGAGCAGTGCAGGTGTTTGGGGGTGAGAGGTGGGATGGCGGCGCAGAGATGGGGTCTCCATCTCCATTATCCTGAGGCTGCACTGCAGGGTTTCCTCCATATCCCAGCAAGAGCTACTCAATAATGTATGCAAATAAGAGGGAGAGAGGAGAAAGAGCACTTCAGCTCCAGAATAACAGAAAAAATAATTAAATTAATAGATATGTGTAAAAAAGGGAAGAATCTCTCATAGGCTGTAATTTCAGATACAATTTTAAGTGCACAGCTGAGGTCTGGAATGAGATGAGCTTTCAGGTCCCTTCCAACCTAAACCATTCAGGGAAGGGGCAGCACCCTTTGCTCTGGTTCACCACACACAAAAATGGCCCTCCAGGCTTTGTCCCCACAACTCACTACTGGCCCAAAATTAAACCTACCACAACAACTCTTCAGACCTCCAAAATACGTCATTCACTTGGCCCAATCTCTCTATCAAAGCAATTAAATTTTGACTTTAGCTGCTTAGGACCAGGTTGGATGGGGCTTGGGGCACCCTGGTCTAAAGGAACGTGCCCGTGCCCATGGCAGGGTGTAGAACTAGATGGGCTTTAAGGTCCCTGCTCACCCAAACCAGTCTTGGGTTCTGTGATTCAGTGTCCCTGTCACTGCAGGAGATGCTCCCCTTGGACATCAATCTGGCAGCAATTGGGTATGGGAGGATGAGCTGCTGCTTTGGCAGCTTCTGCCCCACAGGATTCGCATCTCTCAAATATCTGTCTCATCCCTCAAACTGAAGTCAATTACAGCTTAAATAATACAGTGTTTTTCAAGTCCTGGGAAGCAGCAAAGCAACCCAAATTTTCCTACAGTTGGAACTGGCCACCTTATTACACAAGAGCCCAGGTTTGGTTTGAGACACACAAGACACATTCTGATGATCGTGTCTGCAAACAACACACCAATTTCACCAAAACCACAACATCTGCACAAAAAGGAAGCTATTGAAAAGAAAGCTCAGGCCCAGAGGAAGCAGGTTTGTTCTGGTGTGGCACAAACAGGGGCCGGGGGGGGCTCCTGCTGTGGCAGCACCAGCACCAGCCCCGGCACCATCTGGCACAGCCACACCCAGGATGGAGCAAGGG
The DNA here is from genome assembly GCA_035583235.1 of Hafferia zeledoni. Taxonomy (NCBI): domain Eukaryota; kingdom Metazoa; phylum Chordata; class Aves; order Passeriformes; family Thamnophilidae; genus Hafferia; species Hafferia zeledoni. Next base: position 19,684,484 of record JAWWEV010000022.1, read on the forward strand.
GAATCTCCCCAGATCTGGCACTGACCCCCAGCAGCCACAGAGGCCCAAGGGAGGCAGAGCCAACAGCCAAACCTTGTCGTATTAGTGTGATTCAGGCAAAGACAAGACAGAAGAAGGGAGTTAACCCCAAACCCCTGCAGTGAAAACGAGCAGTGAGCATTTCCTTCAACTTTTCTGCACTGGAAGATCAGGAGGATTCTGTCCAGAATTCCAAAAGGGGGCACTGGGACAGCCACGGGAGGACCAGGCTGGTTCCCATCCCAGAGCTGGTCCCAACACTGGGTCACATCCAGGAGCCAAGCCCAGAACGTGCAGACCACGAGTCGCTGCCACCGCGCCGGCATCCTCGGGGCCTTCACATCCTCCCCCAGCCCAGGATTATTTCCATGGCAACTATCTGGAGAACTTATTAAGTAAAAAAACCCCAAGAACAGTTTGAACATACAGACCCTACGTTCGTAACGTACCAGCTGACTAAATTAGCAGCACTAAGATTTTTAGTAATCAAAATAGATCATGTTCCAGCAACTCAATCCTGGCTGTGCCACAGCTCGAGAGAAAAATCTGATAGTAATACCCAAGTGGGGGGAGGAGGAGCAATCACAGCTTTTCCAAGACCACAGCCCTGTATCAAGCCAAGTCTTACCCACTCAAGACATTATTTCAACAGCTGACAGTTCAAGTGCTGTTAAATAAGGCTGAGTTTTCAAGAGATTACAAACTTTGGTGCAAGGTCCCTACTAGAGAATCAAAAAGATGATTATCACGACACAGTTATCGACTACAAAAATACATCCAACCACCTCAAACTTGTACCAAAAAAAGCATCATTTGCAACTCCTTCCATCATTCCATGCACACACCAACCACAGGGCAGCCCGGGAGGACAGGGATGAACCAAGTTTGGGGCTCAGCCAGCACCACTCCCAAACCCACAGAATCCTCCACTCCCAAACTCGCAGGAATTTCGTGGCTCCCTCGGAACCGATGCAGGCTCAGCCCTGCAGGGTGACCACAGTTCCAAAGCACAGGGCTGAGGGAATCACCAAAGCTTTGGCATCACCCAAAACCAAAACCTGCCTGAGAATTTGGTAACAGCAATTCAGAGTGAGAAGCTCATCTCAACAGGAATGACTTTGGAAGTGCTTTAAAAAAATAAAAGGTGGTTAAATGAATGGTTGGCTCGGTCAGTAAGTCCAGCCAGGGAGATTACAGGAATTATTGATTTACCTTAGAACAACCTGGGAACTCATTTCCAGTGGTTTTTAATGGAACCTGGATTTTCTCAGTCCTCATCTGCCCTGTGAGGCTGAGCCCCCTGCAAGGAAGTCCAACCCCAGAGCATTAAGGTGGCAGCTGCCAGAGGTCCAACAGCCCAGTTCACCTGCACAGAGTGTATGATGGGATGGGGGATTTTAAGGCTACTCCAAAATCATTTAGGTTGGAAAAACCCTCCAAGTTCATCAAGTCCAACCTTTAACTCATCCCCACCTTGTCAACTAGACCAGAGCATTGGTCCACGTCCAGCGTTTCCTTGAACACCTCCAGGGATGGGGACTCCACCACCTCCCTGGGCAGCCCCTTCCAGGGCCTGACCACCCTTTGGAATGGATGGAAACTGAGAGAAGGGGAGTCCTCACCCTGGAGAGCCAGGAAAGAGGATTCTGACCAGGACAACATACCATCAACCATCAACTCTCAACCTCTGGTTCAGAGCAAAAGCTTCTGCACTTGGGGGAATGTTTTCCCCTCTCCAGAACACACCACAGCAGTCTCAGCCTCCTGAACCCCTGGGCTGGTTTTAGTGGGTGAAAACATTATTATTATTCCTTTATGTACCTAAAGTGAAAAGGAAAACATTTTTCTTAACCCTTCCAGAAAAGATTTCTGTAATACAAAACCAAGTAGGGAATATTGTAGCCTGCAAGGCTTCCAGAAAGGTGTGAGCAGAGAAAACAGCAGCTCATAGCAGGAAGGAAATTGTAACATTAACCATGGCCTTTGAAGGCAGAGGCAGCTCCGCGTCACCGAGCACCGACAGCGAAACCAAAGAACAAAAACCATCTGATCCCCAGCTCCCTCCAAAATCCAGCTGCAAAAGCATCCTGCCCCGAGACAAAAGCAGACCAGGGCATGATGGAGAGATGGCAATTAACTGCCCCTGTTGTTGTTGTTGCTGTCTGTGGTGCCTCGCTGCCAACATGCTGCCCTGTGCCCCGAGCCAGCCTGTAAAAAAATCACTGAGCATTAAACCTGCCCCTGCTCCGCTCAATGTCTCACCCTGGAGCTCCAGGGGCTCCCAGCTCTGTCCTTCCCCCTCCCTTCCCCCCCTCCTCCAGCTCCTTCCCTCCCAGCCAGCGTTTCCCCCTCCCTCCCTCCCTCCCTCCCCTCCTGGCTGCGGTGCCAGATGTCGGCCTGACCCGGAGCCGCCGTTTCGGGTCAGTTCCCCGGGTTATGGTGCAAAGGGACTGGCGGTTCCCACCTCGCCAGGCTCAGCCAGGGCGGCTCCACCGCGCCAGCCAGGGGTCTGGGGGCTGCTGCCAAATCTAGTGCCAGGGGTTTTTTTCCTGCTAACAAAGTTTGGAAGCCTGTTCATGCTGCCACAGCAGCCCCGGGCACCGAGCGCTGGGTAAGGTGACCCCGGACTCGGCTCAGCATCAGTCATGGGGAGAAGCGTCACTTACTGCACGAGGGGAATGGATGACCTGAATGTCTCCTGCAAGAATAATTGCACACTGAAGGCAAGGGCTGGAGTTTCTGGAGAAGGGATGCTGGGAATGCTGTGGCACTCCAAGGAGCACCATTCAAAAGACACCGGGCTAACAAAGACAGCCATGGGGGAACTCGGTATGGATTGAAAATGAATCCAGACCCGTATTGTTGACCACACCACGCTCCTTGAAGGATGTGCCCCCAGTGTAGGAGCAGCTCCAAGGCAACGGAATGCAGTTTGCTGGAAGGGAAGGGAAAAGCTTCCAGCCTGACATAAACCAGGGCTTGGATTCCTCTATCACAGAGGCAGATAAGGCTGCGTCAACTTTTCCACTGGAGCTCTCTCCCCTCTAAGGTTCACACTGAGAGAGAAATGTTGTGGCCAGGTGGAAAACTGAGCGGAGGCTCCCAAGGCTGGGAGCTGCCAGGTGTATAAAACATCACCAACATCACCACGTCACCTGCCCAGGAAATCTCATTTTCCTCCCCAGGAATTCCTCACAATCCTGCACAGCCCCCTCCAAGGGGCTGCTCAGAGCCACACAAAGTGCCCTGAAACACCAACACCTGAACAGGTTAAACGTTAACCTGGGAGCTGGGCGGAGGGGACAGGACTGGTCTGTGATCCGGCTCCAGCCCCACCGGCCGTGCCCCAACTTCCAGGGAGGAGCAGGCCATGGGTTTGGAGAAGAGAGAGGTTTTGGACAATCAGAGAGGTACAGAATGGTTGGGACCATCTCATCCCACCCCCTGCCAAAGGCAGTGACACCTTTCATTAGTCCAGGTTGCTCCAAGCCCCATCCAACCTGGCCTTGAGCACTTTGCAGGGATGAGGCATCCATAGGGTGTTTCTCACCTACCGAGTCCATCTGCCTGCAAAAAGAGGGGCAAGAATACACAACGTGGAAGCCCCCACCTGGTCCCCATCCCTGTGCCAAAAGTGGGGTGTGTGCAGGCAGGGCTCAGCAATTCCCAACAAATCCTCCTGGTTTTTCACCAGGGCAGAGCAAGAGGCCGCACACCCAGCTCTGTTTGGAATCTTATTTTTGTGTGTGGCAAACCAGGAAGATGCTCCATTCCAGGGGCCCAGCTCCTGCAGGCCAGCCTGGTTCCAGCTCCGGGGGCAGGACCAGCTCCCAGCCCCACGTGCTGGGCAAGTTTCAGGGCCTGGTGCCCTGCAGGGTGATGGGGAGGTATTTCGGTCCTGCACAGCCCTCTCTCCCCCCACGGGCTTCACTGCAGTTATCCTTAAAGACAGAAAAATTTGTGCTTGCTTTGCTGCTGCTGCTGAGCAGCTGCGAAATGTCTCCCACCATGGAGAGCCTGAATAAATCTCAGCTCCTGAAGCAGCATCTGAATCAGCTTCTCACCCATCTCCATCATAACTTCAAACCTTTAGTTTACTGAGGTGAAAGCAATGTCTGTATTTGTTTGCTGGAGCTCAGAGCACTCATGGTTTATGCCTTTTACCAATATATACCCAAATATTCCCATTTATTACATTTACCCCAATGTTCTGGGGAGGTTCTTGGGCCAGCTGTGACTTATCACAAATTACTGGGCACAAACTTTTCCTGCCTGTCGCCATGGGAGCCCAGGCACCAACTCTGGATGGGCAGGAGAGCCACCCACACACATGGTGGGTGCTTCCTGCAGCCTTTTGGGAGTGCAAGGAACGAGCCTGGATTCCTCAGGTTCCAGGTCCAAAATTAAAATAACAGCAAAAAAAAAAAAGAAGAATAAGGGAAACAGCCTGATTTTATTCCTCTTCCTCTGTTAAATGTGGAGTGCTGGACCAAAACGTGGCAGTTTTCAAAGGCTCCATGGATGGGTTTGGGGCCACGTGGAATGTGGAAAACTCCCCCCAGTGAATTTAGGACTCGCTGCTGTGTGTCAGGGAAGCAACTTTGTTCTTCCTGGAGGGAAGGGACAGATTGCAGGAGAAAACTCCATCCCAACTGCTGCCAAATTCCACAGATTTAGTTATTAGGAGGCAATTAGGAATATTATTAACACTTCCTACCACGTTGGGCTGTGCTTGCAGAGCATCTCTGCGCCAGCCCGGCTGTTTCGGACGGAGCTCCAGCTCCGAGGCGCACGTGGCATCACGTACCCAAACTGTGTCTTCCTGCTCGCTGCCTCCCGGCCCCTTCCCCGCAGCCGCATTTCATGCGGTTGTCTCACAAAATCAAATTGCAAGTGAAAAAAATACAGAGATTAAGAACGAGGGAGGGGAGAGGGGAGGTAAAAAAAAAAAAAAAAAAGCGCGGCTGCACAAAGGAAAAACAATTTTGCTCTTGTTTTTTAACTCACAATCAACATCTGAGCTATTCAGGAAGCTGGTGCACTGCCCTCCAACCAACTTCAATTAGGGAATTCAAAAGCAGTCAGACAAAAGAATGCCTGGGAGTTACTGCACCGCACCGAGATATTTTTAGCAAGAGCTGGGAGGCTGTTTGTGGGACACTGCTTTGCTTCTCTCGCGTTTCAGCTTTTGTATTTACATTCACAGGACAGAGAGATTTACTGGGTCACAGAGAAAGGGAGGAGAAGCGGCACAACCGACGGGAATCATTTTGCTCCTGATACTCGTGGAAGGTTTTGCAGCACAGGCTGATGGGGGCCTGAGTGCAGCAGAACAAGATTTGCCTCCATCTGCTTCAAAAATCATCTTTCAGCTGAAATCTCAAATTTCCCTTTTTATTATCATTATTGTTATCATTTACCATCATGACTGTGTTTTACTTCCTTTTCAATTATTACACTGTTCTTATCTCAACAGGCAAGTTTTACTTTGCTTCTCCTCCCCACTCCACCGGGGCGGTGGGGAGAGAGGGGGGAGTTGAGCGAGTGGGGCTGGATTTCCAGCTGGGCTCAGACCAGGCCAGCCCTTTTCGGCCTCCTTCGGAAGGATGATGCAAACCCACCACGTGGAGCCCCTGGGAAGGTCCCCTCGCCCCATGCCGGGCAGGGACACGGCCAGTGCACCCACACAAAGCTGCAGCCAAATCCGGGCGGTGACCTCTGCCCACCCTGGGTCACCAGATGGACTCAGGATCGCTCCAGGTGGGCACTGCCACATGGAGACCTCCAGTCTAAGCCCTCCAACGCTGCTGGACCATCAGCCCGGAGGAGCCGCGCGCGGCCGAGCCCCAACGAACAGCTTCTGGTTTTTCAGAAGCCATTTCCTCCCAGCCACACGCTGGGGCCGCCCTGCCCTCCACGGCCTGGGGAGGTGCTGGAGGAGCAGGAGCCGAGGGCCAAGGCAGTGCCCCGGTGGGGCGGTGGGCGCTCCTGCACCATCGCCATCGCTCCTCGGCACAGGCAGCCCCTCTCTCTTCCGCTCCCTCCCACCACTGCGGCAGCGCAGATGGCAGCAGTGTGACCTCGCTGTTCCTGCCTCCTTGTTTTGATCCTGCAGTCTTGATTGTTCAGGCTAATCCCACACTCCCAGCCTTGGCTGCCCGCCAGGACTGTTATTAATGGCACAAAAGCTTCTCATTCCAGCTACTTCTACATCCGCTAATGCTGTTGTTCCCTTCTCTCGCTCCCCCTCTCGCCACATTACAAACTGGAGCTGGAATATATTTTACAAGGGGAAAAAAAACCCTTCTCTGATCATCCTCACGCGCTGAAGGCTCCACCAGAACCGCACGGGAAAGGCTCCTCAGCTCCAGCAATAACCATCGACGAGACCACCCTGCTCATCAACAGCAACGGAGGTGGGGAGGGAGTTCCAGCAATCCCTTAAGGAAAGGCAGGATTGCAGGCACAGCTGCCTGCCCGGCCCAGGGGAGGCTCTGGGGAAAGGGCAGGACTGACACCAGTGCTCGGGGATAGGGACAGGCAGCACAGTGGTGCAGGAGTACAGCACCCCCAGCACAGCATCCTGCACAGCACCCCTGTCACAGCACCCCTGTCACAGCATCCTGCACAGCACCCCTGTCACAGCACCCCTGTCACAGCGCACCCTGCACAGCACCCCTGTCACAGCGCACCCTGCACAGCACCCCTGTCACAGCGCACCCTGCACAGCACCCCTGTCACAGCACCCCGTCACAGCACCCCTGTCACAGCGCACCCTGCACAGCACCCCCGTCCCAGCACCCCTGTCACAGCGCACCCTGCACAGCACCCCCGGCTGCTCTCCACGTGGCCCCGGGGCCTTGGCTGCCCACCAGGGACCCCCTGCCCCTGCTCTGAGCAGCAAACAGCAGATTCCCAGAACTGAAGCTCATTAAATCACGCACTGAAAAGCGGCTGCAGCTCGTTCCAGTTTAGCCCCTGATGTGCCAGTCTCATGGCAGGACCCAAGTCCCCATGCAGGGTCTAAAGTCATGCCTAGGCAGGTCCCCTCTGCCCTGCCAGAGCCCTCATAGCTGCAGCCCACCCTCCTCTGCCCCAAACCCCACCCACCAACACAGCTCTGGGGTGCAGGTCTTGTGTCAGCTCCACCTGCTCAGGCCCAGGGCTGCTTTGGGAAGGGATGCACGAGGATATTCCCTGGGGCCTCCTGATCCACCAGAGACCAGCCAGCCATGCCCAACCCCTCGGCACTGCTGCGACACAGCTCAGCCCAAAACCCCAGTGCCAAGTCAGCCAAGCTGGGCAGACCCCCAGCACAAAGGGCCACCAAGTGCAGGTAAATCAGGCGTAGAGTTGCCTGAACTGCAAACCCAGCAAGAGGAACGTGCTCCTGGGACCCTCCCACATTCCCACGCTGTGGAGTTCCAGCCCTGCAGGTGCTGGGATCGTTCCATGGTGAGGGGTCTGAGGAAACCTGCCTGGTTCCCATCCCAAGCTGTCGCCCTGGTGAGATGATTCACCATCCTGCTCTCCCTACTCCTGGAAATGCAGGCAGGAGAAAAGCAGCTACAGGCACATTTCTCCTGATTAGGACAGGCAGCACATTTTTAATAAAGGGCTCTTTAAAGATAATCTCATTTCAGTATTTACACATGTTAAAGAGGTTACAAAGATCAAGACATAATAAAGTCAAGAAGAAGAGGACAATCGAAGCATGGTGGGATATTGCAGGGAGGGATATCTCCAGTCTGTTGGTTTGGGGCACAGAGGGGCTGAATCACAGATTCTCAACAGGTTAAAGCTCATCCTGTTCCACCCCCTGCCATGGGCAGGGACACTTTCCACTAGCCCAGGTTGCTCCAAGCCCTGTCCTATCTGGCCTTGAACCTGCAGGGATGGGGAGTGCAGTGAAACAGCGAGGCACAAACCCCACAGATCCTGCAGAAGAGGAGGATCAGACACCAGGAATAACTGGCTGTTGCTCCCTCACAACAATCAGCAGCAGATTTCTGATGCAACCTGGCTCTGCAGTTTCCCTTCTTCCTCAAACACAGCACATGGCCCTGCTCCTCCCAGCACACACTCCTGCAGCAGGAAGGATGGAGCAATGCTGGGCTGTCCCAGCCAGCCAGGGCATGACACATCTCAGCCCAAGGCAGAGCCCTTGTGTCCCACACACAGCCCCAATTCCACCCCAAATACACCCCCAGCCCCTCAGACAGCAATCCCAGCCCTCCTCCCACCGGAGCAGCTCTGCCCCAGCTGAGGCTACACCTGAGAGCAGCAACGCTGAAACACCCACTCAGCTCTGCTGGCAGCAGAGGAGCTTCCCAAACCTCTGGCTGTGCCATGCTCTGCTTCATGTGCCACAGACCACCCCCAAGGAATCCAGAACACCTCCTGAAATGCACAATACTCTGCTTTCTGACACTGCAATGGTTTGGGGATGGGAGACGCACGAGGTCACCAGGGAGGGAAACTTCTGTCAAGTTCGGGAATATTTCTCTGCTGTGCAAAGTGTGGTGCATGTTCAGAGCTCTCGTGTTTCCCTGCTGAGGGTGAGGAGACAGAAAAAGCAGCTTCATTTAAACTACCTGATAGTTGCAAGATCAAGCAGAACAAAAGGAAAAATACATTTGGAAGAAAACGTCAGTTCTAGAGCTCAAACAGCACTTCAAGTCCCCATCAAATAACTTTCAGGTGAGACAGGAAGCAGGGAAGGCAGCACGGAGTGCTGGATCAGGAGTGCTGGATCACAGGGAGGAAAGCAAAGGCACCTGGAGCTGCAGGGACTGAGCTCAGCTGCACAGTAACAGGTGAGCTGGAGTGGGAAGCAACTGGAATTTAAGGAGTAAATAGTAGAGCAGGCAAGGGAGTCACAGATGTAACAAGCGAGAGAAGTGAAGAACAGCAAAAATAGGAAATAGTTCAAATTTTAAAAGTTATTTTCCAAGCCAGAAGGACTTCTTGGAGGATCTCAGCAAACAGGCAACCGAACTTCCCCAAGTAAATTCCTGCATTTCTACAACCAGAGCAGGTATTTTCAAAGCAAGGGAGCATTCAATGAAGAGCCTCCTGCCCAAATATTTATGGGATGCAAGGTTTGCTACAGACACAACCCAAGCTCAAACTTCCCAAGGAATCTGGTACTTTATTCTCAATTTTAATTTCTTCAGCCTCCACTCCCAGAAGGAGTCTCTATTTTTAACCCCCAGGCAGGATGGGTGTCAGGCAAGGCCACCCAAAGCCCGAGGGCAGCAGATGTCTGGGAGCCAAACACACCCCCAGCCCCTGCCCAGGCGCTGCCAGTCGGCTCGGCCGGGCCTCCAACCCACCAGATGGTCCCAACTTTCTCCTTGCTAAGCTCAACAGCCAGTGTTTCCCACTCCTAAGGCATGAAACGAGGCTCCTGAGCCCCATTCAAGGCCCAGCCTCCTCCTCTCTGTTCTAAGGGAACACTCGTTAATCCCATCAGTCACGCAGTGCAAAGCCCCGCGGGAGCCCAGCCCACCTACTCCCCATGGCATCTCCAGCAGCTCCATAACCCCGAGTCACAACTGGGGAACAACAAATACTGCTGGGTTTGGGATAAACCCAACCTTATGGTGCCAGGACAGAAACCCAGCAGTGTCCAGGACCCCGAGCATCCCTTCTGTCATGTCCCAGTGCTCCTGAGCACCATACCCACTGAGCAGGGCCTGGCACTGGCCAGACCCAGCCCTTGGCACCAGTCACTTGTCCTCCCTGGCTCCAGCACATCCACACCTCAGGAATTTTGCCACACCTACCCCTGTGTGCCAAAATGCAGCCCCACAGCAGCCCCACCAGGATCAGCCACTCCTGCCGAGCTCTCCTACTCCTGGATTAGAGGGCTCAAAACACAGAACCCTGGGGGGTTCTAATGTGCTTGGCCAGCATTTGGATGCCCCAACACTTGCTTGAGACCTCACCAGGACTTAGGACATCTCTTGGTGAGGTCCCAAACCAGGAACCCCCATGGAGACCTGTCCCGTGTTCCACTATGGGTCCCATCCTGTGACCCCAAACAAGTTCACATGGGAAAACACGATGTTTCAAAGGCAAAGAGTCACCTGATGGCAACACACCCACACAGAACACTCCGACCTGCACCTGGGGAAAGAATTTAATCACCAGTTTCTGCTTCTCCCCGGGAGCCAAGGCACCACCTGTGTCCAAAGCCACAGCTCGCCTCTTCTCTGGTTGGTGTCACCCCTGCCACGTGAGGAGGGAGAGGCTGTGGCAGCTGCCCTGGGGGACAGGGACAGTGCCATGCCAGGGACAAGGGGGTGAGGATGGCTGTAGTGGGGTCCCCCAGGAACAAACACCGTCACTGATGTCCCCAGCAGGTCCCTGGGCAGGGTATGGATGTGCAAGGAGACACCAGGGCAGAGACTTGAGGGAAGAAGGGCCAGTTATTCACCATCTGAGATCTGGTTGTAAAAAATGCCCCTTGTCCACATCAGCAACAATAATTCTTGAGAGCTTTTTTGGTGGTTTAGAGCTGACAAAAGAGACTGGGTGAGGACAGGTGAGATTCCAGTCAAAGGGCACATACACAGCAGGGCAAACCTGCCCACTGCCCTTCCCCAGGCAGCTGAACTGACCAGATGGGTCTTTAAGTGGGATTAAGAGGAAGATGGCTCTGCTACATCCAGCCCTTTCCTCCAGGGCTGCAGCCAAGTCTCCTCCATGGGGAACCCACCTTTGGCTCTTTCCCTCTTTGTTCTTCCACCCCACTTCCTCCCTTGTGTTTACCTTCCGGACCTGCCATCTCGCTCTGGCTCACAACTCCTCCTCCTCCTCTGGCAAGTCTTTCAGATGCACATTATACAAGATACACAAAAATAAATTGGTTTTAATCCCCCAGATTCCAGCGCTCCCAAACAAGGATCTTAAGGAGCTTTACAAACAATGGATTAAGCCTTAAGACTCCCAGTGAGGTAAGGAAGAGCCTCTGGTGGAGGCAGAGGGAGGTGAGTGAGGCTGAAGGCTGCAGCTGACCTGTTTCCACACTCACCAACATGAGTGAGTCTATCCCTGATCCATCAGCAGCCCAGAGACACCTTTGCCACTTCACTCCAGACTCTAAAGCAGCTCCAAATTGTCCATCTTTCCAGTCCCAAATGCTCCTTCCCCACTTTAGGCATCAGTGCTACCCAAAATGCTCAGCCCAATGGATGCAGCACCCCCGGGGCCTGAGGTTCTCCTGGAGCACTGTGAAGGTTTCCTGACCACCAGCCTTCATTAGCAGGGATGCAGGAAGCATTCCAAGCATCCATTCCATTGGATATAACCCCAGAGAGACAGGCCCTGCCTTGCTTTGCTCCTCAATGTGACAATGACCTGACAGGCACCGATCTCTGCTCTGGTGAGCAGTGACAGGACCCGAGGGAACAGCTGGATCAGTGTCAGGGGGTTTAGGTTGGAAAAGGTCCTTCTCCCAGAGGGTGGTGGGCACTGACCAGGCTCCCCAGGGCAGTGGGCACGGCCCCAAGGCTGCCAGAGCTCCAGGAGCCTTTGGGCAACACTCTCAGGGACACGGTGGGATTGCTGGGGTGTCACTGCAGGGCCAAGCGTTGTCACAATCCCTGCAGGTCCCTTCCAACTCAGGATGCTCCACAATTCCATGACTTTGGGTCACAAGCTCAGCAGCCTCAGACCTACATTAGCACGACATCACTCATTCCTTGTGCAGTGGTTCTGCACAGCCCTCAGATTCCTTCCCCTCTGTATTTTGCATACATGTTGTAAACAAGCTTTACATCCTTTTGATCAGCTCTGCCCGGGGAGGGGAGGAGACTTCCTGTCCCACTCTGCCACCGCCGCCCCGTGAGCGATGATGACATTTGCTATTTTGGTGGCTTTCTCTTCCTATATTTGCAGAGCTCGGGCCCAGCACCGCGTGGCTCTGGGGCTGCTTTGGAGTTCAGCTTAAAGCGGCAGAGCCAGTTGTGGCAGCAGGTCCTGTCCCTGCTCCCAGCCAGACCTGGGCACGCTCCTGGCTCCTCACTTCCCCTGCCAGCCGTCCCAGGCAGACATCTTTGCGAAAGAACTTGTTTACAGACAGCCCAGGCTGCGGGAGGTGGCACAGCACTGGCGTGTTTTCCTGCTGGTGCTTATCTGCCAGAGATAACTCGGGTTTCTGCTTGCCCACGGGCAACCGGCCAAGCGCTCAGCGCCGGCACCTCCCTGCGCCTCGTGGCCACTTCACGTGCCCAAACCCTTGCCCTCCTCCAGAGGCACAGCCATGCCCCGAGAAGGGAACGCTCCCTCCTGGCTCCAGGGCCACTGTAGGTACAGAAAAATCAAAGGTGAGCAATTCCGATCTGTATGAGACCCTGTGAGACTGAAGGTAGCAAAGAATAATCAAGGCTGCAACTCCCCGGAGGTTTCTCATGAGAACTCCTCAGGCTTCCCACAGCACACCAGAGATGTTCCTGAAAACATCCAGAATGAGTTCACCAAAACACTGGACTTGTGAGATACGGTTTATAACCAACTGGGATTGCAATGAGATGGTCTGATGTAGTAAACAGAACGTAGCTTTAACCCTATATAAACCATGTGCAGTTTATAGCAATAAAGGCATTCACTGGATCACACTGGTCTGTGTGTGGTGTCCTTTTCCTCCTCGTTATTTATTGTTTCCTTTAGGCCACGATGCCCAGTGAGGCTGCAGAAGGTTGGGATCTCCCTCCCTGGGAAAGGGAAGGCCAAGGACTGTGGGAATGGCTCAGGGAAGGGCTCCTGCTCTCCTGTGACTCCAGCTCAGCACTACCACGTCCTCCCTGTGCCAGCTCAGAGAGGAGCTTATGAAATCTGCAGGCTGTGGGCAGCCTCTGCAGCACAGGAATGTTCTGGAGTCAGTTACTAACACGGCGCTTTGCATATTGTGTTTCAAACACTACGTGTTTCTACACGCTCCGTGTCAACACGGGGAGAGGATTGTCAGCCCCAAATGAAGACCTAATCAGAGCTATTAGAGATCCAGCAGCTCCCAGGGGCACAGAGAGGACCCCACGAGGATATTCCTGTGTTCAGCTCAACCCTTCCCTCCTGAGAACCATTCCAGCTCCCTCGCTAATCATTGTCCTCTGCCTGAGCCCCGTGTGCTCCCCAGCTCTGCCCAGCACAGCTTGCCCAGGATCCACAGCCAGGACAGGTATCCTTGGGAATGCTGCACATTCATCCAGGAGCCAGGCAGGAGGATGTGGCACATGCAGGATAGTAACAGGGAGGGAAAATGGACCCAGCACAGATTCTTCTGGGTGAAACCATTTCCAAACTCACAGAATTCCAGAATGGTTTGGGTGGGAAGGGACCTTAAAACCCATCTTGTTCCACCCCCTGCCATGGGCAGGGACACCTCCCACTGTCCCAGGTTGCTCCAAGCCCTGTCCAACCTGGCCTTGGACACTCCCAGGGATGGGGCAGCCACAGCTTCTCTGGGCAACCTGTGCCAGGGCCTGCCCAGCCCCTCAGGGAAGAATTTCTAATACCCCACCTAACCCTGCCCTCTGTCACTTTAAAGCCATTAAACTCACAGGAAAGCAGTTTTTTTCCACCACACTGAACACACTCAACGAAGCTGGGGGTGTGCTGCTCTTACAGATGCTCTATGTGAACCAAAAGTTGCTGAAATTATTACAGAAACATTCCACCATCTCCCAAAATAAGCAGCTTTGTGTATCTTTGCCTGGCTAAAGGATGAAAACAGCCCTGCAGAGTGGAGCACAGTTTCCATTTCCTCCACACTCCTACCAGGGCTGCGCTCACAGCGAACGCTCCGACCTCTCCTCAAAGAAATCTCTGTTTGCTGCTCCTTATAAATCTGCAGAATTTTGGCTCATTTCCATTTCACCCACTTTTGAATACAACGCTCCCCACCCCCACACAACTGTTCCTTTCTCAGGGATGACAGGCTATCCAAAAAAATCCCAGGAGTGCTCCAGCTCCTTGTTCCCTCCCTGGCATCAGACAAAGGAGCACCAGGAATTTCAGTCCAACCTGTTGCTGGGAGCACTTCACCTCAGTTCAGCATTCCCATTTCTCCTGATCCCCAGTAACGACATTTTCCCATCTCTCCCCTCACTCGTGATTTTCTAACAATTGTTTGTGGCACATTTAAAAATCTTTGATTATTTTCCTATGAAAATCTGGAGCTCAAATCCTGCCGTGGTTACCAGCAGGATCACCCCACAGCTTCTCCCTGTTTGTCCATCACTGCTGATGTGGTGACAAAGGAGGAGATTTTTCTATTTGTTTTGTCCATGAGCCAAAAATTCCTTTTAATGGCCTGAATATGGTGCCTGTGCTGGTCTCTCCCTGCTCCAGCTCAACCCTCACTTACAACAGCCCCTGCCTACAACACGGAGTTGGCCTCCTTTTGCAGGAAAATAAGGCCAAACCAGCTTGAAAGCATGTTTGGAATCTGGAGATTAATTCCATGTAAACTAATGCATTCAAACCTCTTTGTAGGGCTGCAGCAAGGGCTGGCTGAGCTTGGAGAGAAGTAGGGCAGACCAGGGGCTGGTGGGGAGGGAGGGAAGCACAGCCCTTCCTGCAGTGTGGAACCCTCCAGGACAGCTGAAGGAGGGAGGCACAGCCCTTCCTGCAGTGTGGAACCCTCCAGGACAGCTGAAGGAGGGAGGCACAGCCCTTCCTAAAGAGTGGAACCCTCCAGGACAGCTGAAGGAGGGAGGCACAGCCCTTCCTAAAGAGTGGAACCCTCCAGGAGAGCTGAAGGAGGGAGGCACAGCCCTTCCTAAAGAGTGGAACCCTCCAGGAGAGCTGAAGGAGGGAGGCACAGCCCTT
>JAWWEV010000022.1:19727328-19748339 GCA_035583235.1 Hafferia zeledoni
TCTCCTGGCGCCCCTTGAGGCCCTGGAAGGGGCTCTCAGGTGTCCCGGGAGCCTTCCCGTCTCCAGGTGACCCCCCCCCCGCTCTCCCCGCTCTTTCCTTTCCCCCCAGCTCTCTCAGCCTGTCCCAGCCCAGGGGGCTCCAGCCCTGGATCCACTTGGTGGTCTCCTCTGGAGTTGTTCTACCTAGACAGGTCCAAAGCACCACCTGGGGCCTTGGATAAAACCCCCTCCTTGGGTCCCCATCCCACCCTGCCTGTCCAGTCCTTGGGAATCAGCCCCAAGGACAGTATCTGGCTACAGGAAATCCAAACTGCTCTTCAACTGGAATTGTGGCTGACCTTGAAGTCGGGGACATTTAAAAATACATCTGCATGTGCACACAGAGCTGTGGGTATTTCAAATGCTTTCCTACCTCAGCAAGCTTGAGGTCAAGGGAACAAGGGAAGTTTCTCTAGTTGAGATACTCGAGGGTTTGGGTAAACTCATATTCAAGTTCTCCTTATATTACAGAACTAAATAACCCAAAACTGCAAGGAGAAAGAGAAGAATTTAGCAAAGGAAGGAGAATTCAGACAAAGCCCAAAGGAGCTGCTACATCCCTACTACAGGGTGGTTCAGACAGAGATTTCCTTCAGACTGTTGTAAAAGCAGCATTAAAAACCAGAGGAAAAAAGGATTCAGGCCTGGGCAGCTGCTCCATCCAGCTGCAGTCCCAACTGGAGGCACGAAAAGAATACCTCATTATTTTTCTTCATTATTTGTTTTCATGTTTTTATTTTGTCCAATTACTGACTACCTGTTGCCATTTGATTTTGACTCCACAGAACTTCCATGCAGCACTAAAACTGTGTAATTATGTTAATGAATACAATTTACAATACAATAACCAGTAGACTTAGTACCAGTCTCTGAGGTTATTCAAGATAATCATGGAATGCCCTGAGCTGGAAGGGGCCCAACAAGGATCATCCAGTCCAAGTCCCCTCCTGAGGAAGTTGCAGACAGGACTCAGGAGCAGAGTTGGGTTTACTCCTTTATTACCTTAAACCTCTCCAAAGTCACAGCTCCAAAGCAAAACCCTCCAATGTCTGTTTTTCCACCAACCTAAAATAAATTTCTCTGAATATTTATTTCCTACATTATCTTCAACCCAAACGTGCATTTCTCTTACAACAGTTAATTCCAATTAAGAGAATGTTGAAAGGCTTCCTGCAAAAAACAACTACAGGATATTGGCAAGACTACAAGAATGAGGTAAAAACTACTGAAGACAACAAAATAATTTTCTTCTGACTGTGCAACATAAAAAGAAAGTATATTTCTCATATGACACCCACAGCAAGTCTGGGTCCAGCAGAGAATAACCAGAGCTATTCTGTGCTGACCTTTGAATCCTTGTACCGTTCAACAGCTGAAAAGTTATATAAAAGGATAAAAATGGCCCAAACCAGAGAACTCCTCCCACCAGACCCACCCCCAGCCACCAAGCTGACCAGCTGCCCTCAGTTCTGCAGCTCCTCCAAGCATCTCCCTGTGTCCCCTGCTGATCCCTGCAGCTCACCCTGTTGGGTCAGCCCTGGGGAGAGGCTGGAGGGGAGCTGGGCACATCCAGCACTGCCACTGCCACCCCACCTGTCACCAAAGTGGGGGACAAGACTCCAGCAAATTCAGAATGAAGGTTAAATCACAGGGAACATGCTCTGAGACCCACCTGGCTGTGCCCCGTGGAGTCCCACCCTCCCTGCCAGGCACGTGACAGCCTTCCAGCCACAGCTTTTCCCAAAATCCTCTGAAGCCTGAAAGCTCTGGCATTTGTAAGGATTCACAAGGAACTGCTGGCTGTATTTTCACAGTCCTGCACCCCAGGATGAGTCCAGACACACAAACTCTACCAAGATCCCACTGTAGCTCTTTCAGACCAGACAAAACCCAACCTGTGCCATCAGTGATGACTGATCATGGTGCAAAACTGGGAAAACTGGGCAGAACCCTCAGGCCTTCATTCCCTCTGGAGTTCAGACACCCCCAGGGCAGGGACACCTTGCACTGACCAGGCTGCTCAGGGCCCCAAGTCCTTTTGTACTAAAGGAGAGTCATCACCACCTGCTGTGTGATGGCACCAAACTGAAGCCCATTCCCCAGGCCCCAAACACAGTGAGGAGATAATTAATATGCCTCAATTCTGCAGTTTCAGCCTTGGAGTGGAATCCCAGCCTGGGATAACAGGGTACCACAGTGGTTGGTCTGTGTCTGCCCTACAATCTGGGTTGCTCTCAGTGTTCCTGTGACTCCCCCACGAACCCCCAGCGCTGCCTCCCCCTCTGCCACCACCCCAGGGCCAGCCCACTTGGACTGTTACTCACTAGGGCAAAAATAAATGAAAAATAAGATTCCATGACCAATTTTCCTTGCAAAAGCAAACACAGCATCCATTTACAGTGGCAATTTCCTAAAATAACCTGCACACACTCCTGCTGTCCCCACTCCTCCCGGAGAGGTGATGGGACACGAGCACATTCCTGGGGGACCAGGGAGCCCCACACCCCCCGTGTCCCAGAAACAGCTGCTGTGCTCCCAAGTTATCCCTAATCAATAATGACATGGATTTAAATTTCAAATAAATTCTGATGAAAGATTAAAGCAAGAACATCAGTCCCAGCACTGAGGAGATGCTTGTCTTCCATACTGAGGGAGCCCAAAAAATAACAAGGGAGAAGATTTACACCCAAGCTCCACCAAAAGGAAAAAATAGGGAAGGAATTACTGATTTTTGCAGCTACTTTGTGGTAGGAACAGATGGTTCCAGGCAATAGTATTGACAACCTCACAAGCTCCCACCCCCAAAGGTGAGCTGCTAAGTCTGTTCCAAATTCAGGAGTCAGAAGCTTCGCAGCTGAGACGCCGCTCTGGGAGGCTCAGCCAGTCCCACAGCCCCAGAATGTGCTTTGCTGCTGCTCTGCCCTGCCCTCCCCACAGGCTGTGCCCTCCCAAATGCCCCAAGGCGGGGTCTGCACCATCTGCCCACCCCGGGGAAGGCAGGACATGGATGGAACAGCTCTGGGGAAAGCAGAGCTCTCAGGGTTTGTCCACCAACCAACCCAAAGCCACTTCTGAGGCCAGAGCCAGGCGTGGCAGCTTTTCCCAAAACACCCAGGCCCAGGGAGTGGCTCTGGGAATTCCAGCCCCTGGGAGCCACTGCCATGGTGGGCACAGCCAACAGCCCACTCACTGCACAGCCACGAGTTCCTGCAAAACACACAAAAAACCCCCTCTCCCAGTTCCAGGCCACCTCCACCAAATGGAAACACTCAGCTTGTCCAGTCACAATCCAAGATCAAAATCTAATTAAAACATTAAGTTATTAAACACAATCCAGCCCTGGACTTGTGGACTAGTCCAGCAAACTACCACAAAGCAGGGATAAAAAGCAACCTTGGAAAAACTGCTGAGCACCTCCCTGTTCATGTCAGACACTTGGGTGGCTCAGCCAAACCTCCCTCCATAAATTCACACTCTGCATCACCTGCTATTTCACACCCACTAAAGATGCCCAAGCCACTGATGCAGCTCTCGCAGCATTCCCGTGACAGGAATCACAAACCTTCCCCCCACTTGAGGAACTCAGGGATCCAAACGCCAAAATCCTCAGGATCATCAGGATCTACACAAGTGGGGAGGGAACACGGACATCCAAAACTTCACTCCAGAAGTAAATGGTGAGTCTGATCCTACCCAGGTGGGAACATCTGCTGGCAGCTCCATCACCTGTGCTTGATCCCACCACATGGAGACCCTTGGAAGACAAGGGATTTCAGCCATGTCATGTGTCACGGTGCCACCTCCCAGCCAGTGCCACTTCCCCAGGGTGGGGACCACAACTTGGAGAACACCCACAAACAAACCCAGCCACCCACTCCCCGTGCCACAACCTGCCCCAGCATTTTCACTCTCCCAGGAGGTCACACCCAGAACAAAATTGCACAACCAGGGAATGGGAACCGGCCCCTCATCCCAAAAACCCTTCCCAAAATCCAGGCTCTGTGTGTCACCTCACTGGGTGCTTCGGGATCTTCCTCCCTGAACTTACTGGAAATGATAATCCCATGCACTGTCTACATTACGAGCTCGCTTAATGAACTTGTTCCTAATTGCACATGCCATTTTTACATGTACATTATGTTGATATACATCTACAAATTCCTGACTCAAAAGTGTACATTTTTCAGTGTATGTTACATTAGTTGATATAAACATACAGACTCCTAACTCCAAAGTATACTTTTTAAAAAATTAAGATTTTAGTGGTTGTAATAAAACCCTCTCAGAGAACAAAACCATTTCAAACCAAGCAGAGCCAAGGAACAAAACCCAACTATTTTCCTTCCTTTCAGGCAATAACTGGCGTGGTTTTCTCCAGTTCTAAAGACAAGAGGAAGGAGGACAGGGCTGGATTGGGCTGTGGGTTGTTGCTCTCCCCAGTAACTCCCATCTGTGCCGTGGATACACCCAAGGAACGAGCCAAGCCAGACGTTCCTCAAAGCAGCCCCTGCTCAGCTCAGGTCTGCTCATTAAGGTGCTGCATTATTGTGCTCCAGCTTGGCTCATTAGCAGTGGAAGGGTCAGGGAAAGTGAATTAATGGCAGTGCTGAGCTCTCCAACATCTGACACGCAGGAGAGGAGCCTCCCTACCTACACTGCTCCTGAAAGGTACCTTCAAATTGAGGGCATGTAGGTGGCACCTGCCAAAAGTGGCATGTGAATAACATTGGCAATTTAACAAATTCTGGGAAAATACAGGGAACTGTAAAAGCAGCAATTCAACCACTCAAAGCAAATGCTTGTGCTGAGATTACAGTTGAAAAAGCAGCTTTTGCACAGGGGCAGGGGGAAGGATTTAAAGCTCTTTCCTGTAGGTCTCAGCAGGGTTTTGTGTCCAAAAACTCAAGGCCTGTTTGACACACAAAGTCGTCCAGGCTCACAGTTAAGCCACCTCTGCTTAAGTGCTGCTGGAGCTGAAGGTACAGCTTGAAAAATTAAATTTAGGCTTTGTCACTTCAGTGCTGTCCAACAGAGCACAACGTGGACACACAGAAACCTTTCCTGCTCCCAAGGGCTGGGAAGACCCACCTCCCACACAGGTACAAAGGCACATGAGCACCATCAGATGCCCCCACCAACCCTCCCCTCCTCCCAGGCCAGGCCAGGCACCAGCACAAACCCAAACTGGATCCAGTGGAAGGCTCCAGTTGCTTTGTAGCACTTCTAAAAATCTGTATTTTTCCAAGAGAAAGGGCTCCACAGTAACATCAGAAAACTCAGACCACAGAGCTCCCCTTCTTTAATGCTCCACAGAGTCAGGCAACGGTTTGGGTTGGAAAGGACATCAAAGCTCATCCAGTGCCACCCCCTGCCATGGGTAGGGACACCTCCCACTGTCCCAGGTTGCTCCAAGCCCTGTCCAGCCTGACCTTGGGCACTCCCAGGGATGGGGCAGCCACAGCCTCTCTGCCCAACCTGTGCCAGGGCCTGCCCACCCTCACAAAGAAGAATTTCCACCCAATATCTCATCTCAATCTCCCCTTCTTTTGTTTAAAGCCATTCCCTTGTCCTGTCCCTCCATCCCTTGTCCCCAGTCCCTCTCCAGCTCTCTGGGAGTCCCTTTAGACACTGGCAGGGGCTCTGAGGTCTCCCTGGAGCCTTTTCTTCTCCAGGCTGAACAACCCCAACACTCAGAATCTTAACATGAGACTATTAATTCCACTTGCCCATGGCCTCCCCTCCCCAGGCCCTACTTGATAACACATCAGCTTCCCACCCTGCAAGCCGACACTTCCATAGCCCAGGAGCCCATGGCAAGCCCCTCTCCTCGGCTCAGGGGTGACCAACACCCTGCACTCCTGCCCTGTTACCTTCAAACCCCTCTGATAAGGAAAGGGTAAGGAAGGAAACACATGGAAGGAAAGCCAGCAAACTCAGAGCACTTCCATGCAGAGAAATCTCTTCCTGGTGAAATGCTGAGCTCGATTCCCCTCAAAGCAGTGAAAAGTGAGAGCCGTCTATGAACACATTTGAGAGCATTAATAGAAAAACACGGAGCATTTAAGTGAAGTCACGTTCCAGCTAAACAGCCCTGCCATTATTGCAGCATCTGACTTTCTGAGGACAATTCAATCCTGGCAGCCTGGGCTGTAATTGCTTTTCCACTCCAGGCCTCGGCTTTCCACTCGTGCCCTTCTCGGGAGGTCAGAGCGCGGCGGCAGCTCGGGAGGCAATTCTGCTCCCTGCTCCTCATTCATCCTTTGAATCCCACACCTGCACACCCAGCAGCAGCTCCCTGAGACACCCCTGCCAAGGCCACCACGGGAGCTGCTGCCTGCAGAAAGCCCTGGCCCCTCTGCCTCCCTGGGAAGGTGTTGGGAACACAGATCTCACCAGCTGTTGGTGCTGGGGACCAGCTGAGCCACCAAACCCCAGGGCAAGCCCCACACGGGGCAGCTGCAAAAAGGCACCACTGCCCAGAGGAGCTGTGGCTGCCCCAGCCCTGGAGTGTCCAAGGCCAGTCTGGACAGGGCTTGGAGCAACCTGGGACAGTGGGAGGTGTCCCTGCCCATGGCAGGGGATGGAACAAGATGAGCCTTAAGGTCCTTCCAACCCAAACCATCCCAAGACTACAATGAACCTGCCTTGTTTTGAGCAAACCCTTCCAAACAGGGCCACTCAAATACACCTGAACACTGGGTAAGTTTTCATCATCCTGGTTTTAAAAGGATAGTTTGCATTCAAAAGGCCAAAACACCATTTACTCCCAAAGTCAGAATTCAACACCTTCATTCCCAGTTATGAAATGGAACAGGAGGAAACAGCAACCAGAGTGGCCTGTAATGGATGTCAGGGCTGAGCCTGGTTTTGGGGGCCCTGCTGAGCTCCCAGGAAGGACCAAGGAGCTCCTGCACACGCCGGGAAAGGGCTCACACCTGATACACTTTAAGTAATTAAGAGCCCAGGGAGAGTCAGCGATGCCTGCTCTGCTTTGTTCCACTGTGAAAGGCTTCTCCTGCTATTAATATTCACCAGGGGAAGCTGAAATAACATCTTGTCTCCACCTGAATACCTTGCAATTATTATGGACACACTAAATACAACCATTTTTATTTTCTCCCCTCAAAATCCAGGACAAAAAAAACACCTTCCAGCCTGCAAAGGCACCTGACAGAGCAGGGCTGGACTCCCACTCAGAGTGACTCTCCTTGACCAACAACCTCAACACAGATAATGCCCCTGCAGCAAAACCCAGAGGTCAGCCAAGGAGCAGAGCCCCAGGGCAGGACCCACACACTGCAGTTACCCCCTGGGAACCTTCTTCATGGGATTCCTGGGCATGCTGGGGATGACCCTGAGCCCCTCAGTGACAGGCACTGCCCAGCTGAGCTCTCACAGCTTGCACTCAGCTCCCAACACACCAAACCACCACCAGCACTGCAGGAAAACCAGCCACAAAACAACCCTCTGCCTCCAGCTCCATCCACACCACCAGGACTTCCAGGACAGCACCAGCCTCTCCCATCCTCTCACACCAAACACAGGCAAAAATCTCATTTTTGCCCCTGAATTCCACTCCACGACAGGCTGCTATTTCTGCATCTGCTCATGCTCTCCAAAAGTTGAATCCCAGCACTGAATCAAACTGTGGTCTCAGCAGATTGGGAGGTTTCTCTGCCCAAAATGAAACATAGGTGCCATCTGTTTCAAATAGACTAATCACAAGGAGACATAATATTAGGAAACTAAGAGACTTTGGGGTTTTTTCAAGACATTTGAAAGCAAAGACAAAGAAAGAGGACCATGACATTATTTAATACTCTGCAGCACCAACAACCTGCACAGCCTGATGGGCAAACCTGTGCTGGAACTGCCCACGCAGGAAAGTTCACTTTTATTTGACCAAAGTCAGGGAAAAACTTGCTATAATCAAAATTATCTAAAACTAAAAGGGCATCTCAGAACTCCAGACAGCTCCCAAGATATTCCTGGTTAGTACCTTTTAGTTACTCTGTGGAATTTGCAATTATTACCTTCAAATTTCAGAAAAATAAAGACTTTCAAAAAAGGCAAAACCAAACACTCCAACAGGACCACAAGCCCTTGTTAGGGAATAAACCAGAAACTTTGGAGAGAAACAAAGTCAATATTTACCGATTCCATAGCTGAAAGCTCTTCTTAGCAGGACATATATTAAAATCCAACAGAGGTGTGTCCCAAAAACACTGTGTAATCTGAAAAACAGAAAAACAGGTTCGTTAGAAAATTAAACCACGGGAATTTTATTCACAACACGCCTGCTGGATTTGGGTACATGAAGGTTACCAAGTACAAACACTTCCCTAATCCAGAAATAAACTCCCTGATAACGAGTCTGCACAAACAGAGGAATACAAGAAACAGTGAAAGCTCAGCCAAGCATCCACCACATTCCATAATGTGATAAGAGATTTTTAAAAAAATCACTTGTCTCAAGGTTTCTGTGACCATCTGTGTGGATTTAGAGTCATTTTATTTACAAAACAAAAGGTATGTCAGCCCCCAAACCGTGAGCAGCTCATGAACCAGAGACAGTCAGGGCCAGGACAAGCTCCTGTGCCAGAATCCACCTTCCCAAACAACTCCTGTGGAACTACCCACAGCACAAGAACACTCTCTTTCCAGGCACCCCTTTGCTCTGAATAGCAGTGAATCCACAGCAAACCTCTGACTCCAGTTTTCAACCAGCCCTCATTGTACTTCCAAGGATATTTTTCCAGCTACAAATTCCGGAGGTGAAATTCCTGATGCCAGGCAGGAACCAGCAGGAGCTCCCAGCACCCAAGGGGAAGGGAAATTACATTCATGAAGTGGCACATGAAAGGGTTGGCAGATTCCAGGCCCAAACCCTGCCCTGCTCACGTTCCCAGCCGGAGGAGCCGGCTCTGCTCGATCCCGGGAGCCCCCCGGCCCTGCCCTGGTCCCACCACCACACCTGCTCAGAAACAGATTCCCCCCAAGGCAGAACAATTCCAGAGAGATTCCCACAGGAGCCACAGTCAGCCCCTGCAGGGGGGATGAATTTTGGGAGGCACAGTTTGGTGGGAACCCACACGAGTCAGAATCACAGACTGTTCTGAGCTGGAAGGGACCCACAAGGGCCATCAAGTCCAACTCTGAGTCACCAGAGAAAGGACAAGTCCTCAGACCTCCACATGCTGGTGGTCCTCCTCCTCCTCTCACACTCACTGAGAACACTCAGCTGCTTGTTCTTTGCCCAAATCCTCTCACACAATCACTGATGTTGGAAAAGACCTCCAAGACCATCAAGTCCAGCCTTTGACCCAACACCCCCTTGGCCAACCATGCCATGGCACTGAGCACTCCCACCACCAGCTCCGTGGGGCTCCCTGGGGGCCCAACCACTGCTTTTAAACCCTGTTTTATCCATTATTCCTCTCCCAAATTCCACCTGCACAACTTCCAGGCCCAGCTCTGTCACACCACGCTCCAGAGCCCGACATTTCTTTGCACAGCATCAGATTCAGTTCCTGTAACTCTCACTCTGGGACTGGCCCTGCAGAGCTCGGGACAGTTTTATCATTTACTGCTGCTTGTCACCTCACAAGCCACCTCTGTGATGTGGCTGGATTTGGACATCTGAATTCCAAAACCCTCCAGGATTGACCCTGAGCCCAGCCAGGACACAGTGGAGGAGATCAGGAACCCTGGGACAGCCCTGTTTGTTTGGGGAATCTTTCACTCCCTGATGAAGAGCCGAAGGGAGAATGTCCAGACGAGCAATCAGATGCTTCCAACTGAGCCAAGGGAATTCTTGGGAACCTCAGTGAGAAGGAGCAGGCCAAAGTAAACCCAAAAACCCAGAGGGACACGTAGAGGCACAGGGCCATGAGGTAAAGAAAGGAATGCTGCAGCAGGTAAAACTCCAGAGGAGCAAAATGGAAGTTTTGTGACATTTTTCTTTGAGAAAAGCAGAAGATACGTGGCTGCCTCATGGATTTGTCCAAGGGGAATCCTGGAGCACTGAGGGATGCCCTGATGGCAAGTGCAGCCCTACAGAGCACAAGGATAATCCTTGCACAGCATCTTTTCCAGCAGGATTCCCCTTCTCATTCCTGCTGCTTTGGGGCAAGAAGTTGTATTTGGATTCAAACTTGCATCAATTCAGATTTTCTGGTGATCCAGAACTAAGAAGCGTAACAGAATTTCAGGATGAGATTTAGATTCTGGTTTAGACCAACTTCTGAATGGAAAAAATCCCCTGGGAGCAGGGGAGCCTTTTTTCCACAGCACTCAGCTGCTTCCCTCACAATAATTCTGGGAAGAGCCAGAATGTCAATGAGGCATCTCTAGTGGAAACACTCCCAGGGGAGCCACGAGGCTCCTGCCCTTGGATCAGCTTCGGTTCCTCCAGTGCAGAACAAGGGGGAAGGAACATGGACAGCAAATTTGGAGTGAGGGGAAGTTCAGAAGTGTTTTCCAATGCACTCCACAGGCAGGTTCAGCACAGCCCAGCCAGAGCTTTCATCTGCTGGAATGGGGGACGAGCTCAAATCCCACTTCAATTCCAGAGCCTGAGAATGTGGAGACCAAAGAAAGGAGGAAGAATCCATGGACAGGCAGCACTACAAACCCCACAGGCTTATTATCAATGCCTTGTCTTCCATAAATATCCATATGTTCCTTCTGCAACAACAGGGATCCCATTCTTGCCTGGTTATGGCACCCAAGTCAGATAAGAATTCCGACAAGAGTTGGAGGTGGGCAAAGAAAGCAAAGTGCCCAGAAATAGCACAGAAATTCCTGTCTCCAGAGTTGTGTTCACCTCGTCCCAGAGAGAGCCAAGAAAACTTTCCTGACCCCTCAAGGGACAGAGAGTGAATAAAGATCATCACATTTGTGGCAATTTCACTCAGAAAGCGCCCCCAGACCATTTAGGAGCCTGGAAAAGCATCCCCAGGTGGCTCCACACAGCTCAGGATCTGTAGAAAGAGGAGGAAAAGGTGTTGTGCTGGAGATGCAAACCAGGGGGAAAGGAGTTGTTTCCAAGAAATGCCCCTAAATGAGAGATAAACAGGCAGGAGCAGAGCCCTGCAGCCTATCAGCAGCTCCCAGCCCAGCCACTGCAGCACACCCAGACTGTCCTGCCCCACAGCTGCTCCCACCCTTCACACACAGATTCCCAGCAACAGGCTGAGCTCCAGGAACTGCCATTCCCCACAACTTCCAAACCTTTCCACAGCAATCACATCCCAGCTATGCCCAAACAGCACCAATTCCCCAAGGGAAAAGCCAAAGCACAGACAATTCCACCAGACCTCAAAAAAAGTTTTCAGTGTTTGACTGTGATAAAATTGTAGTATCAAGTACAATTTAATTTGATGGCTGCCATAATTAAAGTCACCTCTCTGTCATGGATGGAAGGAAGAAAAAGCTTCAAAACCCCCCAGAGTAATTGTTCACTGCCCCTCCAGCAGCGCAGGGAGCTGCAGGGATCCCTGTGTGGCAGCCCCAATGCTCCAGATAACCCTCCAGAGCTGGTTATTTTTCAGTTTTGGAGCTGCAGTAGGAAATGTAACTCCCCAGGACTGCTGGGTCCTTCCAGCCTGGCTGAATCTCGTCCAAAAAGCTGCATCATCAGGTTCATTTCTTTGTGACGTGACCTGCACGTGCAAAGCAAAGATGCTCTGTCTGAATTTGGGACACAGAAAATGAAGATCCACATTAACCCATGAGAATGTGCCCCCCAAAAACCCTCAGCAACGACCAGCAGCTGCAGATCTGCTCTCAAACCACCTGAGCTGCTTCACCAACCAGCCAGAAACTTCATCATCATCTCCTGAACCCTCGAGCTGTTTATTTCAGAGTAAGCTGTTAGTTCCTAAGCCATTTGGAAAACACGGGATGCAGAGGGGTGTGGATATTCCAGGCAGAACTGATCCACAGGCAGGTTCAGTTCACATGGAAACAAGAGGAAAATGTGACCTCTGTCTCCTGAATATTTGCTGAGCCCCACCTGAGAAGTAGTAAATGTGCAACCCAATTATTTCAGTCAGGCAACACAAAGAGTGTGAATAACAAAGCTGATGTTCTGCAGCAAACACAGAGATGGAAAATTCAGGGCACAGAAGGTGAAAATCACAAACTATCCAGGAAAAGACTTCCAGGTCCACACAGAAACCAACATACACCAAAGTTCAAGTAAAAGGCAAGAGGCCCAGACAACAAATGCTCTTCCTGGGCATAAACCCAAGAAGGAATAAAGGAAAAGTAGTGAGGAATAAAGCAAATAAACAGCATGAGCAGTGAGATTCCCAGATGCTGACAATTAGAAAGGTTTATGGGAAAACTAAAATGAATCAAGTACTAAAAAACACATACATTCAACAGCTACAGAATACAAGTTTGCAACAAAAAACCAGTCTGGAAGAAGTGCTATGGATTCAGCTGGCAAACAAATGGAGCTGCCAGTTTCCAGCTGATGTTTGCCCAAAAAACTCACAGCCTGCACTTAATCCCAGGGGAATTTCTCCCATTTGAGCTCCAAAGATGCAGAGTGAGGCAAACCCTGACACACCAAGGGACACTCAGAGGTGAGTTCTGAACACACACAGCAGGACCTGACTCTGAGAGCTCCAAAAGCCCCCCATGCTCTTTAGGCTGGCTAGAAAATCCTGAAGCTTAATCTGTCCTAATGAATCACAGAATGATGGAACGGTTTGGGTGGGAAGGGACCTCAGAGAACATCCCATTCCAACCCTGTCATGGGCAGGGACACCTTCCACTATCCCAGGTTGCTCCAAGCCCCGTCCAGCCTGGCCTTGGACACTGCCAGGGATGGGGATTAAGCTCCAAGATGTTGGTTTTCATCAATAAAGGCAAGAAGGATGTTCTCTGGAATCAGAGCCATAATTTAAGGTGAGCTCACAGCTGCTGCCATAATTCAGGTACTTTCTCCTTTCCATTCCTCCTAAATAAGAGTCTGAGGTGGGACAAACATCCTTCCTGTCTCCAGACTGAACCCCTTCCTGTGACTTCACCATGAAATTCCACTGAATTTCCCCTGCATGTTCTCCTGAGGGAAGGAGGAGAGTGAATGGTGCTCCTGGGCCAGGACAAGATCCACTTTATTTAAAATATGAATCTGCATTTCTTCCTCTGTGCTCAGTTTTAACACAGAGAGAAAATACAGACCATTTTTCACAAGTGACAGACACATTTGTCACCTCTGCAGTCCCACAGATTTGCATCTGTGCAATTTGGTGGCAAATTGGATACAGGTTACTATTAATACCTGAACTATTTCCTTTCCTCTGAACGCTGATTGGTGAGAAGGATGCAAACATCCCAATTTAAAGCACACTAATTAGCCAAGGAGGAGTCGAGGAAGTCACTGTTCAGCCTTCAAGAACAGACAGAGCCTTCCTCAAAGAGGAAAAACAGCAAACTTATCCACAGAGTGGATCCCAGTTGGATTCTGAGCAGGGGAATAAAACCCCCCAGCCAAGAAAACTCTGTGTGGCCACACAAAAATCACAACCAGCCCCTTCAGCAGCTCCGAGGTGGGGTCTGCCATCAGGACTGTGCAGGTGTCACTCAGAGCCCACACCCAGGCACGGACAAGGCTCAGACACTTCCCTGACACAACCCAGGAGGTCCCCAGAAAGCAGCATGAAAAATGGAATTGCAGAATGTGCTCAAGTCTTCAGTTCCCAGTCACAAGAGCCTCACAACCACCTCAAATGACAGCGAGGGAAGAGCTGAAAGGAAGCACCTCCTTGATTTCCACACGCCATCCCTCCCCTATTGTCTGGGGCCTGGCAAGTGCAGGTCAGAATAAAAAGATTCCTTAGAAATCCCACATACATTGAAAGCACCTACAGCTTCCACTCATTTTTCCCCCCTTCTATTCTAAGCCCTGAACAGGTTTAAGTAGCAGTTGCCACCACTGAAGGAGCTGCTCCCCTCCCTCTCTCCGTTCTCCTGAGGAAGGAGCCCCCTGGCAGCACCAGGGCCAGGTGAGAAGGAGCTGCTGCCGTTTCACTCAGGTGAGG
Source organism: Hafferia zeledoni (assembly GCA_035583235.1). NCBI lineage: Eukaryota > Metazoa > Chordata > Aves > Passeriformes > Thamnophilidae > Hafferia > Hafferia zeledoni. The sequence continues at coordinate 19,741,422 of JAWWEV010000022.1, forward strand.
AAGGAAACCCAGTCTGGAAAAGGGTGTGCAGGGGGCTCAGGCCACCTCAGCCACACGGGCTCTGAGAGCATTGCTGAATAACAAAACAAGGAAATACAATAACAATAATAATAAATAAGGAAGTGGAATGTGCCCCAGTCCCTCGGAGAGGCAGGTTCCCAAGGAGGGGGCTCTGGCCCTGCTGCATCCCAGCTGGATCCCCCTCCACAGCGTGTCCATCAGCCCAGAGAAAACCTCCTCCTCCTCCTCCTCCTCCTCCCACTGCCCTCCTGGCTCCAAAGGGGCAGGATCAGCCCGTGCCCCCCGGCTGGAAGGGTGGGGGGTCTCACCCCCCAGCCCAGCTCCGGCCGTGCCACAGAACCACACCCAGGAACACGCACAGACCCCCGGGGGGAGCCAGGGCACATCCCGCCCTCCCCACACTGGGCCGTCCAAACAAACAGCACAGAGGGTGGCGGGGAAAGCGCTCAGAGGACAAAAGGACAGAGTCAGGATTAAACCCAGTCCCTTGATCCCCGGCCAAATGGCCGACCCATAAGCCCACGCAACCTCCAGAGCCAATTTAAAATCCTGAGTGTGCTATACTTTAGGTTATAAAATCATATTTAGACACACATTTGAAGTGTTCTTTGCTCTGCTGGTGGCTAAAAACAATTCCTTTGTCATCAAATCTTGCTCCAGCGCGCTGACGTGACGTTTTTAACTCAGGAAATAAGATAATTATGGTTCAAGGTAAACAACTACAACTGTGCATCATAAACAGTTTCTAATTTTAAGCCTGAGTCCCTCTAATGCCATCCATATTTCAGTTTCCTCACAAATGGCTGAGGCTGTCTGAGCAGCCTGTGCTGATGAGCAGCAGCAGCTCCTGGGAAAACAGGGACTGGTGGAGCAGGTAAAATCCAGCAGACACAGCAAGTGAGCTCCTGTGTCAACACCATGGAATGGTTTGGCTTGGAAGGGACCTCAAAGCTCATCCACTCCCACCCCCTGCCATGGGCAGGGACACTTTCTACTAGACCAGGTTGCTCCAACCTGGCCCTGGACACTTCCAGGGATGGGGCAGCCACAGTTTCTCTGCTCAACCTGTACCAGGGCCTGCCCACCCTGACAACAAAGAACTTCCTCCTAATATCTAATCTAAATCTCCCCTTCTTTTAGTTTAAAGCCATTCTCCTTGTCCTGTCCCTCCATCCCTTGTCCCAGTCCATCTCCAGCTCTCTGGGAGCCCCTTTAGGCACTGGAAGGAGCTCTGAGGTCTGCCCAGAGCCTTCTCTTCTCCAGGCTGAACCAGCCCAGCTCTCCCAGCCTGTCAAGGTAAGCCAAACATCAAAGGAGGGGAATACACTCTGAATCTCAAACAGCTGGAGAAGCAGGAGCTGCATTTCCTGGAACACACAGAACGCAAAGCACCAGCCCGGAGCTCTCCCACTTACACAACCCCTGCTGCATCGAGCCATTGTGGAGCCCGGACCTCAGAGGCCCCACTGCAGCTTCCCCCTGGCACACACAGCAGCCATTCAAGCTGCAACTCGCTGAGGAGCAGCAGCTACACCGAGCTGTTCAACACCAGGCAGCGAACGCACCCCCGGCCCCTCCGCGCCGTGTCTGAACTGGCCCTCAAACATTCCCCAAGTTACCTGGAAACAAAGGCTGCCAATAACCAGCGGTGTCTGGGCTCAGCCCGCAGCCAGGAACGCTGCAGCCCATCCTGGGAACGCGTCCGGAGCTCCGGAGGGACCGAGGCACGCGCTGTCTGCCCCGGGATGAGTCACCCAGGGCTGCTCGGAGGTGTCACCCTGGCACGCTCCCATCCATCCTCCTCACCCCAGGGAAACCAGCCAAGGCACAACCACACCAACCCAGGCTGGGGGAACAGGGCAGAGCAACCCGAATCCAACCCAAATCCCTTCCACAGCTGTGCCAGAAGGGCCAGGAGTGGCCAGAACTATCCCAGCGGTGGGAACGCGGCCGCTCCTGGAGGAGACGGAGCAGCAAAGAGGAATCACGTGGTGGAGCCTGAGCAGCCTGGGAGAGCTCGCTCCTCCAAAACTTTTCCTCATTAAACAATTCCAAACCACCCCACCCAGTTGCTGCTATTGTTGTCAGAGAGGGAATTCCAAGCAGAACAATTATTTCCACGACATTTTGCCGTTGGAGTAAGAAAACTGGTAACGCTGCACAGCAGTAACACAATTTCCACAACAGTTCGTGCAGCACAAGTCTCCTTACAGAACAATTAACGTGCCTCAGATCCACTGGGCAGCAGGGATGGATTTTTAGACCCAGCCATCCAAAGGCAGTGATGTGGTGGGAGCCTCCCAAGCTGGAGTTGGCCATGGGAGGTTCATCCCTCGCACCCTGGAGGGGCCAGAGCTCATTAAGAGGCTGCTCAGAGCAGAAGGAAACAATTCCCCCAGTCCCTGGAGAAATCCCTCTTCCCACGAGGGCACACGAGGCAGCTCCTCTGAACTCTCCAGCACCCCACAGCTCAGCCTGATTTGAACCATTTTTTGGGAACAGCCATGTGTTGTAAGTTCCAATTAATGGAAACAAATTCAGTTCTGTGTTCCTGGCACAACATGGGTTGATGCAGAGTGGCTCAAAGTCAACCCAAGGGCCCATGAAAACAAAAGGGAGAAGAACAACAGTTTGGCTTTATAATGTTTTATCTGCAATTGACACTTTTCTATGACTTTTGATAAAGTAAAGCACGAGCTGCCACCTGAACCCAAATGCAAGTAAGTGAACCCTAAAAATATCATGGAATGGTTTGGGTTGGAAGGACCTGAACCACCTCCTGCATCTCTGCCTTCATTCCCCCACGAGGCTGTTCCTGTGATACTGGAAATAACTCAATACCAGCTCCAAAAATGCTTCCTAATACTTCCTCATGCTATTCCACATTTTAACACTTAACTCTCAAATAAAATGCCTTCAGATTATAAATCATTCCGTGAAGAACACTTGGTTTTTAGGTAGCCGGAGTTAGGCAAAACCCAAACAAAATATAGAAAGATCCATGAAATAGAGAATGTTTATTATTTCATAACTTGCCAGGAATTTGACCCATCCAGGAGCTCAGGGATGGGACTGCCAGAACACAGAAGGCACCACCTACCCCCCTGCAGAGGTGATTTCAGTATCCCAACCATGTCCCTGGGGAGCACAAATGGTCAATTCTGAGCCTGTGTGAGACAACAGGCAGAAAAAAAACAGGAACAATAAAAATTAAGGAGGAAAAATGCAAAAAGTCTGTGTAAGACCCCAAAGTCCTGAGCAGAGCCAAGACATTTTTCAGACATTTATTAAAATACGATTGGCCTTTGTGAATCACATCTGCCCCTTGTGAGCAGCAAAAAAGCACCAACATCCCAGTGAAAGACACAGAGGGGACCAGAGGCACATCTGTGAACAAGGTTCCTCCACACCCACAGCAAACTGAGCTCGTACACCTCAAAACCAGCACATTTCTAATGCTCACAGTCTTCACAGAAGGCAAAACTACTCAAATCTGGTGTGCAGGTCTAAGGAAAATCAAGCTCTGCTTCAGCCCTTCCTGCTCTGAACGCCTTAAATAGGCTGTTACACTACTTGTTTATACGCCATTACAGCAAAACATGCTGAGTTTCTTCATCCTGCGTTACAGAACAAAATGTTACCCAATTCCTTCTGTAAAGCACCAAGAAATAGCTGTGAGACCATATGCATGGGGAGGCTTCCACGTGCTGGAGTAATCCTGCCTTACGTAACCACCGTCCGACCGACCACGACCCGCAGCGAAGGAAGGGCCAAACCAACCCCAACCTCCACGGAGGGGCCCCACTCAGGGACCACTGACATTCTTGTCTATACAATTTGAGGTTTCTGACATGGAAACACACAGAGCAGAGTCCTGGTGGTTGGTTTTCTCTCCTTGAGCTCATCCCCATTAAGCAAAAATGAATCATTTGCTAATTGGCGAGTTCAGTTTGAACCGATGCCACTGTGATTCTTATCTGGGGAGCTGGAAGGCAGCTCCTTCCAAGGATCCAACAAGCCATGGACAAAGGCAGAGATCACTCTCAGTGCATCCCACAATGTCAGGAATCTGAGCACTCGTAATCCTGGAGATCATGGAATCCTCTACGTTGGGAAAGACTCCAAGATCAAGTCCAACAATTCCCCAGCACTACAAGGCCACCACTAGCCCATGTCCCCAAATGCCACATCCACCACACAGTCTCTGAACACTTCCAGGGGTGGGGACTCCATCACTTCCCTGGGCAGCCCCCTCCAATGCCTGAATACCCTTTCCAGGAAGAAATTCCCCCTTGTGTCCAATCTAAAGCTCCCCTAGGACTGTTCCCTCTCCTCCTGTCCCTGTTCTGGAGCAGAGCCCGACCCACCCCAGCTCCCCTCTCCTGGCAGGGATTGCAGAGTGAGAAGGTCCCCCCTGAGCCTCCTTTTCTCCAGGCTGAGCCCCCCCAGCTCCCTCAGCTGCTCCAGCCTCTTCCCAGCTCCGTTCCCTACCCTGGACTCACAGACTATTCTGCTGCTCCGGAGCCGCCGCTGCCATCAGAGACCCAGGGTGGAAGGATCATCACGGCGGTGCAGCGATTCCGGAGATGCCTCATCACTTGGCGTGGCTGGCAGGGATTGCAGAGAGCCAGGAGGTCCCCCCTGAGCCTCCTTTTCTCCAGGCTGAGTCCCCCCAGCTCCCTCAGCCCCTCCTGCTGTTCCAGACCCTTCCCCAGCTCCATTCCCTTCTTGGACACATCCGGGCTCAGCTCCAGAACTGCAGCCCTGGACAAGGCAGCCAAAACCAGGAGGTGCAAAACAGACCCCAAATGCACAGACAATAAATGTAACAACATCCACCTTCACCCCCTTTCCACCTGCTGGCAGCCAAAAGCAAGCACAAAGCACAGACCAAGTACTGTGAGAAGCAACTCAACTTCTTGCACACAGATAAGGATAACAAATGTTTCACTCCTCTGTTTCAAACGTTCCAGCCAAGGAAAGAGCGTTACCAGTTAAGCTATTCCAGTAAATGAAATGAAAATTGAAAATCAAGTCTAACCGGCATTAAATTCAAATAAATTCATCTCAATTCAACCATCGTAGGACACAGTTCTTATGACAAAACTTCTGCAGGAGGGAAAAGCACCCTTGATAAGTCTGGATATTAAGCTGAGGTACCACAGGCATCTCACAGTTTATCTAAATAAAGTGTCTCCTGCAAACAGCCCTGGAAGCTGCAGTGTGATTAACAGAGGTCCATTAGAGAGGCAATCCATAACCTGGCTCCTGTGAGGAGTCCCTGCCACATCCCTCTGCGTTCCCATGGCAACCAGGCAGGAAAATATAAAGCAAATTACAGTTAAATGAAAATTATTCTCCATGACAATATATGTTAATGCGGGAACATTTGCGAGGCCATTCTGGATAAAATGTTTACACTCACACATGTGTCTACAAAAATAAATAAAAGGCAGCTGGAGCAGCTAATGGATCATCCAAACAGGGATCAGTCTTTTTTTCCCCTAAGTTTTAATGTATCCAGAATAAAATTCTTCAAGCTGAGAGAATGGGAAACAATCCATCTTACCCAACTTATGTGTCCATTTCCTTAAAAAAATATTCTTTAAGGAACAGCTTTTCAGAAGATCTAAAATGCACATTTTGAATGTCGTGAGCCTTTAATTTTCCTGGCTGCAAACAAAGAGCACATTTATACCTCCCCATCCCAGCAGAAAATGGTCTAAAGGAGAGGTTAAGTTTATAGAGACCTGATTGAAACTGCAATAGTGACTTGTTTTAATCAGTTACAACTCACTGAAAACTGGGAAGTGTTTTATACCTCAGAGTTAGCCCTGGTGAACAGGTCACTGAAATGCTTCTGGAAAAGGCCACAGTGAACCTGTACAAGGTGATCCGACTCCCCCACAGTCACCTCTTTGCCTGACCAGCCCTTTTTAGGGGATTTATCTCAGTTTTTTAACACCTTCTGGAGCATGAGGGAAGTTAATTGGAATGAGGCTCGTCAAGACACAGTCACTTGGTTATTTTTTTCATTCCCTTGGCTTGTACTCCAAAGAAAACCCAAAGAAAGGAAGGTTATAAACTGACTTACAGTCTCTGCCACTGAAGCGCCACGTTTTGAGAAGGGTTTAAAATACAGCCCTGGAAAACAAGCCCCCTCAGCTGCCCTGCCAAGTTCCTTTCCCATGGAAATGCTCTGCCTGTTCCACGAGTACCACAGGTGCAGGGTTCTTAGGAAGGCCCAGAAAGAGCACAAGGCCCTTTTTGAAGGCGTTTGGGAGCTCTGGGAGCACAGAGAGGGCATTGACTGTGCTGGCACATCCGAGCCCGCTCCCTCTGCATCTGCTCCTGCCTCCGCCTCCAGAACAATGCTGGGAGCAGCAGCATCGTAACTTTTTATGACAGTGGGAAAACTGCAATCTTCTCCACGAGTTCGCTCCACCCTGCACATAAAACTGCTCTCAGGTTCAACCATAAAGCAAACTCCCTGCTTTGAAGTTGCACCCCGAGCCCTGTGCGCGTTGGGAAGCCGAGCTGGAACGAGGCGGCGCGTGAAGGTTTTACATAACCAGCCTCGTGGAAAGCAGCGCTCCCCAATCAGCCCCAGCCACTGTTGACAAAAGCAAGTCAGGTCAGGGAGTATCTGGGTAACAAAACTCCTCATAGGTGAGCTCAGGTTACCCACAAACACCAGAGTCACACACCACATTCCAGCCGTGCTCCACTTTCCGCGAGGATCTCTCGCGGCAGAGCCCAGGGCAGCGTTCCCAGCATCACCTCAGCTCCTTCAGGATCACAGAATAGAATCATAGAATTTGATTGGGTTGGAAAAGACCTCCCAGATCATCAAGTCCAACCCTTGGGCCAACTCCAGTCCCTTTACCAGATCATGGC
>JAWWEV010000022.1:19767194-19791956 GCA_035583235.1 Hafferia zeledoni
CTCAGGGATGCAGCTGTGTTGGCCTTGCTGCTGTGCAGGAGAGTTACAAATCCTTGCAGTTTCTTTTTAAAGTCCTTTTTTCCTTAAAAAACTTCCTCCTAACGTGGAAGGGAATCTGCATTTTAAGTACTGATTTCCAGCATAGCTTTAGAATGAAAAACAGAGACACAGGGAGGAAAAAGACAAAGTATGAGGTGGTTTGAATACGTGTCTGTATTTATACCTGGGCTTTCTTTACACTGGGTTACAAACAACATCTCCAAAGTGCTGTGGGGAGTGCTCAGCACAACCAGCCATCCCATCCAGGGCTCCAGCTGCTCTCCTGACCCTCTCCCATGGTATTCCCGTAGCACTCCTGGCACGTTGCCAATAGTTGTGTTGTTCTCCTTTCTCTCCTCCCTCAGACTCTGCTGGCACAAACACTTTCCCCCCAGCCTCAAGGGCTTGGTAGAGTCCTGGTGAAACAGCACTTGATCCGGGATCCAGTCAGACTTTGGAATCTCCTGGGTGAGTCCTGAGCAGAAGGAAGGGAAAAGGTCTGGTTTGATAAGAGAGCTGACCTTTCCTCACCTTCCCCAAACTGCAGCAGAGCTGTCCTGCCCCCCTTGGCCATGGGTGCTGCCCCCGGGCCGTGGGTGCTGCCCCCCCGGGCCGTGGGTGCTGCCCCCCTGGGCCGTGGGTTCTGCCCCCCGGGCTGTGGGTTCTGCCCCCCGGGCTGTGGGTGCTGCCCCCTGGGCCGTGGGTCCTGGGGGTGTTGCAGGGATCCAGGCCTTGTGTTTGGTGACAGGGACAAACAGCCCTTCCCACAGGGAGCGCAGGGGATGGAGGAGGCACTGGAGTTTAGACCTACAGGTAGTTTTAAATATGCAGGTTTTAAAGTACAGAATCTTTCTCTTCATTAGAAAGCCTGAGCCAAAAATGCCTTCACCTTTGTCTGAAATCCCATTGGGTTGCCCTGCTGGAAACCTTGGAATCATGGAATGGGTTAGGTTGGAAGGGACCTTAAAGATAATATTCCAAACCCCCTGCCATGGGCAGGGACACCTCCCACTGTCCCAGGTTGCTCCAAGTCCCGTCCAGCCTGGCCTTGGACACTCCAGGGCTGGAGCAGCCACAGCACGTTCTGAGCAACCTGATTTAACTCCTGTCCTGTTTTTCCTTCCATGAGCATTTCCATTCCCTGGGGTGGGGCTGTTCCTCTTCCCACCCCAGCATCAGCCATGGCTGTGCCTTGAAAATTGTGTCCATTCTTCAGCACTGAAGCAATTCCTCCAAATTGTTTCTGTCATTCCCTTAAAACAATCTCTGAGCAAAGACATTTTGTTTGGATTGTCAGAAACATACACATTCTATGGGGGAACTGAAGGAGTCTCCCCGTGGTGAGGCTGGCCCAGTTCCTTGGCACGTGGAACTCAGTGCTGGGAGGGATGTGGGGCTTTGCTTCCTCTGCCTTTGGAGCTCACACAGATTTCCACCCCCTCTCTGTGCTCCCAGCAGTAACCACTGCCCTCTGCTTGCCTGCAGGGAGCACCTACTGGTTCAGCACTTCCAGCTCTTGGAGGAGTAGCCAGAAGGATGGAGAATCCAAGAAGAAATCCCCCCAGGAGGAGGACGGTGAGTGTGAGCCAGGGGGAGGTTCCCGAGTGTGTCAGGAGGAGATTCCTGTGTGTGGGCAAAAGGGGCAGACAGGGAGGAACATCCACCCTCACTCTCCTCTCTCTGGTTGTTCCCTGTACCTTTCACTCACCCCCTGTCCAACCTGTGGCTCAGGGCAAGTTTGAAGGAGTGCTCTGGCTCAGGTGATGGACTGTAAGGCTTAAAACAGATCACAGGAATCACAGAATTATGGAATGATTTGGATGAGAAGGGACCTTAAAGCTCATCCAGTTCCAACCCCTGCCGTGGCTCCAAACCTTTGTACTGCTGTTGATGTGGGAATTGGTTTACAATATTTGGAATTACTGCCAGCTGGGAGGCACTTGATGTCATGCTTAAGTCACAGGGATTGTAATATAATTATATAATTTATTTTATAAACCTTTCCCTGGGTGTCATCAAATGATGTGAGCACTTGGCTTTCCTTTGTTGTGCTGAATAGTCAAATCCTTTTGGCTTTTTACTTTTGAAGTCAGAGGTGAGTTGCTGCTGCTGCTGCTGCCAGCCTGGCTGGTGTCACTGCAGTGTCCTCAGGGCCACAACAGGGGCTTTCCCTGCTGGTTCATTGACTGGGGTGAACTCTGCAGTGGGATGTGAGTGCAGGTATCGTGGAATTCTTGGGAAGGAAATCTGAGCTTGGTGTGCAGAGGCACAGAGTGAGTGGGCCCAGCACCTGGAGGGGGTGTGGCAGTTGAAACCAGCAAACTGAACACTGCTCAGTGGCCCCTTCCCTCCTGTGATTAATGGATAGCCTGGCTTTGGGGGCAGGAATGCTGCCCTGTGTCTCCAGGGGAACACTTGTCTCTGCAGTAATTATTAAAAACAACTCTTCAAACTGTCACCTCAGCGCTTGCAAAGATTTTAATCAGAGAGTTCAGAGTTGGGGTTAATGGCAAATCATTGCTTGGTGGAGACTCCAAAGCTGGAAGTGTTCCCACAGCTGTTGCTTGGAAGTGTCACATTCAGTCACTGGGTCTCATTCCCTGAATTCTGAATTCCCTGAATTCTGTGGGGTGGCTCGTGGGGCAGTGTGGATGTTGTGCTGTACACACAGCCACGCTTCACCTCAGCTGAGGAAGAGATTAACATTGTCCTTAATTAAATGCAGAGTGGAGGAAAGCTTGGTGCTGCCTTCCAGCTTTCTAGAAATGGGCTTTGCCCCTCAAATCACTCAGCTGCAGGTGAAAGGTCCTCGACAAGTCCAACTGCCAGCAACAGAAGTTGTGTTGGGATGTCTGAGGGGCAGCTTTGCCCCCAGGGTGATGTTTCTGTGATCACAACCCCAGCTGTGTGTGCTTAGGGCAGGTTATGGGCTCCCCTTGCTCTGAAATGTAACACAGAAAAGTGTGTTAACAGGAGTTGGTTTGGACACCTCCAAGGAACTTGCACAGCCATAGGTGGGACTTTTCATGTCAGGACTCACTTTCCTGGAGTGGTTTCTTTTCCCTGTAGAATCTTTTTATTTAGAATTTGCTCAGCTTTTCAGGATGTTGGCCAGACTATTCCTCTAATTTTTTATATATATATGTATATGTGTAGATATGTATATATGTATATATATACACACATATATACATATACATACATACACATATATATACACATAAATACATATGTAAATTTTCTTTATTATTAGACTGTCATGGATGCCATCCTGCAGCTGTGGGATGAATTCCTTAGTCCTAACAAAGCTGGATCCAGCAGATAACACAGAGTGAGGGCTGGCAGTGGAGAACAAAGGGGGTGGGCTGGACACGGTGTCTGAGCTTGTCACGGCCTTCTGAAATGATGATTTCCCTGCCAAGCTGCTTTGTGTCTGTTTAGGAAGAGGCCTCTCCTTTCCAGCATGAGCAGAGCTGGGCACCAGTGGCAAATGCTGCTGAAGGACAGAGGAGTGTTTTTAGCAGCTGGCTGGGTCATGTGTTTGTCCCCGGGTTTTGTTGCTGTGTGTGTAGGGTCTAATTGGTGGCTGGTGATAAATGCTGGTGTCAGGACACTGGTTATGAATTTGCAAATAAATCGAATCTGGGCTGCAGCACTGGTGCATTGGAGCCCAGTGGCACAGGATTAATTTATTTCTGGGTGTAGAAGGGTATTTATGTGTGTCGTGGTGCTGGTGCTGTTAAATTGTATATCAAGAGCGAGGGCTAAATTATGTATGGAGAACACTCACAGGTGACTGGAAAGAGGAGGGGATATTTGTTGTCATCTGAACAACTCATGCTCTGGCCAGCACTGACATTGAACTGTGCTGGGACAGTCCTTTACAGCCCAGAGAATTGTAAATTTGCCTGTGCAATGGCAAAAAAAGTGTTGGGAGAATGAAAAAAACGTTTGGTGGCAAATAGTTGAAGTGAAACGTCCCTTTTCCTTGTGTCGTTGCTTCAGTGTGGCACTAGCACAGTAAAGGCAGGGAAAGCACATCCAGCATGGGAATCCCTCTTGGATACAGATCCTTAATGTGGGCAAGTTATCAGACCCTTTGAAACATGAGGGGAGAGAAATCAGGTTAATTTGGTTAACAGACAGATGGATTTGCAGTACACTTGTGTCCTGTGCTGCCTCACATTCTTTGCCAGTGCAGGTATTTCCTGAGGTAGGGGAAGGGTTGCTGGTGTTGTGGTGCCAGCAGGTCCTGGACTGTGCTGAGGGATTTACCAGTGACATTGGTTTTACTGCTGAGGTTTCCCAGTGAGTGTGTTGGCAGCAGCCTGAGGACTGGGCAGTGTGGAACCATGTTATGTGCAGTGAGTTACAGTCATTCTGGAGTTTGATTTTTAGCAACAAGAGTCCAGTGGCTTTATCTGACCTCTCTGTGTGTGGGGCCAGGCAAGTGAGAGGCTCCCCTTCAAACTGGAATGATTTGGTGGGATTTTAGTGGGCCATGTGGAGCCCAGTCCTGCAGGAGCAAACAAACATACAACACAAAAACCATGACAGTTCCACTGTGTTAATCTTTGTCATTTAATGATCCTTTTTTTGGGTCAGAAAGCTTCTCAATTACATGTTTATCTTTTCTCCTCTGACACCTTCCTTCTACAGAGGAGGAGAAACGCAGGAGGAGGGAGAACCAGATGCACCTGGAACGTCTGAGGGCGCTGCTCGTCCTCACCTTCATCGTGCTGATGCTTCGGTTCCTGGTCAGCGAGAACAGGGAGGGCACCAACATCTCCTGGAACTACTTTGTGAACGAGATGTTGGCCAAGGGGGAGGTGCAGAGGATTGAGGTGGTGCCTGAGAGTGACATCGTGGAGATTTATCTGCACCCGGGAGGAACTCCCCATGGGCAAGTGGTGAGTCACTCTGTACACAAATCTGCTCTTCTTTAATTCTTCTCTTTCTTGTATTTGAAGTTCAGGGGATTTCTGTTACTCATATCAACCTGGAAATTAAGACTTTTAGTTCAAATTGTAAAAATAATTAACAGTAATTTAGGAAGAAAATCTCTTTCATGTCCAAAATGGAAAATTCAGTAGTTCTTTTTCAGTCTGATATGTGAGAAAATGTCCAGGAGGTTTTAAACTCTTACTACTGGATCTTGTTTCAGAAGTTTTCTCCTGTTTGGATTTTAGGTTTGGGTGTTCTGTCAAACTCCATCACCCTTCCTTCCTAAACCTTCCAAAATGGAAACAAAGCAAGGTTGGATCACACGTTTCCATCCAGGGCGTGCCAGTAAGGATTGTTACAAACTGGCTTAGGAGATTAAAGTACTGAAATGAAATCATGGAATCACAGAATGGGTTAGGTCAGAAGGGACCTTAAAGATCATCCAGTTCCACCCCCTGCCATGGGCAGGGAACCAGAATAGGGAACTGTTTGTTGATACATCCCATTTGTTTGGTGATTTATGATCCATTTGCAAACTGGTGGATGAAATTCATTTCCGACAGGTACAGAAACAAGTGCCAAAAGTCTAAGTGGACCACAAGGCACCTCCTGTCCAATGATGTGGTTTTCCAAATGGAGTAGAAAATCCTGTCTGACCTCAAAGTGTTGGTGTGACTGGGTTTACTTGTTGCCCAGAGAAGCTGTGGCTGTCCCATCCCTGGGAGTGTCCAAGGCCAGGCTGGATGGGCTTGAAGCAACCTGGGCTGGTGGGAGGTGTCCCTGCCCGTGGCAGGGGGTGGAACAAGATGGGCTTTAAGGTCCCTTGCAACACAAACCATTCCATGATCCTTCTGTCTCCATCCCTCATCTTGCCTGCAAAGTTGTTGCATCTCCTTGTTTCTAGAGAGTGAATTCTTGACTTTTATGCTTTCATAAGTTGCTGGAAAGACCAGAGGGTTCCTAAATTCATTCTGAGTCCTCCGCTCCTGGGTTCATAGATGGAGGATCAAAGGGTGCAGCATGAGGCTGATTTTCACCTGGCCTGTCCATGCTGAGCCCTCTGCTCCTCACTGATGTGTTTACACCAACCAATAGCCCTGACGTGGTGCTGTGCTGCCTGTCCCCAGAATGTCACCCTGCTGTACACCATGCGCGTGGCTAACATCGACAAGTTCGAGGAGAAGCTGAGAGCTGTGGAGGATGAGCTGAACATTGATGAGAGAGAGAGAATCCCCATCTCCTACAAACATCCTGGCTTTTATGGAAAGTATGGGATAGATTTGTTGATCCTGTGTTGGTGACAACATCTCTGGCTTGGAGGGGAAAGTGATTTTCAGTTAAATCTTGTTATATAAAATAGAACAAAATTATGGGCTCAGATTTGGAGCATTAATGACTATTTCTGAAAGATAAGGTGCTCTAGATGTACCTTAATGTGCCAAAAATGAGGGTCTCGGGAAGGTGTCTGGAATTGCAGAATTCAGCAGACAAAATGTTTTGGGTCAGAGTCACCAAGTCTGAGTTCTTGCCCAGCTGAGCACTTTTTGTCCTTATTTGTCCTTATAATCAATTATTCAAGTGCAGAGTGTGACAGAAATCCTGACAATGAGTGATGTTACAGCCTGGTCTGTGCAGAAGGCTGGGAGTGCATTAAATGCTTCCAGGGAGCCTGTGATGATGGTTCAGGCTGTAAAATTAAAGTTTGGGCCTGTTTGTCCCCGAGCTGCAGGTGTGAGCACAGCCCATGCTGGTGGAGTGGAGCAGCTTTGGTGCCAGCACACCAAACCCTGGTGAGGGGAGCACTTCTGCTAAACTTACAGCCTTTCCCATCACCTGAAACCAAGAGCCTTTGCTTAAAACAATTCTCAAGGGTTTAGTTCTGAAATAAGCTGTAAGGAGCAAGAAGGTCTGTCAGAAGAGCCCAGGGCAGAGCAGATGTCACCTGCTGAGGTGGCCTGGTCACCTCCTTGTGCAGCAGGCAGAGCGTGTCACCTGCTGTTGGTGGCTCAGAGGGCTTCACACGGTGATTTTCCCTCGAGGTGGCCAGTGGGTGTGATTGCCCCTCCCAGACACCTTGCCAAGGTGTGAAACCAGGTTACCTTTATGTATGAATAGTTACCTGGGCTGGATTTTATCTGGCTACTTGTCCTCTGATCAACATTTGCACATTTTCAATATATAGTTCATATGAAGATAAACTTTTTTGTTTGATCATGCAGTACCAGACCTTAAGTTCAAACCCTGAACTTGCTGATTTTTTCAGACTTGTGTGTAACATGAAGAGAGGACTGAACAGACAATCAGCCACCAACACAAGCTGTTTCTCTGCCCCTTGAACGAGATTTAAAAAAGTATTTTAAGAGCTGTGATGAGGTGTGAAGTCTCTCAAGAGACCTGATGAGTGTCTGGAGCATTCAGAGTCAGTCTGGGGCTGGAACGTGTGAGGTGCAGAGCCCTTGGGCTCGGCTCACTCTGCGGTGTGGGTGCTCGGGGTGTTTCAGAATTAATCCTGTTTGCAGAGCAGACAAACTGAAGGTGACTTTCAGGTTTCAGTGCTGCCTCTGGAGCTCTCACTGAGCAGAAACAAATGCAGCTGGGTATAGAGCTCGTGCTGGTCCCTTTCTTCAGTAAATCATCCCTCTGTGAGAGGTGGAACACGCGTTCCTGGTGCAAGGATAAGGCACAGAAGTGCAGAGAGGGTGGATGATTTCACAGGCATGTGAAGCAGAGCAGGGGCCCACTGATCTCAACCTGTCATCTGATATGGGATCGTTTTTCCTGCTCTTGGGGGCATCCTTTGTTGAGAGCTCAAAAGATATTTATCCTCAGCATGTTTGTCCTGTAACTACGTTAGTCCTGGAGTGTCTTCTCTGTTCCCCATCTCCCTCCTAATGCAATGGGTATTCCAAAGGATCCAGAAAACTGACAGTGTTGGTGCTGGAGCCCATCTTTGTGCCATAAAGGACTCCTGAGAGATTCAACCAGGGAGGACAGGGCAGGCCCTTAGTGGGAGACCAGCTCTGGGATTTCTGCCAGTGTGGGATTAGGGGAGCTGGGATCTCCCTGCTGTAACCACCCAGGTGCTGTGCAGGGAGCTCCCTTTGGAGGCACTGCCAGCCCCATGGAATTCTGCTCCGGGTGTGACCTGACTGCCCGAGGGTCCTGCTGGTTTTAGAAGCAGAAATGCCTCTGAAGGGGTTGGTGAGGTCGAATTCCTTCCCCAGCTGTAGGCAGTGTTTGCCAATGTCCTCTGCTTAACTTGTCTGGTTATGTAATAGCTGGGGTTTGGGGGTTTGTGTATCTGTATAAAAGCCTGTAAAAGTTCTGTTTTCTTAGTCGCAGCTGCTCGTAGCTGAAATGCCAGGACCTTTAATAGTCATGCTGGGGAGTCATGGCCAAGCTGTGGCCAAGTGCTTCAGTCAGTTTGTCCCTGTGTTTGTCCTTGCAGCGATGTCCTGTCCCTGATAGTGACACTGGTGGCCGTGTCCATGCTGTGGAGCATCTTCCGCCTCTTCAGGGTGGCGAGTCGGGCCGGAGGCTTCAACGCCTTTGTGAGTAGCCTGGATTTGTGTGGATCCTGGGGATGTCCTGCAGCCTCTGGGCAGTCCTGGCTTCTCCCCTTTTCCCAGCAAAGTCGGTGCAGGATGAGGATGAACTGGTGCCAAGGACTCTCCAGTCTTGCCCCATCTTGCATCCTGTGCTGATCATCTCCCTGGCTGGTACCTTAACTGGCCTTAGCCGAGGTCCTTTCCCTTCCCAACGGCAGGAAGGGCTGAGCTCAGGGAATTTCAGTCCAGTTTGCTGTTTTCAAAGCTTGCTAATGAGCCACAGCTGCAGATGGTGTTTTTCACTGGGCTCTGCCAACATGCCTCCCATACAGCCAGAAGCAGGAATTGCTGCTTTCTGCAAAATGAGTTCTCAATTTATAAAATATGTTCAGATTCTGGAGTTCATTATGTGTTGGCCTGTTCCGCTCCTGCCGCTTGTCTCGTTTGCAATATCAGGCAAACCTCCTCCTCCTCCTCTCCTGTCCCACCCTGGCCTGGATCAGCTGATGAAACTGCAGGAATTGGCCTGGGGTGCTCTGCCACTGACCACAGGGATTGGGGATGAAAACACAGTGAATTCAGCCCCTTGTTGGATTGCCCACTCAGTCTCCTCCACAATTCTCTTTGGCCTTGAGACCCTTTTTGAACAAAAGGATGCAGCTGCTCTGAGAGAAAGAATATTTCAAAGAAGTGTTGAGTAATGAGGCCTTGAGGACTAGATTGTGTCCTTGCCTAAGTGGGGACAGCCAGGCCCTGAGTTTAACTCTTTCTTTGGGTGTTTCAGAGGCCTCAGAAGCTGTAAAAAGAAGCCTCATGAGTAGCTGTTTTGAGTAGAACATACTGAGCAGTTACAAGTAGGATGTTTAACTGAATTCTTGGTTTGACTCTCCTTGTGGCTTCACACGCACCAGGAGACGGAAACGTGGTGGCTGTTCAGTTTGAGAACCTGCACTCCTGGCCTGGGCTGTGTTCAACAAAAACCAGCAGCAGCAGGCAGTGGTGCAAAGTGTCTGTTTCTGTGCATTTATAAGAAATTATTAGTAATTATTTACCACTGATGATTATTTACCATCAACACATTCCTGAAGACCATCTGTCCCATGTCTATTAAGGATCAGAGTGTTCAGAAATCAGGGAGAAGATCCCAAATCAGGTTTTGGGTGCATGTTTTTAAGAAGTATCCCTGCCTGATCTACATGGAGTTTGAGTTGGATTGTGTTGGGGCTTTTACTGAAGGTTTATTCTGTCTCTCCCCAGCCTGTGGCTAAATGAAGTTTGAGCCAACAATCCATCTGGGAAGTGTCTCCAGAATAAAACTCAGTGAAACACCAGTGCTTTGGTGGGCACTTCAGTGGTGTTTGGTAGGGACAGCTCCTACCTGGGCTCCCAAAATACAGCCAACAGCCTTTCCAGACTGTTGCCCAAGGTTTCTCAGTCCTGGTGCTGCTTTCCACAGAACCAGCTGAAGATGGCTCGTTTCACCATTGTGGATGGGAAGTCTGGAAAAGGGATTGGCTTCAAGGACGTGGCGGGAATGCATGAGGCGAAAATGGAAGTCAAGGAATTTGTGGACTATTTAAAGGTATGTAAAAGTAGAACAAAATAAGTGTTGTGGGGTAGAGGGCTGAGCTGGGCAGGAGAGGGTGGTTCTGCTCTTCATCCTTCATGATTCCTGGGCAGCCCCTGCTGCAGTGAGCTCTGTATTCCCAGTTCCAGTGCAGATGGAGCTGCTCAGAGCTGCCTGGGCTGAGAACAGTCTCGGGAAGCTCTGGGAGGCCACGCTCTGGTGCAGTGGGGTGGGAGCTGGGGGTCTGATCCTGCTGTGTTGTCCTTGCAGAATCCTGATCGTTACCTCCAGCTCGGGGCCAAGGTGCCCAAGGGCGCCCTGTTACTGGGCCCTCCAGGCTGTGGGAAGACACTGCTGGCCAAGGCTGTGGCTACAGAAGCCCAGGTGCCATTCCTGGCCATGGCAGGCTCCGAGTTTGTGGAGGTGATTGGAGGTAAGGGGGGAGCTCACTCACTCCAGTGTGTGCTTGGAGGGGCCTGGCTGGGCTTCCTGAGGGCAGAGCTTGGCACAGGGGGTTGACCTGGACACCACAACTGAAAATGTAAAAGGTTTTCAGCGCTGCAGAGTCCCTAATTACGTATTATCTGAAGTGAATTGCTGGCTGGTTCTTTCTGGCAGCCTGCAGACATGGTCCTGCACCTGCAAGCATTCCCCTGGCTTCCCTGTACCTGTTTTTAAAGCCATTGATGGAGGCTTCCTTCCTTGTATGGGAATGCTTATGGATTTTCTGCTGATGGGGAAAGTGGAACCACTATGTGCCTTGAGATTTCCCTCTTTCTCCTTTCCATCCTTCCTCACAGATCTCTTGAGACCCAGCAAAGGTCAGTGTGCAGGAAAATGCTAAAATTTCTGCTCTGACCTGTGGGAGCAGCAGGAAGTTGTGTGGGGAATTGGGAGCAGAGCTGTTCTTGCAGCAGCCATAGGAGTCCCTGCAAGTTCAGGAACCCTGATATGCTCCAGAAGGGACTCAGCCTAAGGACTAAACATGAATTCTGGGGCTATTTCAGGCAAGGTTTAGGTTGGATCTCAGGAAAAGGCTCTTCCCCCAGAGGGTGGTGGGCACTGACCAGGCTCCCCAGGGCTGTGGGCACAGCCCCAAGGCTGCCAGAGCTCCAGGAGTGTTTGGGCAACGCTCTGAGACAGGGGGGGATTGTTGGTGTGTCCAGGGCCAGGAGTTGGACTTGATGATCCTTGTGTGTCCAGCTCAGGAGACTCTGATTCTAATTCTTTGTGCTGGGAGTGTTGGAGAGGGATCATCACACACATCCCACATTTGCCTGGTGTCAGGTGTCTCCTTGGTGAGGCTGCTGTCCGGCTGTGCTGGCAGCTCTGGGGCCAAGGCTGTGTGCTGTGCTGTGCTGCCCTGCAGGTCTGGGGGCGGCGCGGGTGCGGAGCCTGTTCCGGGAGGCGCAGGCTCGCGCTCCCTGCATCGTCTACATCGACGAGATCGACGCCGTGGGCAAGAAACGCTCCACCAACGTCTCTGGCTTTGCCAACGCTGAGGAGGAGCAGACCTTAAACCAGCTGCTGGTGGAAATGGATGGTCAGTGTTTCTCCCTGCCCCTGCTATTGGCTTGTTCAGCTTTGTCCTGTTTGAATCTGTCCAGCCTCTCCCGAGTTCTCCGAACCAGTTTGAGCCATGAATCCCATCACTGGTCCCTGGTTCTGAAGGCACTGGAGCAAATCCCTCTCCATCTGCCCCTTGGGTAGGCAGGACTGCTCCAGGGCTGGTGGTGCCTGAGAAAGTGACTGGGCTCAGGACAGATCCTGGAATCTCAGAATGGTTTGGGTGGGAAGGGACCCTAAAGCTCATCTCATCCTATGGGAAGGGACACCTTCCACTAGACCAGGTTGCTCCAAGTCCCATCCAACGTGGCCTTGGACACTCCCAGGGTTGGGGAGTCCACAACCTCAACTTCTCTGGGCAACAGATCTCCAAGAATGTGCTGTGACCACGTTGTGGAGAAAACCCTCTGGAAGTCTAGACATTTATGCAGACTTTTAAGGGTTTGGGGCCAAATGTAGTAAATTTTAAAACCCTGGAGTTTAGGTCCAGCTGGCCATTAACATTCTTGGATATTTGCTGTATTCTATCAGAGACAGGTAGTAGATTAAAATCTGTCAGGGTTTAGAGTTCAGTTGTCCCAGAGGGACACAGGTGATGGAACATATAGATTCTCCTGTCCTGTGCCTTGTTTGTGTTATCTGCCTGACCACAGGCTCCCTAAACTGAGAGAGAGAAGCTTTGCAAGCAAGTCCTGGTTTGATGCCACACTCATGTGTGGTTCTGGCTGTTCTGCATCTGGAACTGGCCCTTAGCTAAGACACTTTCACACCAGGAATGATCCTTTGGCTCTTCTGAGTTCTAACTCTGAGCCTGCAGCACTGCCCCAACCTGCAGTGTTTCTGTTTGCTAAATATGATTGCAGAGCAGGGTAAGGAATAACCCACTACCTGCATGTCCATCAGGGACTGTTTGTTTCACTTCTGCCCTGATTGGAACTGTGACTCATAACTTGACTGTCACGTTGTCTCATCACACTCTTCCTAGGAAAAATTAAAAGCAGTTGTGCCCCCAAAGCATCCCCAGCCCTGGGTTACAACTGCTGGTTCTGTGCTGAGTGTTTGCAGTGAAGAAAATGGTCTGGACAGCAAAGGCCAGTGGTCACACAGAGCAGCAATCCTGCCCTGGGTGGGTCTTTTTCTCCCCTGATAGTTGTAGGATGAGCTGGCACCTGAATTAAAGGAAGCCTGCGTGTCTGTTCTGGAATATACAGTCAGAGCATTCCACATCTGTCCTGAAAATGAAAATGTCTGATTTTCATCAGTCTGTAAAAATTAGGTGTGGTTTCTGGGGTGTTTTCCTGGTGAGTCTCCATGCAGAAAAGAGGGTACAGCTCAACTGGAAAGCGAGTTTAGAAGGTAAATATTATCCTCAATATGTACTTTAGAGTCCCTTGTTTGCTGTGTGCTGCCTGGTTTATTTTTAAATTTACATTATCTCATCCTTTATGTCTCACACACATCATGTACTGAGTCCCCCATTTTGCTCAGTGCTTTATCAAACACACTGAAAAACCAGCCCAAGGATCTGACAGTGTCAAACAGGAGACAGCTGGCAGGGATGTCAGCTCAGTGGTGGGAACATGGCACCAGCAGGGATCTGGCACGTGGCACTGAAGTGTTACCTAATGGAGTGTGTCACCTAAAGCAGCACCAAAGTGCCACGTGCGTCGTGGCAAAACAGTTCTCAGGGTTAGAGTGAACTGGGTGGGGGAGACAGTTCTGCCCCAGCACAGGAGGAGGAGTGGGGAGTGTTTGCAGGGAAGCCTCAGGATGGAACATTGAGAGCTCTGGCTTAGCTGTGCTGAGCTTAAATTGAGGGCTGAAGGCAAAGCAACACCATAGCCCCGAGCTGGGTGTTAACTGGAGAAAAAAACCCATGCACAAAAGCAGATCTGTGAGTCACCAGTGATTGCTGGATTTGTGTGATTGAATGAGATTGCTGGGAGGGAAGGAGAGGGAGAAGAGGAGGGTCAGAGCTGTGTGGAACCTGCTGTAGGGAGGGAGTGTGCGGGTTGGAACTCGGTTGTGCTGGTGTGCAGATTTTGGAGTCATCGTAGTGCTCTTCCTTTCGTGACCTCAGTTCCCTTCCCTCTGGCTTGCTCCATGTTTGGGAAGCACCAGGAATCTGGTGGGAGAGGGGGAGGCACTGGAGGGAGCCTCTCTCTACAAAAGCTGTTTGTGGGAGTGCAGTGACGCACGAGCTCCCGGCTCTGTCAGAGCAGGTGCCTGGTTTGAATAGTGAATCTCCCTCACAAACTGCAGACAAGCGGAAGAGGAATGTGACCCAAATCTCTGCTGTGTTCTGCATGCTTTGAGAGGAGCTTTGGCAGCCACTGGCTGAGCTGGGGCTGTGAATGAAGTGAAGAACAGCTTTTGGTAGCAGCTCTTCACCTGGAGCCCTCTGAAAGGACCTGTCCTGAGCTGTGCCATGTGCAGCCCCCAGGCCTCCCTTGGGAAGGGGCCCCATTTCAGGGCTGCTGCTGCTCCCAGGTGACATCCAAGGGCTTTGGGACAAGGGCTGGAGGGTGACACAGTGTGACACTGCAGGTGAGGTGCCCACCAAGCAGTGTGCTGGTCACTGGGGAGCAGAGCACTTGCAGCTCAAGTGGACCTTTTTTTCTCTTTCCCTTCTGAGGTGGTTCATTTGTGACCCTTGCAGGAAGTCTCTTTTCAGGCTTCATTCTCAGTGCTGTTCCTCACTTGTTGATGTGATGAGGTGGGGTTTTTTTAGCCTGTTGCTTTGGCTGGTCTCACCTGTGACATGCCAGGTGATGTTGCACAGGGAACAGCGACACAAATCAGAGGCTGAGGTTGTGGATTTCTTGGGGCAGTGTTTCTCCCTGCTGGCATTCAGGCTGGGGAGCAGGTGGGGCAGAAGCTGATGTGAGGAGGACACTCTCAGTGCTCCTGGTTTTCAATTTGTTGTAATAGTCAGGCCTATTTTAAGAGAGTCTCCCAAGCTGCAAGGCAGATAACACACCATGCTGTCTAATCCTGCTGTGGAGTAAAGCCTGCCATTCCTGGAGTGCCTGCCAGGCTCTGCTTGTTTATCCCACTCCAGAGTGCAGTGGGATACACATCTCAAGGATGCCTGGCTTCATCCTCTGTGGCAGCTTGTTCAGGCGGGACCTGCAGAGAGGGAGCTCGGGGTCTGCTGTGGCACAGCCAGGCCCTGCCTCACCTGCAGCCTGGGCTGTGCCATGCTCTGCATGCTGACACATTTGGCAGCTGCCCTGGCAGAGCTGAGAGCTGAAGGCAGCTCAGCTTACGTGCACAGAGTTGCCTCTCCACAGCGTGGGACTTGGCAGGGAGGGAAGCACATGGGACTGTCATGTCCTTTCCCTGGGAAAGCTGCTTGTGCCAGGGCTGGGGAATGTGCTGGAAGCAGGTGACTCACACCCAGGGGCCTGTGGGCACCTGGTGGAATGTAATAAATACCAGTGTGGGGCAGTGATTCAACGTGAGCTCTGGCTCCACACCCAGCAGCACAATGCCTGCCCCTCTGCCCTGCAGCTGCTGGTGCTCTGCCTTCCCAGGGAGCACTGTCTGCCTTTTGTGCCTCCACTGAGGCTGCTCCCAAGAAGCCTGTAAATCCTGATGCTCCCTTCATCTCTAAGACCTGGAGGCAAAACCTGCTCTGACTGTGGCTTGGCCAAATTCTGTGCTGGTAATCACTGCAAAGCTCTTGGGCTGTGTTTTGTGTCTGTGGTGCAGGTTCTGGAGGGCTGGTCTGTGCAGGGCCCTGGGTGTCTGCAGAGGGTAAGAGAGGAGGGAATAAACAAAGATCATATCAGGCTGTAACAGACCTCTGGCTGAGTGGCAAAGCTGAGTCCTCTCTGCTTTAACCTGAGCAGGTCAAAGGAAAGCCAGTCCCTCCCCTGGTGATCCTGGTGGGCAGTGTGTGACTGAAGGCTGAAAGTAAATAAAACCTGAAAGGGCTTTCCATGGGAAGGAAAGGCTGTTTCAGCCAGGAAATGCTGCTTGTACAACCTGCAGCTAAAGGAGGAGGAAATGACTTAACCTGGGGGTGAGAAGGCATCTTTGAACTCCTTAGAACAGAGAGATTCTGTTCTGGGTCCTGGTTGGGGCAGTTCCCAAATGTGACAAAAAGGACCGGCAAAGAGAACTTTGAAGCCAGGATTCAATAAGGAAAGGAAAACGGGGTTTCTGAGTATCCCTGATGGCCAGAGACTGACCTGGGTGGCCTGGGAAGTTCCTTCTTGTCTTTGCTCTGAGCTGATGGAGACATTCTTAGCCCCAGCTGCCCCAGAGGATGCTGTGAACACCCTCCAGCTTTGTGCTAAAGCTGTGCAAGCTCTGCCTCTGGCCTGCCCAGCCCACTGTGTGCCTGAGGTGGGCAAACCCCTTCCCTGTGTTTGTGCTTGGCTGTGGCAGGGATGGGCACCACGGATCACGTCATCGTGCTGGCCTCCACCAACCGCGCCGACGTCCTGGACAACGCTCTGATGAGACCTGGCAGGCTGGACAGGCACATCTTCATTGACCTCCCAACACTCCAGGTATGTTCCACCAGCTGCCCTGTCCTTCCTGCAGCTGTGACTGAGGTGTCCCAGTCCTTGCTGTGACTCACTGGCCTGGCAAAGCTGAGCTTGTTTGCCTTGATTCTGGTTTCTGTGCTCTAAATCAAGGGTTTGTCATGCTAATTGAGTTGCCTGTTTCTCTGAAGTGACAGCTCTCTGTCTCTGCTCTGGTATGGCTTGGCTTTAATCCTTCTATGAGGTTCCCTTTGCCATGCAGATGCAGAACTATGTTTGTGTCTTCTCTCCAGGAAATTGGGAAGCACCTAATTGGCAATTGGCTGCTCTGAGAGTTTAAATTGTCATATGCCTTGAGCACCATTTGTTCTGTAGGTTTATGGCCCTCCCTGTCCTTGTAAGGCTCCTGTTTTCCTTTAGGCAGCCTGTTAAGTGTCTTTCCCCTTCTGCATGCTTTTTAAATCCATTTACTAAGAGTCTTCCATGTCCACTGTGTTGACATTTGTAGCAGAGTTCTGGGAACGGGCTCAGCTGCAGTGAGAATCTGTGTGCTCTGCCAGCACAGCCTCTTCCTCTCCCATCTGTGCTTCACTGTCCTCTGCAGAGCTTTCAGTGAAAATACCTTAAATGCCTGATAGAGTCTGGCCCCGGAAGCCTGGTCTGTGCAGCTGCCCTGAAGGAGGAAGGGGAAAAACCCTGGCAAGTGAGCCCATTGTTTGAGTCAGGATCTCCTGGCCCAGCTGAATGAGTCACTCTGTGGCTGCTGGCCAGGCATCTCACCCCCACCTCCGTCTGGGAAATGAGGAGCTGTGCATGGGGTTTGCAGCTTGTGGTTTGTGCAGGAGCAGGTTGAGGCAGTCACAGCTCCCTCCTGCAAGAGCTTTTATGGTGAGGGAAAAGTTGAGACAGATCAGAGTGAAAGTGGAGAGGGGAGAGTGGCCCTGAGAGAGAAAGGAGTGACTCAGGCAGAGCCTCCTGCATCTGCTGGGAATTTGAGAGCTGGGTGTTTATCAGGGCTCCTGGAGCACGAGAGCGCTGCAAAGACAGCCCTGCCCTCTGCTGGCACTGTCACCGTCCCCGCTGCTGGCTCTGTCACCACCCCTGCCACAGCCCTGCTCCCTGCATGGACAGCGTGTTGGAAGTTGCCGTGCTGTGACTCCCTGCCTGGGCTCAGTCGTTCTGTGTTCTTTGCAGGAGAGAAAGGAGATCTTTGAGCAGCACCTGAAGGGCCTCAAGCTGATCCAGGACGGCAGTTTCTACTCGCAGCACCTGGCTGAGCTCACCCCAGGCTTCAGTGGTAGGGCCATGGCCTTGGGATTGCTGCCCCTGCCCCTGCCGGGTGTGGCTTTAAAGGGCGGTTTGGTCTAAAGGGGCTTTTTTCTCCATTTCTGTGGGAGTAGTGGGAGCCTGACCAGCTCCCTGGTGAGCTCACATGAGCAGTTGTTCATGACTATTTTCAATCTTCTCAAATTTCTTGGACTAGCAGCATGGGGGGGGTAGGGAAAATGCACTTTTGTAAGCCCCAGGTTCCTAATTCCTGAGGGGTGGAGCCTCGTGCTCCAGTCCAAGCTGTTGTTGAGGATGAGGTGCTGCACTTCAGGGGAGAAGGCTGTTAATAATATGCTGAGTTGGAAGGGACCCATCAGGATCGAGTCCAACTCCTGGCCCTGCAGAGAAAACCCCAAAAACCCACCCTGTCTCTGAGAGCATTGTCCAAATGCTCTTTGAACTCAAGACAGGCTTGGGGGTGTGACCACTGCCCTGGGGAGCCTGTTCAGTGCCCGACCACCCTTCACTGAAAAACCCTTTTTTGATATCCAGCCTAAACCTCCCCTGACTCAGCTTCATGCTGTTAAATTGATTTATGTTACCAGGAAAGCGATGGGAGGAATCAGTAGGAATTACTTTGCTGGTCAGAACAGAAATTGGACAGCTCTGCCTGGCTCCTGCACAGAGCCTGCTTCCAGGGTGGGTCCCTGGGAGCTTGAAACAGTGCTGAGCAAAGGACTCCAGAGTTCCTGTTTATGTGGAGTTCCTGGAATATCCTTCCTGGGTTTCCCCTCTCACAGGCCCCAGCACTCTGCCTGTCCGTGCCTTCTCTCAGCAGCCCCCCACCACCAAACCCACCCACACAAACTGGGAACAGATGTTCCTTCTCTTGGCTCTGAGGCTGAGCAGAGCAGCAGGCTGTGCCAGCCCACTGCCCACACCATCCCTGTCCCTGCCAGCCAGCCTTGGCCTCAGCCTGCTCCTGGATTGCTGAACTCTGTGTGGTATCAGCATTCCTTGCCAAGGCAGTTGTATTGTTCAAATCCAACATAAACACCAAAGACTAGGGTTGCTCTCTGTTCCCCAGGAACAAAAAGCACAGGCTGTTTGGCTTCCTTGGGTCCTTCTCCAGATTTGTTCTTGCCTGTTGTGCCCTCTGAGTTGTGTGTCACACACAGAGCCCGTGTAATTGCTGTGAACTCGTGTCTGCAGGAGCTGACATAGCGAATATCTGCAACGAGGCTGCTCTTCACGCTGCCAGGGAGGGGCACAAATCCATCGACACCTCCAACTTCGAGTATGCCGTAGAAAGAGTCATTGCAGGTGAGAGATCAGCCCTTCCACAGAGCCATGGAATGGATTGGGTTGGAAAGACCTCAGAGATTATCCAGTCCCACCCCCTCCATGGGCAGGGACACCTCCCACTGTCCCAGGTTGCTCCAAGCTCTGTCCAGCCTTGAATATTCCCAGGGATGGGGCAGCCACAGCTTCTCTGGAACCTGTGTCAGTGCTGCAGCATTTCTGTTGTTGCCTCGAGTCTGTTCCACTCAAGAGAAGGCTCAGGGGAGGGGGTTACATTCCAGAAAGGCAAATGGGTGCTAACTGTGGCTTGGCCTGAAGATCTTGAACATCAGTCACAGGAATTTCTCCAAAAAAGACCCCATGTGGATCCATCTTCCTGAATCTGCAGGAGCCTGAACCTGTAGCTTGGGGAAAATGGCCAGTGACAAAATAATAGGGAGGGGGATTCAAATCTGTGTGGCTTTTTCAGTATAAAAGGTTGGGATTTTGTGTGGGTTGTTAATTTTTTTAAGACAAAAGGAGTGGCAGTATCTCTGGGCTTCTCTTGCTGCTCTGGACACCTGCACATACACATGAATAGCAAATAGGCTTTGCATCCTCAGCAGCAAGAAATCAGAGATTTTTCTTTCTGCCCTCCAAGCCCAGGCTTTGATGAATAAACTGTAGGACAGTGGAGCACTGTTCTCCCTCTGAGAACATCCTGTGGCCTTTCCCTGCCACTTGTGTCATTGCCAGGAGAGGAACCTCTGGAGATTTCCCTGTAGCAGTGTATTGTAGGGAGGGAAAAGAGTTCCCAGAACTCTTGACTTCACCTGAGGGATTTGAGTGTGGTGGGTTTGGGGCTGAACTGCCCTGGAGACAAGCTGTGATTTGCATAATCAGCCACTGAGCTGCTTCCAGGCTGTGGTGTCATCCCTGGCGGGGCCAGGCACACAGACTGCCCTTCTGTGCTTTCTTGGTGGAGCATGTGGAGCAGGATGTTTGTCCTGGGTCCCTTATTTCCTGATCTGGAATTGAGGCCTGAGTGTTTGCTTTGTCAGAAAATGCCTAAAGAATTCCTCAGGTTTTGAGACAATTCCTGACAGTTTCAACCTGTCTCTGAAAACAAAACCTGTGAAAGTGCTTTGGGTAAAAACATAAATCCCAAACTGTCCTCAGCAGCTCCCAGGAGTGGACAGGGAGACGACTGGAGTTGTAACACAGAAAGTCTCATCAGCCACAGCAAAGATCATGGAATGGTTTGGGTTGGGAGGGACCTTAAATCTCATCCAGTGCTACCCCCTGCCACGGGCAGGGACACCTCCCACTATCCCAGGTTGCTCCAAGCCCTGTCCAGCCTGGCCTTGGACACTTCCAGGGATTCGGGGCAGCCACAGCTTCCCTGGGAACCTGTGCCACCCATTTTTTCCCAATATCCCATCTAAACCTCCCCTCATTCAGTTGGAAGCCATTCCCCCTTGTCCTGGCACCACATTCTCCAGTAAGGATGTACTTTACTTTCCCATATGCAGGAGTGAAAGCACCAGACTTGTAGGGATTCACTTGGCTTTTCTCTCTGAATTCCAGCCTTGCCTTAGTTCCCCAGACTCAGAGGATAAAACAAAGAGCAGGGAAGGCCAGAGGGGATGGCAGCAGAAGGGATCCCTCGGATTCTTGTGGTGGGGCATTGCAGGACATGGGCTTTGGCAGGCTCGAGCTGCCAGG
The DNA here is from genome assembly GCA_035583235.1 of Hafferia zeledoni. Taxonomy (NCBI): domain Eukaryota; kingdom Metazoa; phylum Chordata; class Aves; order Passeriformes; family Thamnophilidae; genus Hafferia; species Hafferia zeledoni. Next base: position 19,787,630 of record JAWWEV010000022.1, read on the forward strand.
CCTTGTAAGGCTCTGGGGTGTGTAAGAGGCCACAGAGTCTTTTTGTTGCTTAATCAGATTCTCTCATGTTACCAGCACTGGCTGTTTTTTGTAGGCTGAGTCTAAAAGACCCCAAACAACCCCCCAGGCCCCTGTGTTAAGTATACCCTTGCCATGTTATAGGAATGCTTCTGGGTTTCACAATCCAGAGGTCATTTCAGTTCCTATAAAAGCTTTTCTTGAAAGAAAGAAGATATTACTGTGCTTTCCATTAGGAGCTTCTGGTTTTAATAACAGCGGGGTGGAATCAAAAGGGAGCTTTGCAAGTCCAGAGGCCCTGTCAGAATTAAAGCTTTGTGTTGCTGTAAGGGAGGAGCAAGAACTTCTCTCTGTGGTAGTTCCCATTGTGTTTTTAGTTTGGGAACAGAAGGCAGTCAGTCAGGTCTCGTGGGAGTGAGGGAGGGAACCTGCAGAGCACACGGAGGCTTTTAGGCTTGGCCTTAGAGGATGGAGCCTGTTTTCTTGGAGGGGTTTGTGTAAGGCCACCAGAGATGCACCAGAGTTGTTTCCTGGGTGCTTTGTCTCATAAATGTGATAAGTACAGGCTTTCAGGGAACTTTCCTGCCTGGAGATTACTTTATGTAGAAAAGCAATAATGTTGGTGGGCACACTGTGTGCTGTTGTGAAGAGCACAGTCCCTCCCAGTCCCTCCCTCAGTGGGCTGACAGGGAATGCTTCCAGAACTCTTTAAGTGTGTGTATATATATATATATATATTTACAGAGAATGTAGATGGATCTCTGTGTGGAAAGAGCCATACAGGGCCACACTGACACGCTGCTGAAGGCAGGGCAAGGACTGAGTGGTGCACATCAAGGCAGTAGCAATTAATCTGCTGTTCCATTGTGCCTTGCAGGGCACAGCAGCTTCCAGGGTCCCTGAACAGTCATTTTACAAGATCTGCCACACTAATTTTGCCGTTTCCCTGTTTAATAAAGCCCTTGACTTCGTTTAAAAATTCATGTTAATAGGATATTGTTTTCCAAGACATGAAGCAAGCTTGGTACAATGCTGCTCCTGCCTCCCCTCTGCTGCTCCAGGCTCTGTGTGGGGACACTGGCCTGGAAGGCCTGGGACGTTTTTACATCCAGCATTCTGAGCTGTAATGAGTGCCTGACACGCTGTGTGTTCTGTACTTATTTTTCTGACATGTTAGGAGTTCTACTTCCACTGACCTTTCTTTTTTTTAATCCTTTTTGGACTTGCTCTGCCGAGTTGGAAAATAGACACTTTCAAAAATCACCTTTCTGGAGGAAGGATTAAGTGTGAGGTATGGCTTCATTTGCTCATTCTCAGGAGCCTGGGAATAAGCTCATAAAGAACATGCCATGTGTAATCAGAGACATTTCCAGGCTCTGGGGAAGGATTTCTGTATCCACTCTTGGTCTTTTGCTCATGTGAACACTCTTAATGCACAATTTTCCCAACTGGGACTTTGTGTATATAACACATTTCTCTTACCTTCTGCCTAAGGGACTGAACACAGAAAAACCAATGTGAGACTCGTTTTGGGTTTTGTTGTTGGGGGGGTTTTGTGGTGGTTTTTTTTCCAGAAAAAAAGAGTAATCCATCTTGTTGCAGATTGGGCCTTGGGAGCAGGACAGAGTTTCACCTTCTTGAGCTGTGATCAAGTCAAATGTCAAATCATTTAGATAATGATTAAGTCTGTTGTAAGGAGGAGAAGGGGGAAAACTTTCTGCCAGTGTTTTCAGGCAATTCCAGGCATGGATTGCTTCCCACTTTGGGGATGGGGAGCACCCCTTCCAAGCCTGTAATCGAAGGAGTTTTGCTGCCTCTCCCTCACTGAGTGCAGCACAAACTGTTCAGCAGCAGATTGTGTGAGTTTGTGCACTGAGCTGGGCAAGGTTATGCCCCACTGATCACACCTGTTGCTGGTACCTCATCAAATGCTGCTCTGTGTCCTGCAGGCACTGCCAAAAGAAGTAAGATCTTGTCCCCAGAGGAGAGGAAGGTCGTGGCGTTCCACGAGTCGGGGCACGCGCTGGTTGGGTGGCTGCTGGAACACACCGAGGCCGTGATGAAGGTACCTCCCCTGCCAGGAGGGGGTGATGAGCCTGTCCCTGGGAGGGAGGGGAGTCCTGAGGGCTTCCCCTGCCCTTTGTGGGGCTTGTGTTGAATTCTGCTGTGTTACTGTAGCAAAATAAATGGCAAATAGAGAATCACAGAATCAATTTGGGTGGGAGAGTCTAACCATTAACCCAGCACTAAGCCAGGGGAAGTTCAGGTTGGATATTAGGAATAATTTCTTCGCTGAAAGGGTGGTTGAGCATTGGAACAGGCTCCCCAGGGAAGTGTTGAAGTCTTCATCCCTGGAAGTATTCAAGAACAAGTGGATGTGGCACTTCACAACTTCACGCCATGGTTTAGTGAGCTGGTGGGATTCAGTCAGAGGTTGGGCTTGATGATCTTGGAGGACGTTTCCAACCTTAATGATTCTGTGATTCTACAAACCATGCCCCTGAATTTTGCTGTAGAGAAATCCATGATTTGGCTTCACTGATTATAGTGCTGTGCAAAGCTGATTAACCAGCTCTAGGAGAAGCCTTGCAATTAAAAATTATAAGCAACTGAGTCTCCTGGTGCTGCTGCTCAATCATGCACTTCGTCTGCTCCACATATGATCCCTTTCCCAGCACTTGCAGCCAGCAAAGCTCCCAGTGCAGGAATTGCTCTGGTATTGATGGAGAGCTGTGTTTTTCAGACTGGGAGGTTCTCTGCCTGCAGCCCTTCTCTGCAGGGAAAGGCCTGTTTGGCACCCCGGGATGTGATCCATGCACATCTCCAAAAGCTGGGACACTGGAGGGAGGTGGGGAGTGGAATGACAAGGGTGACAGCTCCTTGGCTCCCTACCAGCAGCGCATTCACTCTGAATGACCCATTGTGTAAGCAGGACTGGTGTTAATTACTCTCGTTTAATGGGTGGGGGAAATGGTTATTATTTTTCTGAATATGTCAAGTGTTTCTGCAGGTAGTCTCGGGGATTCTGGAGCAGAATCAGTGAACCCTGTTTGGCTTACATGCTCCAAAGCAACTCCTAAATTTCAGGATTCCTCTGGCTTGCTCAGAAGGATAATTTCCTTTTTATTCTTGAGCAGAAAGTATGTGAATGCAGAGCAATGGGGACACAGTGTGGTCCTTGGCTGTGTCTCTGCAGGGCAGTCTGTCCATAGCTGTGGACAAGCTTCCCTGGAGTGCAGAGCCTGTCCCTGCCTGCCCGTGGTGCTGCAGGGGGGAGCTCTGCTGTGCCCTGGGCTGAGGGAGCTGCTCTGCCTTGCAGGTGTCTGTGGTAGTACAAATGTGTGAGCTTGGCAGTAAATCCTGCCGGCAAGAAAAGATTAATGAGGCCACAGCTTACAGGTGTCACACTCAAAGACAGTTTATTAAAATAACTCCATGGAGAAAAGAAAAGTACAGGGTAAAATAAAAAAACTTAAGCTCTAACTACCCCTTACACAATATATCTCTTCCTAATTCCCACCTATGGCTTCATCCCATAGGTTGAATCAGTGTCCATAAAACTCACCACACTCAGCTTTAATTGGATGACACTTTTAGACGAATGTTCACCATTGCCATGACCACGTTGTCTCTCCAACATTCCATTGTCATGAGCAGAATGACCCAAAAGCCTTCTTATCTCCTTTGTTTTGTGCTAGTAGTTACTCTTTTTCTCACAGAACTAAACCTGCACCTGCTGGCAGGCCCCAGAACTTGCCTGTTCTTCTAAAACCCCTTTTTCTCAACTCAAGAATCTTTCTTTCTCTCCACAGGTGTCCATCGCCCCGCGGACGAACGCGGCGCTGGGGTTTGCCCAGATCCTGCCCAGGGAGCAGTACCTGTTCACCAAGGAGCAGCTGCTGGAGAGGATGTGCATGGCACTGGGGGGCAGAGTGGCCGAGGCCATCACCTTCAACAAGGTCACCACAGGTGAGGAGCCACAGCCTGGCGAGGGCATGTGGAGGTCCTGGGTGGTCTGGGCATGGGACTGAAATTTCCTGTGCTGGGAAGAGGAGATGCCAAGTGGTGTGTTGTCCTGGGCAGGGGGGTCTCAGTGGTGGTTGTCTCTGTGTTGTCTCAGACTTGTTCCAATTACAGTGCAATTACAGGTGAGGCTCTTGAGAAGACATAGAGCTTTCTGTGCTGTGTTTCCAGCTAGTTACATCCAAGTAGAATCATGGAATGGTTTGGGTCAGAGGGGGCCTTAAAGCTCATCTTGTTTTGCCCCCTGTCCTGGGCACAGGGGCACCTTCCATAGACCAGACTGCCC
>JAWWEV010000022.1:19792056-19806048 GCA_035583235.1 Hafferia zeledoni
CTCAGCTGTGATCTGGAGAGCACTGTGTGTGTCTGTGCCCTGCCCAGGAGCTCAGGATGACCTGAAGAAGGTGACCAAGATCGCCTACTCCATGGTGAAGCAGTATGGGATGGTGCCCAGCATCGGGCAGCTCTCCTTCCCGGACCGGGACAGCCCCGCCGGGATCGGCCGGCGCCCCTTCAGCCAGGGCCTCCAGCAGATGATGGACCACGTAAGGCACCCCTGCTGAAACGCTTCCTTCTGTCCTCTGCCTTCTGCATTCAGTGAAATAATGAAGTGATTCACACCCAGACAGTTTGCTGTGCTGTGGCTGTGTGAGGGCTGTGTAGTGAGTCCTTAGGAACAGGCAGAGTCCCACCTGGGTGTGAGTTCAGCCCAGTTACCTGTGCAGTGCAATGTTCAGATGGCAAGAAATCGGTGTCTTACAGTCTCAGCTGCACAGTGTAAATGTCTGCACTTCCTAGATCAGATCTAACCAAAATGGTGGTTGAACTGACTGCAAATCAGCCTGTTTTGACAGGAAATTGGGCTTCATTGCTGGGAAAACCCCCATTGTTTTAGTTGAAAAGTCAAAAAGCTGGAAGCAAAAAAGCTCCTTTGTGCTTCCTTGGGATTTGTACTGAGCTGCACCTGTATCTCCTGGGCAGCCTTAATCTGCATTTCCCATCAGCTGGGACTGCCCTGAAGAGCTGTGCTAGGACAGGAGTTCACTGCCCCTTTTCACCAGCACTCCTTGGGCCTTTTTCCAGTTTATCCATAGTTTCTGTTATGGCTACCACGTTCTGCCTGACTCGGTTTGAAGATCCCACCCTTCAGTGCTCTCCTTGTTTGGCCACACAGTGTGTTTGTTGCCACCTACACCCCAAACCCTCTCCTTGTCTCTCCCAGGAAGCCAAAGTCCTGGTGGCTCAGGCTTACAGGCGCACGGAGAAGCTCCTGCTGGAGAACCGGGACAAGCTGCAAACCGTGAGTTGGATTCTGTGGGAGTTTGTTGGTTATTTGGGGTTTTTTTTAACTGGTGGCTTTTGCCTTGCTGCTTTCTGTGCTCTGCAGCTCAGCTGTTGCAGTGTCTTTCTCCTAGAAAGTCTCGTGGTGGGAGTGTTGGGAATGAGTGAGTGTTTACTGCGGATCCCCCGGATTCGGAGCAGGCACGGGGAGGAATGTGTGCCTTTCCCAGCACTGAGTACTCTGCCTCCTCACACCAGCTGGTGTTTGCAGAGTAGAGGAGGGGGAGTGCTCAGTGCAAGTGATCCAAGCTGGAATTTGTGTCCCTCACCTGCACTTCCCCGCTTGCCTCTTGGCAGTGGAATTTCCTGGAGAGCAGACAGTGACTGGTTCTGGGAAGCCAAGTCAAGAATCAGGTGGACAGTTTCTGGCTTTGGTGAAGGAATATGGGACCTGTCACCTTGGATGATTGGGACTGGCTCCTGCTTTCTGGTGTCTTCAAGAAGTCTTCACCTCCTTGACCTCTGATAAAACCTCTGTGGTGTGTCCTCCTTGACACCTGGTACACCAAGGAGTCCTTGGTGCAGAGGTAGAGCTTGGCCTCCTCCCCTTTGTGTCCTGACAGTCCCTAACCAGCCTCCCACCCTGGCACATCCCCACCTGTGCCAGGAGCTCTGTGGCCATTCCTTTGGCCTGAGCCACACTTGGGTCACAGCACTCCGGGTATTTCTTTGACTTCCCTTCAGAATTCTGGTCAGTGACATCCAAAGCCACCAGGAATCAAATTACTGCTGCATACTTTGCAAATCAAGCAATTATTTTCCTTAAATCTTCTCTTTAAACAAGCGAGAATAACAACAACAACAGCCCCTTCAGCCCCACAGTGTCAGGCCTCTGGTGATACAGCTCGGACACGCCGCTGTCCCCAGGCCAGTGCCCTGGCAGCTCTGGAGCAGGGACCCTCAGGGCTGTCTCTGCAGGCTCCTCTGTCCTGCTGCTGTCATCTAACAGCAGCCAGATGTTTGCTGAAGGCTCAGCTCAGAAAAACTTTAAAGTGAAGCCAAAGTATCTCCAGAGTCAGTGTTCCAGTTGCCAGCACGTTGCATCTGGTCAGCAGGACTGAGCAGCTCCATGCTGGATGAGCCACCTGCTGCTCCAGAGGGGCTGGAGAATCCCACCTCTCTGGAGAGGAACTGGTGCTGACTCCCAGCCCGTGGCTGCAGGAACAGGCAGCCCTTTGTTAGCGCTGTGGGGCTGCCTGAGGTCTCATTGCTGCTGCTTTGGCTCCTGGGCAGGGCCACAGGTGCAGTGACAGTGGCCGGAGGGACACTTCTCTCATTGTTCCTGGAGCTCCCGTTCCAAAAGCTTGCTGTGTTGCCTGCAGTCATGCTGTGTGTTCCTGGCCAAACACACTCTTGGGAACGGTGCCAGGGCCTGGAGACCTTTGTCCTGGCTCTGGTAGCTTTGGGGTCACCCCAGGCATGGGGGGACAGCCAGGGTCTGCCCTGACTCCTGAAAGTGAAAGAGTTTCACCTTATTTGGAAAAAATAAACCCTTTGACTTTTCAAGTTTTGTTATCTATCACATGTCTTGACCCCATCAGTCCTGTCTCAGCAGAGAACTGATGGAAAAGCTCTCTGAAAATCTCCAATTCTGAAGAAATAATCAACTGTTTTTAAAATGACGTTGCTCTCTCTGCAATGCAGAACCATCTGGATCCAAGCAGAGAACTTGGAGTGACTGGATATGCCACTGGCCAAGGAAATGTCCTTTCCTAAACCAATCTCTGAGCAGCCCTTGGGATCTGAGTTGAGCTGTCAGAGCTCAGACCAGCTCAGAGGGGCAGTTTGGAGCCCCTGCTCCTCATTTGGCCTCATTTCTCTTTGCAGCTGTCCAATGCCCTCCTGGAGAAGGAAGTGATCAACTATGACGACATTGAGGCCCTAATTGGGCCCCCTCCCCACGGGCCCAAGAAGATGATCGCCCCTCAGAGCTGGCTGCAGGCTGAGAGGGACAAACAGGACACCAGGGAGGAGGAGACACCGCCCCAGCCACCCCAGCACGAGGAGGAGGAGGAGCCACACCTGAGACCAGTGTGAAGCCCCTCCTGTGTGCAATGGGAGGCTTCTCTTGGACACAGACCCTTTCCCTCCTCAGCTCAAGAGCCAAAGCTGCTGAGCAGGGAATTGCTGTGCTGCTGTTACCCTCAAATTAAGGGGGTGGCTATGTTGGCTCCTTGAGCCTTCTCCTGCAGGAAGGAGAACTCCTCAGGAGCTCAGAATTGATTCCCAGCAGGGTGGTGGTGATTAGGAGTTGGGTAAGTCTGATCTGCTGTGAAGGTTTCTGGTGCACAGGAGCAAGGTACATGTTCTTAGGGATGAAGGATGCCATGTAAGCCAGCTCTGGCAGGAGGGCAGGGCTGTGCCCTCAGTGCCAGCGTGGGGAAACAGCTGAGCAGGTCTTGTGTAACCTTTGAGCATCTCTGCTGTGACCACAGCACAGAAACAGCCTTGGCTGGAATAAACTGCCCACAACGTACCCCTGTGTGTGTAGAATGTGTCGGGCTGGGGGGTGTTTTGGCACAAATGAAGCTCCTTAGAGCTGTGGAGTTGTACAGCACAAGGGCCTCCTTCTCCCTGGTCAATCATTTATATCCAGTTTTCACAGCAAGCATTTCCTAAGCAGAGATTAAGGAAAATCTGTGTACAGAGTTCAGCAGTGAGACATGAGAAACCAGCAGTGCAGAGAGTAGAGGGGGGAAAACTGTTCTGAACTGCTGGTTCAGAGCAGGAGAGGTGCTCTTAGAAATGCAGCAAAAGCAGATGTGTCTGTGTGTGTGTGTGTTGGGAATCTTCAGGAAAAGCTGCTCCATCCTCGTGGCTCTTGCAATACAGACCTTGCTGACAGGGCTGTCTGGTGTTCATCAGGGAAAGCATTAAAGGGATTGTTGCTGCCTGGAGAGCCCTGTCTGGCCTGATCTTTTGAGAAGGATTATTGTCTGGAGTTATTCCAGGGGGGCTGTCTGTGAGCTGGGAGCCCCCAGCCCGAGCCTGGGCTCTGACAGCTCCCCCCAGCCCTCGGGCTCTGTCCCAGTCAGTCCCAGGCTGCTGCTGTGGGTCAGGCTGGGGCTGGGAGCCTCCTCTTCCCTGGGGGTGTGGGGAGGATGCTCTGCCTGTGTCCTGTCCCTGTCCCAGCTCCTTCCCCGAGCGCTCAGTGCCCGGGGCATCATTTCCCTTGGTTGCAGGGGCATAAATGCTTTTCTACACTTTTCTACACGCCTTTCCACAGTTGCAGCCCTGCAGGCGTGCCCGGTCCTTCCTGCCCGCGGCCCCGCTCGCCCCTCGCCCCCGTCCTGGTCCCACCACCCGCGGGGCGCGGGCCCTTTAAGTCGCCGCCATCTTTACTCCGGGCGCGGTGAAGCCGCCGCGGCTCCTCGGGCCGTTCGGGCGCGCTTCCCATTGGCCGCCGCTGCGGCACTTCCGGCGCCGCCGCCCGGGCGCGTCCTTTCCGGTGGCGGTGCGTGAGGCGGGAGGTGAGTGCAGGCCGCGGCTCCATCCGCCGCCATCGGCCCGGGGGTCGCTCCGGGGCTCCATCCGCCCCGCGGGGCCGCTCCGGGGCCGGGGGGAGCGTCCGGGGGGCCGCGCCGCGCCGGGGGGAGCGGGCCGCGCTAACCCTGCCCGTGTCCTTAGGCCGCAGCAGCCATGGCGCCCAGCCGCAATGGCATGATCCTGAAGCCCCACTTCCACAAGGACTGGCAGCGCAGAGTGGCCACCTGGTTCAACCAGCCCGCCCGCAAGATCCGCAGGTGAGGCCGCGCAGCGGGGCCCGGTGTGTGCGGAGCAGCCGGAGCGCTGCGGGTTCGAGCCCGGCCCTGCCCCTGCAGGCCCGGGGTGCTCGCTCGGGGTGTCCGCTCGGAGCCGGCCGCGCCAAGTGATGAGGCATCTCCGGAATCGCTGCACCGCCGTGATGACTCCTTCTACCCTGGGTCTCTGATGGCAGCGGCGGCTCCGGAGCAGCAGCAGCGCCGGCCTGGCCCGGCTCTTGGCTCCAGGGGGAGCCCAGGGCAGGAGGTGCCTCCCCGAGGGCAGCACTGGCACAGCTGGCAGCACATCTGGCACAGGGGCTGTGTCCCCAGTGACTGTCCCAGTGATGCCTGGCCCAGCCTCGGAGTGGCCGCAGGGCCAGGGCAGTGCCCGTCCCCTGTGCTGGGCAGTGGTGAGGCCACACCTGGAATTCTGGGATCAGTTCTGGGCTCCTCATGACAGGAGGGGTCGTTGAGGTCATTGAGGGGCTGGAGTGTATCCAGGGAAGGGAACAGAGCTGGGGAAGGGGCTGGAGCAGCTGGGGGGGGCTCAGCCTGGAGAAAAGGAGGCTCAGGGGGGACCTTCTGGCTCTGCAATCCCTGCCAGGAGCGGGGAGACAGGAGGGGTCTGGCTCTGCTCCAGGGAACAGGGACAGGAGCAGAGGGCACGGCCTCAGGCTGGGCCAGGGGAGGGGCAGGTTGGACATGAGAAGGAATTTCTTCCTGGAAAGGGTGGTCAGGCCCTGGCAGGGGCTGCCCAGGGAGGTTTGGAGTGCCCACCCCTGGAGGTGCCCAAGGAATGACTGGCCCTGGCACTCAATGCTCTGGCCTGGGGGACAAGGTGGGGCTCAGGCACGGGTGTATTTGGTGAGCTGGGGGCCCTTCCCAAGCTCAGCCCTCCCGTTGCAGGAGGAAGGCTCGCCAGGCCAAGGCTCGCCGCATCGCCCCCCGCCCCGTGGCCGGGCCCATCAGGCCCATCGTCAGGTGCCCAACAATCAGGTACCACAAGAAGGTCCGTGCTGGCAGAGGCTTCAGCCTGGAGGAGCTTAAAGTGAGTACAGAGCATTGATGCAAATAAGTGAAATCCCAGACTGAGCTCGGCAGCTGCTCCTGTCCAGGTGTTGGCACCTGCTGGGGCTGCTCAGCCCAGGAGGGCTCTGGTGTTCCTGGTTCTGGCAGCAAGGAAACACTTGGAACTGGAATGGGACTGTGAAGTGTTCTTTGAAAGACAAATGTCTGTTTGTGTGGTCAGACTGTCATTTAAAACTCTATTAAAATGAAAGAAAAGAGGAGAAATTTAGGTTGGGTATATGGAAGGAATCCTTCCCTGGGAGGGTGGGCAGGCCCTGGCACAGGTTGGGCAGAGCAGCTGTGGCTGCCCCATCCCTGGAAGTGTCCAAGGCCAGGTTGGACAGGGCTTGGAGCACCCTGGGACAGTGGGAGGTGTCCCTGCCCAAGGCAGGGGGTGGATGTGGATGATCCTTAAGGTTCTTTCCAACCCAAACCACGCTGGGATTTTATGAAAATTGTATTCTGGAAGAGCCTTGAGCCTCATAAACTTTTTTGGGGGAGTTAGAAGATTAAGATCTTCATTGAATTATTTTATTTCATTATGAAACACTTTTCTGCTAATCCTAAATATTGTGACCAGTGTGTTCTCGTTGTGGGCCAAGTGAACTGAGCTCAGCTTTTACCTCCACGAGCAGCAGGGGATGCTGTACCAGGAGGAGGAACTGTTAGTGCAGCCTCGGGGAGCAGCTGGGACTGTCTTGTCTAGTGGTTGGTTTAGAAGCACTAAAACACTGTGGGAATCATTCCCTGCCCTCCATTCCTTCAGGAAATGTCTCTGTGACCTGCCCAGGTGTGCTCAGCTGTTACAGGTGGTCTGCAGGGACCCCCCACTCACATCTGTGCAGTGGGCAGGAGGCACATCAGCTCTTCCTGGCAGCCTCTGTGCCTGGTTCAGTGTCTAATTAAAACATTTATAACTGAAACTGGTGCACTGAGGCAGGAAAATTGCTCTTCTGGGTGCCAAATGCTTCATTACTTACTTTTCTTTAATTTTGGGGTAATGGTGGAACACAAAGCAGGACGCAGCTGTTTGTTCTCAAACAGAAAATGAGTGTGTTGTTTAAGATGCTTAAAGCAAATAGTTATTTAATGGACCCCCCAGTGTTCAGTGAACCAGAGTTACCCATGTCCTGGCTCCATAAATGCCTCTCTTTGTGTGTCCAAGTTTAAATGTCCCCTCAGGGGTCACACTTTGCTCTCCTGGGGAAAATCCACCTGCAAAACCCAAAGCCTGAGGAGCATTTTAAGCGTTAGGACACACCAGGACACGCTTTGGTGGTGGCATAGGGGGTCCTGCAGCCATGCCCAGCCTTCCCCAGCCCCTCATGCCGTGCTGGCCGTGCCTGGCCCCTGCCTGGCTGTGGGGTGGATGTGCCAGCCCTCCCTCTCTGCCCTCAGCTCGCCGGCATCAACAAGAAGTTCGCGCGGACGATCGGGATCTCGGTGGATCCCCGGCGGAGGAACAAATCCACCGAGTCCCTGCAGGCCAACGTGCAGAGGCTGAAGGAGTACCACTCCAAGCTCATCCTCTTCCCCAGGAAGCCAGCCATGCCCAAGAAGGGAGACAGCTCTGTGAGTACCTGGCTGCTGTCCGCGGTCCTGCCTGGGGTGGGTTTGGTGCCAGCCCATCCCTCCATCCCGGGGCAGAGCTCCTGAGCCTGTTCCATGGCCTGACTCCCGAGGGGAGCAGCCCTGCCCTTGGATGCAGAGTGGTCTGAGCCCAGCACAAGGCCTGGCCTGGCAGGGTTGAGTCTTAGCAGGGCTGTCTGGGCTGCAGTGACACTGGGGCAGGTGTGGCTGAGGGGCTGCAGCCCCGGTGTGGGACCATCCTGGGGCTTTGGGCCTTGCCCAGCCAGTTGAGTTCCAGTTTATGGAGCTAAATTGTCAGAGTGGCTTTGAACTGTCCAGCCGTGTGAGGGGCAGGCTCTGTGCCAGGCAGGCTCCAGGAGGCAGTTGCTGCTGACATTCAGAAATGCTTTTCATTAGAAGCTCTCTGAGATCAGAGCAGAGCTGCATTCCCTGCTCTGCCCATAGGACTGTGTCAGCCACGAACACAGCGGTGTGCCCAGCCTGCCCTCAGATCTGGGCAGCCTGGCAGCTCCAAGCTGCTTCATTGTGGTGGATCCCTCCCTTTCCAGAGCAGGGAGGAAGGGCCTGGAGCTGAAATACTGCTGCAGATTTGCTTGCTGGAAATGAACTATATAAAATAAATCTTCAATCAGTTTTGTCTGATGCCATGCTGCTAAAAGAAGCTGAAATCAGCCTTAGAAGAAGTTGCTGAGTGTATTGGGTATAAATAAGCTGGGGGGGCTCAGCCTGGAGAAAAGGTGGCTCAGGGGGGGACCTTCTCACTCTCTGCAACTCCGTGACAGGAGGGGAGAGCTGAGGGAGTTCAGGCTCTGCTCTAGGGAACAAGGGACAGGTCAAGAGGAAACAGCCACAAGCTGTTCCAGGGAAGGGTCAGGTTGGATATCAGGAGAAATTTCTTTCTGGAAAGTGTTCAGGCATTGGAAGGGGCTGCCCAGGGAGGTTTGGAGTCCCCACCCTTGCAGGGGTCCAAGGAATGCCTGGACATGGCACTTGGTGCTGTGTGGTGGGAGACACGGTGGGGATCAGGCACAGGTTGGACTCGATGATCCCAGAGCTCTTATCCAGCCCCTGAATGATTCTGTGATTCTGTATCACTCTGCAAACGGCACAGTTGGTGTCAGAGCTTTTCCAGCTGGCAGCGCTGAGGAGGGGCCGCTGCTCCTCCGGCCGGATCCAGGCACAGTGTGGGCTGTTGGTGCAGCTCCTCCGTGCCAAGGGAAGTGCTGGATTCATTACCATTTGGTGCTAAATCCCCCGGCAGGATCGTTAACACCGTGTTTAAGCTGGGTACCTGGGTACAGGCTGTGCTTCTAACTGAGGTTTTAACCTGGGAAAGTTTGAGTTGTGGGTGTTTTAACATTCCTGTCCTCTCTCTGTGCAGCCGGAGGAGCTCAAAATGGCCACTCAGCTCACAGGACCCGTTATGCCCATCAAGAATGTAAGTGCAATTAAATCATGTGCTCTGTGTGACATAATTGAGACTGAACTCTGTGGGGAGGGTTCTCTCCTTGCTGCTGTTGCACATTGTGTTCAGGCACTGCCCATCCTGGATCAAAAAAATCGAGGAATAAGAACTTGTACCTACCTGTGAAATTGGGGGCACTTTGGGTTGTAGCTGGTTGGGGTGCCCAGGCAGGTTCCATGGTCACCATTTGTCCCTGAATCCTCACTGCTTCCCAAAGCTGCTGTCCAGGAGCCACAAACCTCTACCTGTTCTCTCCAACTCTGAGGGGAGGGTGGAGCTGGGGGGTCGGGCTGTGCTCCAGGGAGCAAGTAACAGGAGAGGAAACGGCCTCCAGCTGTGCCAGGGGAGGCTCGAGTTGAACATGAGGAATTTTTCATGAAAGGAGTTGTCCAGCCCTGGCACAGCTGCCCAGGGCACTGGTGGAGTCCCCATCCCTGGAAGTGTTGAATAAACCTGTGGATGTGGCACTTGGGGTCACAGTTAGAGGTGAACATGCTGCTGGTGATGGGCTGACGGTTGGACTCGATGATCTTAAAAGTCTTTTCCAACCTGAGCAATCCTGTGATTCTGTGATCCTGCCTTGGGGTTCCCGTGGTGCTGGTTTCCATGCCTGCTCCCTTGTGCTGGGCTGCAGCTCCCAGCAGTGCAGGCCGAGGGCAGGGCCTGTAGGTGGCACGAGTGCTCTGCTGCTGCTGAGATGGATCCCTGTGAGAGCCTCAGCCCCTCTGAAGTGCAGCCTGAGTGGGATCCCTGTGAGAGCCTCAGCCCTCCCCGAGGTTCAGCCTGGCTGGGATGTCTGTGGGTTCCTCAGCCCTCCCCGAGGTGCAGCCTGGCTGGGATGTCTGTGGGTTCCTCAGCCCTCCCCGAGGTGCAGCCTGGCTGGGATCCCTGTGGGTTCCTCAGCCCTCCCCGAGGTGCAGCCTGACCGTCTGGCGCTGTCTCTCCCCAGGTGTTCAAGCGGGAGAAGGCTCGAGTCATCTCGGAAGACGAGAAGAAGTTCAAGGCCTTTGTCAGCCTGCGCATGGCCCGGGCCAACGCCCGCCTCTTCGGCATCCGCGCCAAGCGCGCCAAGGAAGCGGCGGAGCAAGACGTGGAGAAGAAGAAGTGAACTGTTGTCCCCAGAACTGTCAATAAAGGGCCGTAGCCAGACGGTGTGCTGTGTGTTTGGGGCACGTGTACCGAGCGGAGCCGCCCCAGCAGGGCCGGGATGTGCTCGGGCGTGGGAAGCCTCCTTTGCTGAGCTTGCAGTCTCCAAAGTTCCCTGAAAGGAGTGGAACACCTGCCTTGTGCCCCCTCCTCTGCCTTGTGTCAGGGCTGCAGGCTGGGCTCCCTCCTGCTCAGGCTGTGAGGAGTTTGGAGGTACCTCCGCTGTGCCAAGCTTTGTGTGCCCCCCCTTCCCTGCTTTCCATGCCAGAATTCTGGGTTTGATGATTTCTACACCTCTGAGGCAGAGCTCTAAAGGTGGAGTGTTGTGGTGTGTGGCACCCTTTGGGGTTGGGCAGTGCTGCCCACTCTGGGGGAGGCTTTCCCACTTGGGGGGCACAGGGGGAGTGAGGTGTGTCTGGGCTGGGATGGAGCAGAGTCCCAGGGCTGGACTGTGTGTCTCGGGTTGAGCTGGCCTGGCCGTGGCTCAGCCCCTGGTGCTGTTCTGGGGACCTTTCAGCCTGTTTCTCCATGGCTTTAAGGGCCATTCCATGGTAGGGGTGGCACTTGGGGACACGGTTTGTGGTGGCCTCAGCAGTGCTGGGGAGCAGGTGGCACTGGAGGATTTTTCATCCCAAACGATTCTGTGATGCCTCAGGCAAGGGACAACACAGGAGCCCAGGAGAAGGACTGGGGGGCTCTGGCCCATCCTCGTGGCTGTTGGGGGGTCCCAGGCTCTGCCTGTCCCAGTGTGGGGGTCTGATCAGGCACTGGGATGTGTCAGTGGGATCAGAACTACTCTGGGAGTGTTTGCACAGCTGGTTGTTGGCTCATCAGTTGTGGAGTCACTGCATCTTGGACAGGTGGAGAGAGAAATGGATGGGATGGGATGGGATGGGATGGGATGGGATGGGATGGGATGGGATGGGATGAAGCACTCTGTGCTGGAGCCATGGCACAGCTGGATGGACCCTGGGCTGCTCAAACCCAGGTAAGGTGCCCGGTGTGGTGCTCCCTGTGCCATGTCCAGCTGCTGCCCCATCCCTCTGGCCCCTCTGCCTGGACCTCGTGTCCCACCGTGGGTCCGGTGCCTCCTGCCCTGCTGGGCTGTGCCAGGGGCTGGGCAGGGAGAGGGAAGCAGAGTGGCCTATTTCTGCCAGGCAGACTGGGGATTAGCTCCCAAAGCCTGGGCCCTGCAGTGCCCTGGTGCTCATTAGCCCTATCTGCATTTTAATCCCTCCAAATTTGGGCTAATTACATCATTCCTAAAGCCGAGCTGACAGCAGCAGCACTGGGGGGACAGGGCTAGGTGGGGGTCCCGGGCTGGGAATGGGGCAGATGGGACTCCACGTGCATGGAATGTGGGTCCAGGTGCTCCAGCATGTGGGGAGGGCACCCAGTGGGTTTGGGGCACTCCACCTTTGTGCTTGGGGTCTTAGCCAAGAGTGGGGGTGGCTGAGACCAGGGTGGCCTTAGAGACCCCACAGGGAGCAGCTGGGGAGGGCGAGGGGCTGTGGCTCTGCCATGGGCGTCTCACCTGGAGCAGGAGCACCTGCCCTGGCACTGCCAGCAGTGCTGGGGACCCCACTCAGCCCCGGTGCCCGCGGGTGGGCTCCGCTCAGTGCCGGCAGCGAGGCAGTTAACGGGGCTTGTCATCCATCTCCCTCTTAGGGCTCCGCTCCCGAACTGCAGCTTGAGTCAGTTGTGTGGAGGTGGCAGCAGCAGCAGCTCCGGCTGGCACACCGGCACGGCTGGCACACCGGCACGGCTGGCACACCCGTCCCCTTGGCACACCGACCCCAGCCCTCGCACGTGGAGCCCAGGCCACTGGCACCCAGGTGAGGGGGACAACAGGCAGGGTGGGAGCTGGTGCCCCTCCGCTGGGCAGTGGGTGCCAAGGGGTGCCTGTGATCCCGGGGAGGGAGATGGTCCCCACCGGAGCAGGGGCACCAGAGCCACGTGCCAGAGAGGGCCTGGGCAATGCATGACTTCACCAGGAAACTTTGGCCAGGCTGGGCATGTGAGGGCACAGGTGTGCAGGGGGCTGCTCTGCCCCTGTCCTGCCCCAGCCAGGCACCACCAGGGCTGCAGGTGCAGGACAAGCCTGGGCTGGGGCTGGCAGAGCCCCTCAATGCCTGTCACTCGGCATTGCCTAAATGAGTGTCACCAACCTCGGGGGGAGGTGGTCCCTGACCCCAGCACGGGCAATCCATCACCTGGGGCAGGGACACACTGGTGTCCCCACTGCCCTCCCAGAGAGCCCTGCCCAGGCTGGGGGTGCTGCCTGAAGGGACAGGGGGTGTTTCTGCTCCCCAGCCCCACTCAGGGCACCACAGGGGGAGTACCAAGTCCTGCCCACCCTCCCAGCCCCTCTCAGGTCCCCCTTCCCCATGGACACATCCTGCCTCTGGGGTGGGGCTGGAGCAGAGCTGGGCATGGAGCAGAGCTCAGGGAGTTGGGGGCTGAACCCCCCACAGCAGAGCCCGTGGGTCTGACTGGCACTGGGCGTACACGGGCAGCATCATGAGGGAGCCCCAGCTCTGGCTCACCCCACTGTGCTTTGATGCCCTGCAGAGCCCCACGGAGCCCTCAGGACCAGACCAGCCACCCTGCCTTGGAGTGGGTCACAGGGTCCCTCCACCCACCGGAGCTGCCCACGCCTGTCCTGCCACCAGGGACCTGCCTGGCACCGCGGGGCGCCGAGCCCCGGGCATGACGGGCACCTGCCCGGCTCCCTGACGGCGCCGGAGGCAGCGGCACCCTCGGCCCCGATGCCGTTCGCCCATGGGGCCGCGTGCCCCCCGTCCCGCCCGGCCGCCCCCCGTGCCCCGGCCGGCGTGGGCACCACGCCCGAGCCGTGCCCGCAGCTGGCCGTGCTGTCCAAGGTGGAGCTGCGGGTCAGCTGTAAACACCTCCTGGACAGGGACACCCTCAACAAGTCGGACCCCTGCGTGCTGCTGCTGATGCAGACCCAGGGCCAGTGGATGGAGGTAGGAGGGGGGCAGCACCCCTGGGGTGGGCAGGGCAGGGCAGGGCAGGCACCGGGATGTGGTGGAGCTGGGCATGGGGTGAAGGGGGCAGGGAGACAGGTTTGGGGCACAGGGTGATGGGTGTGGGGAGCTGCAGAGTGGGGTGCAGGAGGTGGTGGGGAGCAGGTGCAGGGTGCAGAGCAGGATTCAGGGTGCAGAGTGGGGTTCAGGGTGCAGAGCAGGGTTCAGAGCAGGGTTCAGGATGCAGAGCAGGGTTCAGGGTGCAGAAGGTGGTCAGGAGCAGGTGCAGGGTGCAGAGCAGAGTGTAGGAGATAACAGAATGGGTACAGGGTGCAGAGCGGGGTGCGGGAGATAGTGGAGATCAGGGCACAGTGTGCACAGCAGGATGCAGAATGGGGTGCAGGTTTCAGAGGAGGGTGCACAATGGAGTGCAGGGTTCGGAGCAGGGTGCAGGGAGCAGAGTGGGGTGCAGAATAAGGTGCAGAGCAGGGTACAGGGTACAGAGTAGAGTGCCAGATGGGGTACAGGGTGTAGTACAGGGCGCAGGGTTCAGTCCAGGGTGCAGAACAGGGTGCAGAGTGCACGCAGAGGCTGCTGGACGGCTGGCGCAGAGCTCAATGTGGGGTACAAGGTGCGAGGCACAGAGCAGGACACAGGGTGCCCAAGGGCAGGGCACAGAGCACGAGGCTCACAGGGCAGGGCACTCTGGGGCACACACCCAGCAGCCTATGGGGACAGTGCTGACAGTGGGTCACATCCAGCCCCAGGGGCTGCGGCGGGGCTGGGGAGCAGAGTGGGGTGGGATGGGGTGGGGTGCCCACAGTGACTCCAGTGCAGCTCCACTGCCCTGGGACAGGGACAAGGGACACCAGAGACACCCCTGGGGTGGCCCTGGGCTGGTGCCGATCTGTGGGTGGGTGGGCAGCACTGCTGCCCTATGCCCCTCACTGCTCTGCACCAGGGGTCCCTGGTCACCCCCAGGAGCC
>JAWWEV010000022.1:19815080-19826019 GCA_035583235.1 Hafferia zeledoni
GTGGGTTTGGGATGTCCCTGCAGGCACCTCCCCGGCCCATCAGGGATCCCCCCAGCCGATCAGGGATCCCCCCAGCCCATCGGTCCCCCCTCACCTTGGCCTTGCTGCGCTGCAGGGCCGGGGCCAGGACGTGGGCGGGCAGGTGTGTGGTGAGGAGCCGGCGGGTCCCCGTGTCCCGCAGAGCCTCCCGGCAGTAAATCTGCTCCAGCCAGGGCGCCCGCTCCCAGTTGGGAATGGTCTTGGCTGGGCGGGCGTCCCCGAGGCTGAACAGCAGCGTCAGGATCTCCTGCATCCAGGTGGTGCCTGCGGAGCTGGGAGTCAGGGCGGGGCCGGCCTGGCATGGCACTGCGTGGCACGATGGCATGGCACAGCTCGGCACATCGTGGCACTGCAATGGCAAGTGCCATCGGATGGCACAGCACGGCTCGGCACAGCTTGGCTCGGTGTGGGATGGCTTGGCTCAGCCTGGCCCCTCCCGTCCCGTCCAGTTCTGGCCCATCCAGTTCTGGCCCATCCAGTTCTGGCCCCCTGGATCCCCACAGTGACACCAGCCTGGGGCTGGTGACAACGTGGGGTGGCAGCACAGGGGGTCTGGGGGGCGGGAGCGGCTGGCCGGGGGTCCCCACGCTGTGCCGCTGGTCCGGGTGGCCCCGAGCCCGGCCCCCTCCCAGCCCCGCAGCGCCCGCCCCGCGCCCCGCTCCGGCCCGAGGGTCCCCAGCGCTGTCCCGTGTCCCCCGCCCCTCACCCGATTTGGGGTAGGTGGCGATGAGCACGTCGGTGGGGCGGAAGGCGAAGGCGGCGGCGAAGCCGAGGGACTCCTGGGTGTGGAGGTGTCCGGGCAGGGCGATGCCCGCGAAGGTCTCGGTCACGTCCATGCGCTCCATGGCCCGGCCGGGCGGGACGCGCCGGGAGCCGCTTAAATAGCGCCGAAAGAGGAAGCGGCCCCGGCGGGCGGGGGGCTGGACCCCCCCGGCACATTCCTGCCGGGAGCCGGGAGCCGAGAGCCGGCCGCGCTGGGGCCAGCGCCGGGAGAGCGCTGCTGGCCGTGCCGCAGCACCGGGACGGGCGCGGTGGGGTGGGGTGGGATGGGGTGGGGTGGGATGGGGTCCTGCATGCTCAGACGACAGGAGAGCCTCGGAGCCTCGGGAAGGGCACGGGAAGCCTTGCCAGCCTTGCCAGCCCGTGGGGACTCTGAGGGGTGCCAGTCCCACACTGTGCCCCACCCGGGGCTCCCCGCAGCTGGCACGGTGCTGGAGGAAGGGATTCCCATCCCAGCACAAGCCGGGGCGAGGTGTCCAGCTGGACTGACCATCTCCACATGGCTCCCTGCCATTCCCAGCAGCCCCACCAAGGCCTCTTGCTGGGAAGGAGTCGCAGCTGGCGAGCCGGAGCGCCCTGGGATGCTCAGCACCCTCAGAGGCCGTGCCTCAGTTTCCCCTGAGGATGCTGCTGGGTGGGCAATGCCTGGAGGACCGGCAGCAGCTCCCCAGCCATGGCGGTGCCACCCCAGCTGCTGCTCCCGGCATGTGGTGGCTCCGGCGCCATGGCCGGGGGTGGCTCTGGGGTGGCTGGAGCCCATCCCAGCCCCGCCGCACGCACAGCCGGAACACACAACTCAGAGCCATCGCAGGCAGCGGCTGCCCGAGCGTCCTGGGCCGGGGTGAGCGGGGCCAGGGGCACCGGGGATGCCGGGGGTGCCAGGGCTGGGCTGGGTGTGCCAAGGGATGCCACTGCTGGGGAGGCCAGGGCGGGGATGGGCCTGGCACTTTCCCAACCATAAAAAATCTGGGCTTCATTAGAAGGGCTGGGAGCGTCACTGCGGCTCGGCAGAGGCCCCGGCACGGCACAGTCCCCGGAGCTGGGCTGGGGGAGGCCGTGGGGCAGAGCCCTGGCACTGCCAGGCGGGCACAGGGCACCCAGGGAGGGGTGACGCCGCACTCCTGGTTATTCATTGACGGCGGGAGGGGACGGCAGGAGCGGGGCAGCCATCCCAGTGCGTGTGCTCACACGGTGGTGGCAGGACACCCCTCGTCCCCAGCAGCACCAGCAGGAGAAGATGCCGGGCAGGATGATGCAGGTGATGGCGCTGGCACTGGCGCTGGCGCTGCCGTGTGCCGGGCAGCAGCACCGGGAGGAGGCCGAGCGCATCATGAGCAGCACGCCGGTCATCGACGGGTGAGCAAAGGTCACCAGGCCCCGGCGTGCCCGGCGGCTCCGGCACACGGGAAAATCCCAGCTGGGAAACCCTGCGGGGACAGGCCCCGGGGGGATCCCCGTGCTGGGCTCCCCAGGGCAGGGCAGGGACAGGGACCAACTTTCCAGAGGGGAACCCCATGCTTGGCATCTTGGGGCTGGAAGGGGCAGCTTTCCCAGGGGATCCCTGTGCCAAGCCCCACAGGGCTGTGCTGGGAGGGCACAGCATTCACAGGGGATCCCTGTGCTGGGCAGGGCACAGCTTCCCCAGGGGATCCCGTGGGACCACGTGTGCAGCCCAGGGGTTCCCCAGGGCAGTGCTGCCCAGCAGGAGTAGGCAGAGTGCCAGGAATTCAGAGTCAGGCTTCCCCAAGGGAAGTCCCTGCTCTGGGCAAGTGGGCCCTGGGGAGTCAATCTCACATGTCTCTGTTCAGGAGGCTCCAGTCCTCCTCAGGACCCCCTTGTGGCACAACCACTGGAAGAGGGAGCAGGGCAGAGGGAGCCAGGGCATGTGGGACTGTGACGCAGGAGGGGGGAAGTGGGAACCGGCCTGTGGATCTTGCACCCCACACAGCACTTCCCCAGGGGCACTGCTGGGTGCAGGAGGTGCGTGGCAGGATGTCCCTGCCTTGTGACACCGCACAGTGGGGATGGTGACAGTGACATCGTGGTCTGAGGGATGCCAGGCTGGCTCCTCTGGGTGCCAGGGCTCATGGGGGAGGGGGGTTGGAGAGGGGCATGGGAGGGTCCTCCAGGGGGTCCAATGTGGGGCTGTCCCCACGTGGACTGGCTGCTGGCTGGAGCTGATTTTGGGGGGCTTTTGGCAGAGGGGACAGACGGGTGGGTAGATGGATGGAAGGCTGAGGGATGGATGGATGGATGGATGGATGGATGGATGGATGGATGGATGGATGGATGGATGGATGGATGATGGACAGAAGGGTGGAACAATAGATGGAAGGATGGATGGATGGAATAACAGCCAGATGCAAGGACTGTGTGTGCAGCCAGCCAGGGAGGGGGCAGCAGGAGGCTGGGCAGACAGAGGGCCAGGCCTCCCCTCAGTGCCTGTCCCTGCCCTGTCCAGGCACAATGACCTGCCCTGGCAGCTCCTCCAGAGGTTCAACAACCAGCTGAGGCTGCCACAGGCCAACCTGACACTGCTGAACGACACCCACACCAACATCCCCAAACTGCGCCGCGGGCACGTGGGCGGGCAGGTGGGATGGCACGTTGGTGGGGACACCAGGGAGGGTACCGGGGTGGGCAGGGGGCTTCAGGGTGTGCAGGGGCATCAGTGAGGGCAGCTGGGAGAATAGGGGGCAATGGGGTGGGTGGGGCACTGGGAAGGAAGGGCACTGGGTTGGACAGGAGGCGCTGGGGTGGGCAGGGACAACAGGAAGGGCACTGAGATGGACGGGGCAATGGGATGTGTACCAGAGTGGATGGGCACTGGGTTGAGTGTCAGGGTGGACAGGAGGCACTGAGAAGGACACTGGCATGGGTACCAGGGCAAGAAGAGGTGCCTGGGATGGGCATGGGTACTGGTGAGAGCACTGGGGAAGACATTTGGTCAGGCAGGAGGCAATGGGGGTGGGCACTGGGGTGGGCAGAGGGTGCTGGGAGGACACTGGGACTGTTGGGGGCACTGGGGTGGGCACCGGGGCAGTGGCAGCAGCCCCAGGTCCATGTGCCCACGCTGCCGGGGCTGCCCGGGCAGTTCTGGTCCGTGTACGTGCCCTGCGAGACGCAGAACAAGGACGCGGTGAAGCGCACGCTGGAGCAGGTGGACGTGGTGCAGCGTCTGTGCCACCTCTACGCCGACACCTTCGCCTGTGTCACCGACAGCGCCGGTGGGTGAGCCCCTCGGGACAGCGCCACGGCTGGTGCTGGTGCCCCAGGCCCGCCCCAGCTGACACCCCCTGCCCTCCTCAGGCATCAGGGCTGCATTCCAGAGCGGGAAGGTGGCCAGTCTCATGGGCGTGGAGGGCGGCCACTCCATCGACAGCAGCCTGGGCGTCCTGCGCACCTTCTACCACCTGGGCGTGCGCTACATGACCCTCACCCACAGCTGCAACACCCCCTGGTAGGACCCCGGGGGGCAGCCAGGGTGGCACGGAGGGGTATGGGCAGGGGGCTGCCCTGATGCTCTCCCTGCCCCGCAGGGCTGACAACTGGCTGGTGGACACCAACGAGGAGAAGCCAGTGCACCACGGCCTCTCAGCCTTTGGGAAGGTGAGCAGGAGGGTTGGCAGCAGTGCCCAGGAGAGGTGACTGAAGGGGAATGTGGCACTGGCACCCACCAATCCCATGCTGGGTGATTTGCCTTGGGTGCAGTGTCCTACCGACCCATTCTCCATCCATCCACCCACCCACCCACCCATCTGTCTCATTTGCCAAAAGCCCCCCAAGCAGCTCCAGCCATGAGATGGGGACAGGTCACTCCCAGAGGACAGCCCCACATCGGACCCCCTGGAGGACCCTCCCATGGACCCCTCCACCCCCTCATCCCCATCCCTATCCTGGTCCCCTTCCCTGCAGACGGTGGTGGCAGAGATGAACCGCCTGGGCATGATCGTGGACCTGGCCCATGTCTCGGTGGCCACCATGAAGGTTGTGCTGAGTATCTCCAAAGCCCCTGTCATCTTCAGCCACTCCTCTGCCTATGCCCTCTGCCAGCACCGCCGCAATGTGCCCGACGATGTGCTGCGCATGGTGGTGAGCAGGGGGCACAGCTGGGCAGGGTGGGGGGCACTGGGGGCTGTGGGGGCCCACAGGGCTCAGGGCTGTCTCCTCCAGGCCTCCACAGGCAGCCTGGTGATGATCAACTTCTACAACGACTACGTGACCTGCAAGGAAACGGCCACGCTGGAGGATGTCGCAGGTGAGGTGGTGTCCGGGCAGGTGGGGGGCAGCAGTGACCCCCTGCCCCACTCACCTCGAGCCCTCCATGCCCCCAGACCACATGGACCACGTGAAGAAGGTGGCTGGTGCCCAATCCGTCGGCTTTGGCGGGGACTACGATGGGGTCACACGGTAAAGGGGGTGGTGGGTGCGGGATGGGCTGTGCTGGTGGGATGGGGGGTCTCCCCTGTGCCCTCTGTGGGCAGCAGGGAGTGTGGGGGTGGCCCAGCTGTGAGCTGTGGGTGGCACAGGCTGCCCACCGGCCTGGAGGACGTCTCCACATATCCTGCACTGGTGGCCGAGCTGCTGAAGAGGAAATGGACGGAGGAGGAGGTGAAGTTGGCCCTGGCTGAGAACCTGCTCCGGGTCTTCAGCAAGGTGGAGGAGGTGAGTGGGGCACGGGGAGCACCAGGATGTGCTGGGCAGGGGAACACTTGGAGCACAGGGATGCTGGGACCATAGGGACACAAGGGGCACTGAGGACACCAGGCACGGGGATGGAGAGGGCATGGGGACA
The DNA here is from genome assembly GCA_035583235.1 of Hafferia zeledoni. Classification (NCBI taxonomy): domain Eukaryota; kingdom Metazoa; phylum Chordata; class Aves; order Passeriformes; family Thamnophilidae; genus Hafferia; species Hafferia zeledoni. The sequence continues at coordinate 19,820,695 of JAWWEV010000022.1, forward strand.
CATGGAACAGGGGACACGTGGGTGTCAGGGACATTTGGGGCATGGGGATGTGCTGTGGGGATGGGCCAGCAGAGACAGGTGGGACATCAGGATGTGTGGCACTCTGGGATTTATGGGGACACGGGGTGGCACTGGGACACACAGAGCAGGGGACGGATGGGGCAGCACAGGGACATGTGGGGTGGCAGGGGCTGTGTGGGGCCCAGGCACTGCCCCTCACAGCGGGATCCCACCCTGTCCCCACGGCAGGTGAAGAGGAGCCTGCAGGGCACAGCTCCCCACGAGACCCCCATCGCCTTCGAGGAGCTGGAGGGGACGTGCAGGACCAGCTACGGGTACCCCAACGGGGCGGGCACAGCCCGGCTCCTGCCGGCAGCCCTGGCACTGCCGCTGGCCCTGCTCCTCTCCCTGCTCTCCTAGCACCCGGCTGCCACCCTGGCATCCTGCCGGGGGCCGGGCACAGTCCTGTGGCCCTTCCTGCCAGAACCACCTGCAAAATAAACCCGTGGCTCGAGCAGTGCCGGCAGCGTGTCCGTGTGGGACCCTGCAGGGACCCCCCCAGGGTTCCAGGACCCTCCTGGCTGAGGGTGCCGACCCACCCCGGCGTGTCACCAGAGGGGCACAGGAGGAGGGGCCGGTGGGTGCCCACCCCGGGCACCGGGAAGCCAAAACCGCGCCGGGAGTGACACATCCTGGCAACACCTGGGCAGGGCGGCAGCGCTGCCTCCGCAGGATGCTCCCATTAATCATTAGCTAATTAATTGGCTACTCAATTATCTCCTTAGCAATTTCCTCTCGCATTTGGGAACAGCCTGTGTTCGGAGCGGAGGCGGCAGAACAGGCAGGAGAAGGAGAGCCATCTTCCTGTGGCATTCGGGATTTGGCTGTGGCACAGAGAGCTCTGCCAGCCCGGCACGGGGACAGGGAAGGGACGGGGACACAAAGGCTGCACCACCATCTCCGCAGCCTCATCCCCGGCCGCGAGGCAGCTGCGGGCAGGGCCGGTGGCAGGACGGGGCCCCTCGGTGGGTCGGCGATCCCAGGATCGCCCCTTGGGAAGTCCAGCCTGTCCCTACGACAGTCGGGGGACACCGCGGGGAGCTGATCCCAACCCCGCTGGGGAAGGAGCTGGGCTCGAGCTGCCTCTGCCTCTCCAAACCCCCCGTTTGGCCACACGAAGGGGAGGGGTCCCTGCAGGGTTGGCAAAGGGGGGTCCTTCCCCTCCAGCCCCCCAGAGCTGCCCCCCTCAGCCACCTCCTGGCCCTGCATGGGCAGAGGCTGCGGGAGCAGGAGAAGCCCCTTCCTCCTCCTCCTCTCTTCAGCCCCCTGGCCCCAGGGCAGGACCTCAGCCCCTCCCTCCACCCCAACACACACAGAAGGAGTTCAGGGATTGTTTATTTAAATCCACGGGAGGGGATGGATACAGTTTGGGGAAGAAAAAGGCAAACAAGACACGCTTAAAAAAAATCACTAATGAAACCACAGAGACACAGCCCGGAGAGGGGGCGGGTCCAGGGCCCCCAGCCCCACAGGGACACCCTGCAGGGGGGCAGGAGCCAGGCACAAATCTCGGGGTCCCCCTGTTTCCCGCCCAGCCCGTCAGGAGGTGGCACAAGATCCAACGCTCTGCCATAGACCAAAGCCAGCCCCTCCTCCTCGGCCGGGAGGAAGGCTCTGTGTCACCAGCCACACGCTGCCAAGGCCACTGAACTCGGGAAAATTAATCAGAGCAGTGGGAAGTGTTTGTGCTGTGAGGGCCAGGGAGCTGACCCTGGGGCCCTTGTGGGCCTCTCCCCACCCAGAGGTCCCAGTTCTTCCTGGGAAAGCCACAGGAAGCAGCACTTCCTTCTTGGAGAGCTTCCAGCAGTCCAGCAGCTCCGCCGTGCCAGGGGTCACACAGGAGGGGCACAAACACCTCCAGCCCCAGGGGAAGGTGAGGGGGGACGAGCAGCGAGAGGGGACACGGGGAGCAGCCCCCACTCCCAGCCCAGTGCCAGCAGCTGGAGGGGCTGCAGAATCCAGGGATGAGGCTCAGGGAGCGAGGCAGAGCAGCTCCCGGGATGATTCAGCATTCCCTGTCACACCCATCCGGCGGGGGGGACATTTGGGGCCACCACAGCTGCTGCAATCTTCTCCCAGGGCTGGACATGTGTCCTCACTGGTCCAAGCTGGAGGTCGGGGCCAGGATAACCATTTCCAGCTGGCAGTGGCTGGGGATGTGTGGATTGACACGCCCAGGACTGGGCAGGGTGGGTGCTCCAAAGGGCACTTCGTGGTACGGGGCTGGGGGGCTTGGCCAGGCAGGACACGGGGCAGCGACCGGGAGGGAAGGGATTCCATGGTGTCACCGCCCCCTCCTGCAAGGCACCGACCTCCCCAGCCCCACAGCTGGGCACAGGGGCCTTCCCACAGCGCTGGGGGGCACAGGGAACCCCCCAGGGATCTCCCTGCTCCTCCCAAGCAGCTCCTGGGGAACCCAGCCCACAGCACAGCCCCAGAACAGGGAACACCAGCGGGGTTGGGCAGCAGCACCCCGAGACCGGGACAGTCCCCTTAGTGTTCCATCAGCAGCAGGACACGGGGCACTGCCAGGCACCAGCAGCACCCCCAAATTACCCCCCCAAAATCAGCCCCAGCAAAGCCCAGCCCAGCCCAGCCCGCCGGGATCGGGGAAGGGCCGTCACCGCCAGGGCACGTCCCGAGGCTGTGCCGGTGCTGCAGCCTCAGTTCCGCAGGGCAGCCAACCTGCAGGGCACAGCGGGAGAGCAGGGGGGTCAGGGCAGCAGCAACAGCCACGGCTCCAGAGCAGGCAATGGATCAGCCTGGGAACCTCCCAGCAATCCTGGCCTGGGGCCGCAGCCACGGCGCCTGAGGGTGAACTCGGGGTGTCTGTCCTGGACACAGGAGAGGAACTGCAGAGAACACGTTCCTGCTCCTCTTCTCATCCCAGTGCCTGCCCCAAGGCTGTCCCAGGCCTCTCTCTGGGCTGTCCTGATCCCTGTCCCCCACACTGTCCCCACACTGTCCCCCCTCCCGCTCCCTGTCCCCGTGCTGTCCCCGTGCTGTCCCCACGCCGCAGCCCCGGCGCTGTCCGCTGTGTGGCAGCGGGAAGGGAGCGAACAGCTCCCCCTGGGGCAGTTCCGGGCACAGCGGCTGTTCCAGAGCCGAGTTCAGGGCAGTGCCGGGCGCTCCCCGAGCTCAGCAGCTGCCGGAGGGTGAGTGCAGAGCAGGGGGGCCCGTCCTGCCCCTCTCCCACCCACTGCTCAGCCCCCCAGGATGGGCCAACTCCTTCCCTTCCCAGCGCTGAGGGGTCCCTGGCAGTGCCAGGGGAGCACCCACCTCCGGGACAGCTGGTCCTCCTGGGAGCGCACGGAGCTCTCCCCCACGGCCGAGGCGCCCTCGGGCAGCTGGCTCAGCTGGTCCATGATCTCCAGCCCGTTCTCCTCGGCGATCTGCACGATCAGACTGTCCACCTGCTCCTGGGGCGTGCTCAGTGTGGTGGCAGAGCTCATGGAGTCCTCCATCACCTGGGGCAGACACAGCCCTGTCAGCCTGCCCGGCCTCCCGACCCTGAGATCCGGCGGGGACCCCACCAGGATCCCACCCAGACCCCACCAGGATCCCACCAGGACCCCACCAGGATCCCACCCAGACCCCACCAGGATCCCACCAGGACCCCACCCTGCCTGTCCCTGGAGCCCCAGCACTCACCGACGTGTGAACGTCCAAGTTCTGCACCTGCTGCTCGAATTTGTCCATCACTGCCGACACCTTCTGCAGGTCCATGGAGTTCAGGGCCTTGTCCAAGGCCTTGGTCACCTGAGCCATGTTCTTTGTCACCTGGGGGAGGACATTCCCTCAGGGCTGCTCCGAGCGTTCCGGGGCAATCCGAGCCCTGCTGGGAGACCCTCCCAGATGGACTGGACCCAACTGGGGGGGGGTCTGAGCCCACCGGGCTCGGTGGGGCCGTGCTGGGGGCATTGGGAGCAGCTGCAAGGGTGACCCCCCGTGCCCCCCCGGCACACTCACCCCCTTCATGGTGACAGCTGTCTGCACCTTGGAGGCCACGGCGTCCACGCGCGACGCCATGCGCAGCCAGTTCAGCCCCTCGTTCCTCTTGCGGATGGAGTTCTCAGCGTACACCCTGGCACACTCCACGTTCTTCTGCTGCAGGGCCTGGCATGGGGGCACCCTGTCAGAGCCCCCAGCCCCGCCCTGGGGGGTCCCAGAGGCACACAGCCCCCCCCGGAGCTGGGCATGGCCCCCAGCAGGAATGAACCCCTCCTGGTGCCACTGGATGTGCCACGTCCCCCTGGCAGATCCGGGGGTGGGGAGGGGCCCTGTCCCCTCCCTGCCCTCCCCAGACAGGAGGGGGATCTCCAGCTGCCCCCACGGAGCCCCCACCCACCTTTTTGACTTTGGCTTGCTCAGCCTTGGAATCTTTCTCAGCTTTCTTGGCCAGTTTCTCCAGTTGCTTCGCTGTGAACTGGGGAAACAGCAGGGCAGGAGCAGGGGAGGGGGGAGAAAGGAACTGAGAGACCACCCAGTGCCACCCCTGCCATGGGCAGGGACACCTCCCACCAGCCCAGGCTGCTCCAAGCCCTGTCCAGCCTGGCCTGGGACACTCCCAGGGCTGGGGCAGCCACAGCTTCTCTGGGCAACCTGTGCCAGGGCCTGCCCACCCTCCCAGGGGAGGATTCCTTCCCACATCCCACATCCCATATCCCACCCCAGCTCCTTCTGGAGTGGGCCCCATCCCCGCCGTGTCCCTGGGCCAGTGCCAGGCCCAGCCCAGCCCCCTCAGGCCGGGGCTCCTCCGGTGCCGGTCCCGCCGCAGAAGCGCCGGTGAGGCCGAACCAGCGGTAGAACCGGCCCCAGGAACGGCGATACGGAGCTCAGGGGCCGCCGCTGTGCGCTCACCTTGAGCTGGAAGAGCGTGTCTGGAAGGGAAGGAGAGCACAGTGTCAGCGATACGGCCGGGACCGGGCACCGGGACACCGGGGAATGGCGAGCACCACCCCCCCGCCCCGGCCCCCGTCCCGGCTACTGCCCCCCGCCCCTCAGGAGCAGCTTCAGCCCCCCTGGGAGCCCCCGGGACCGCCCAGCCCCCGGTACCGTCCATCCTGCCCTGCCGCCGCTTCCGGGTCCCGCCGCCGCTTCCGGGATCCGCATCGGCCGCTTCCGGGGGGCCCGCGACGAGTCTCGCGAGAGCTGCGACACGGCCCGGGCGGGAGCGGCGGGAGGGGCGGGGCATCGCGCCAGGGGGCGGGGCCAGTGCGGGAAAAAGCCGCGATTGGTCCCTTTAGAGCACCGTTGCCCCTGGCA
>JAWWEV010000022.1:19838933-19882060 GCA_035583235.1 Hafferia zeledoni
TGCTGTCACCCAGCAGGGATGAGGGGGAACACCCCAGGTGTGTCAGTGCTGTCACCCAGCAGGGATGAGGGGGAACACCCCAGGTGTGTCGGTGCTGTCACCCAACAGCTGGATCCCTCTCGGCAGGAATCGGCAGAGCCCTGAGCACCGGGTACTGTCGCCTGTGCCACGGGAAGTTCTCGTCCCGGAGCCTGCGCAATGCCTTCGGGAAGGTGCCCGTGGTGGGGGAGAACTCGGAGAAGCAGCGGCGCGTGGACCAGGTGTTCTTCACCGACTTCCAGCGCCTGGTGGGGGTGGCGGTGCGGCAGGACCCGGCGCTGCCGCAGTTCGTCTGCAAGAAATGCCATGCCCAGTTCTACAAGTGCCGCAGCGTCCTCCGCACCTTCATCCAGAGGGTGAACGCCTCGCCCACGGGCCACGCCAGGGCCAAAGGAAAGTAGGTGGCCTTTCTCCCCTGTCAGGAGTGGTGTGGTGCCACACAATGCCATGCAGTGCCATGCAGTGCCATGTGGTGCCACATGGTGCTGTGCAGTGCCACATAGTGCCCTGTGGTGCCACACGGTGCCTCAGTCCCTCCATGACCCCAAACCCCACTGTGCCACTCTGGTTTTTGCAGGAGCAGCACAGCCCCAGCACAGCCAGGCACGGAAGGAGGTGCCTCCTGCCTGGGTGAGTGCCCACTCCTGGAGCTGATCCCCTTTTCCTTCTGCTGTGCCACCAGCTGGGCTTGGTGGGTGGTGGGGAATGACCATGCACGGGACAGTTCTGGTGTCCTTTGACACGGCCTGTTGTGGTTCCCCTCCCTCCTTCTGGCCTCCCAGGAGGATTCTCACCTTCCCAAGCTGAGCCACCCAGGCTCAGGCTCACCTCAGCAGGTAGAGCGGATTTGGGTGGCCTTGCCAGGCGTGTCCCAGCTGCTGCTGGACACTGGTGACAGTGGGAAATACACTTTGAGCTATGAAGTGAATGATGGAGGGAGGGGGTGGAGGCCCCATCCCTGGAAGTGTTTACGTAAAGGCTGGACATGGCTCTTCTGTGCTCTGCTCTGGGTGACAAGGTGGGGGTCAGTCACAGGTTGGACTCGATCACTTTGGAGGTCTTTTCCAACCTCACCAATTCTGTGATCTTGGCAGGCGCTGGGGCTGCCCCACTACAGCCCACCTGGGTGCAGCCCCTTAGGGTGGCTCCCACTGCCTTATGGGGCAGCCCCGGGGGAAGCAGCTCCACATCCCTGTCCCCTCCGTGCCCCCCGTGCCCTGTGCTGTCCCCAGCCCTGACGGTGCTGCCTCTGCCCCGCACAGTTGACCTGATCACGTCCAGCCCGCAGTGCCTGCACAGCCTGGTGACGTGGGCGCACACCCACGCCGGGAGCTGCCCGTCGGTGCCCGGCCTGCGCAGCGTCCTGTCCTCCGAGTACTGCGGCATCATCCGCGCCGTCTGGGGCTGCGGCGACGGCCACGACTACGTCATGGACACGGACTCGGACTGCAGCACGGCGCTCCTGGACGGCGCCCTGGCTGTCAGACAGCCTTGCGAGTGGGGCAGGGGCACGGCCCAGCAGCGCCTGACTGACAACGGGGCAGACAATGCCGAGGCTGTTCCCGCTCCCAAAGCCCAGCATGCTCCAGGAAGGACAGCGCCCTGCCAGCAGCCTGCCAACAAAGGGACCACGGCGGTGCCGCTGGGCGTGGAGGACGAGGCACCGCAGGACAGGGACCCGTCTCGCTCAGAGCTGGACAGCGCGGCCTCCGTGCAGGAGCAGGCCCTGCCACAGCCTGTGTCCCCACTGAGCACTGCCACAGGTAAGGGATTGCCCTCCTGATCTCCCTCCTGGCTTCTGGGGAAGGGCAGGGAGCTGGAGAGGCAGCCCAGGGAGCTATTGGGGGTGGACCCCCTTCTGGGAGGCTGCTGCTCTTCAAGGAGGGCACAGATCCATCTGGGAAGCACTGACTGCCTGCAGAATCACCTCTGACTGGGGAGGGGTAGGCTGAGCCCTGCAGAAGGGGTGGGTAACACAGGGTCACACTCCTCTCCCCATGTGCTGCTCCCCCTCTGATGGAGGGGCTGGACCCCACTGCCATGCTCTTCCTGGGGACACGGTGTGGAGCAGTTGCTGGTTCTCCAGCACCACATTTGCCAGGTGTTTCTTTCTGCTGAACCCCAGGAGCCCTTTCTGTCCCCAGAGAAAAACTGCTCGGTGGGTTTGGACTGAGTAAACGTGGGTTTGCTGCTGAACTACCCCAAATGCCACTTCCAGAAGTGAGGAATTAATACCCATTTTGAGTTCCAGAAGTGGGGCTGTGTTTAGCTCCAGCATCCACAGGAGATGCCCACTGCTGGACACAGGAACAGCAGCTGGGACTTGCCTGGGGACAAATCTTTCAGTTACGGGTGTCACAGGGGGACCAAAAGCTGCTCCTGGGAGCTGCAGGGCCCAGGCTGTCCTGTCCCAGGGCAGAGGGAGAGCTGTCTCTGAGCACACGGACAGAGCTGGGTTTAAACCACCCTTACTTTGTCCCGGAGCACGTGTTTCCTGTGGTGTGAGCACAGCCAGAGCAGTCAGTTCCTCCTCGGCAGCCGCGGCTCTGCTGCTTTTCCTTGTAACGCACCGTGTTCTCCTTCATTCCCTAGGACAGTTGAGTGGGAAGCAGGTTCTGTCTGCAACGTCGGATGAGCGGGTAAAAGACGAGTTCAGTGACCTTTCTGAGGGGTGAGAGAAGAGTGGGTTTAACATAGCCTAAATGTCTTCTTTGCCAGTGTGAACTGCCCCAGCTCTCAGAGCTCTTTCTCCACCACTGCCCCTCAGAGCTGGTGCTGGGTCCGTGGCCATCATGGAGCCCACAGCACTGAGCTCCCCCCTCTGCTGTGGGCAGCTTGCAGGCACATGTGCTGTGTTTGGTGGCTGCTCTCAGCAGTCCTGGCCCTGTTTCATCCCCTCTGTGCACTGGGGAAGTAGCTGTGCCAGGGGCTCACTCGGTCCCGGTGCCCCAGCCCCGCAGCCTCGGAGCTGTTCCCATCGTGGCTGGGGCTGTGGAAGAGCAGTGGGGGCTGGAATGGGGTGGCACATGCAGAAACCACCCTGTTTGCTCCCGGGGAGAGCAGTAACTGGGAGTGGGAGTGGGAGGGACACTGGCAGCTCCACAGTCCCTGTGAGCAGAGATCTGGCTCAGTCCTTCCAACACAGGTGTTTGGAGTGGGGCTGTGAACACACAAATCCAGGAGTCTCAAAGGCCAAGTGCAGAGTGATTTCAGTGTCAGCTGAGCCTGTCAGCTGCTGCATTAAAAAACCATTGCCCATTTCCTGGCTTCAGGAATTAATTGCTGCTTCTGTGGCTTAAGACCTAAAAAGGAGGAAAAAGAAAAACCCAAACCCACATGGCTGCAATGTTTGAGGGAATGACCCACAGCTTCATTAACCTGTGCCAGACAATTATGTGACATTCTTGCTCCACAAAATTCCTTCTCCCAGTAGAGGAAGTGGAGCCACATCCCTCACCCATGAATAGATCCTTTCAGCAACAGCCATTTTTTGTTCTCCTGACAGTGGTTCGATTATTCTTGCAGAGATTTAGTCCTAAAAGGACCTGATTTGGGTCTTTGCTCTCTTGGGGAGAGGCTGGGGAGGAGGACACGGAGTGGCTGCCGTGCCCCGCGGTGGGGATGGATGTGCTGGGAACAGGGAACTGTCGGTGCTGAGGGGCAGTCCAGGCACTGCGTCAGTAAAGGGCAAACCTTCTCTCAATCAGGGACTTCCTGAGTGACGATGAAAGTGAGAAGAGAAATGTGCAATCTTCAGATGATTCCTTCGAGCCTTACCCCGACAAGAAGTAAGAAGGGGCTCTGGGGGTGGGCAGGGGTCGGTGTCCATCCCTGCAGGGCCAATACGACATCATTCCTCATGGCTTGGTTTCCTGCATGCCCCTGTGGGGCCACAGCAGTGCCCCCGAGCCCCACGTCAGGCTGAAGTTGGGCCACATCTCTCATCCCCAGGCCTGGCACAGCCACAGCCTGGCTGGTGTGCCTGGGCCTGTGTGTGCTCCTGCTTTGGCAGGTCACACCTCAGCCCAGGTGTAACGCTCAGGGACACTTGGGTGGGAGGACTGAAACCACGATCAAGTCTTAAACCACTGTCCTGGTTCCTTTTTGAAGGGTTTCTGGCAAGAAGAGTGACAGCAAAGAAGCAAAGAAGGTGGAAGAGCCCAAAATAAGGAAGAAGCCGGGGCCTAAGCCAGGCTGGAAAAAAAAAATCAAATGTGAACGGTAAGGAGGTTCAGGGGGCTGGGCCCCAGCCCTGTGCCCACACTGCCTCACACAGCTCTGCTTCCAGGGAGGAGCTGCCCACCATCTACAAGTGTCCTTACCAGGGCTGCACCGCTGTCTACAGAGGGGCTGATGGCATGAAGGTGAGTTGGGGTCTGCTCCTGTCCCAAACCAGGAGCTTCCAGCACTTCAGAGCCACTTCCATGTGAGCAGAGCATCCCCAATGGGTTTGATTCCCTGCCTTGCTCCATGGGAGGCAATGAGCCACTAAAGGCAGCCTGCTTGGAGTCCCAGCCTTTTCCAGTCTGCTCTGCCTCTTCCTGCTCCTCCTGTCCTGGAAGGCTGGCTCACAGCAGTCCTTGGAACAGGCTCTGCTGCCAGGGTTAGATTGGGGTGCAAATCCTGGTTTTTCTCATGGTGGTCTCTGCTCTTGGGGATCCAGGCTTTTCCCTGTCAGCTGTGTCCTTGCCTTGCAGAAGCACATCAAGGAGCATCACGAGGAGGTGCGGGAGAGGCCCTGTCCTCACCCAGGCTGCAACAAGGTGTTCATGATCGACAGGTACCTACAGCGGCACGTCAAGCTCATCCACACAGGTGTGTCCCAGCAGGGGACAGGTCACAAACACCCCACAGCTCCTGGCACAAGGCTTGGGAGGGCTCTGGGAGGAGGGCGGGACTGCCTGTAGACCTGGAAGGACCCTCTTGCGGGGGATGAGGCAGGGGAGGAGTTCAGGCTCCAGCAGGGAGTGTGGGCAGCTGCGTGTGCGGTGCGTGTTCCAGGGGCTTGGCAGATTCTGTGACTCCCACTCCCGTTGCAGAGGTACGGAACTATATCTGTGACGAGTGTGGGCAGACCTTCAAACAACGCAAACACCTCTCGGTCCATCAGATGCGGCACTCGGGAGCGAAGCCCCTGCAGTAAGTGATTCCAGCCCTCCCACCTTAGCAGGGGGATCAGAGGCATCAGTCACTGACTCTGGAACAGGAGTTCTGGGATACAAACGCCCCCTGTAGCTGGATTGCTTTAAATGGAATAAATGAGGAGGGGATGGAACACCTCTCTTATAAGGAAAGGCTGAGAATGGTGGGGGTGTTTGACATGGAGAAGAGAAGGCTCCAGGAAGACCTGAGAGGCCCTTCCAGTGCCTAAAGGGGCTCCAGGAGAGCCAGAGAGGGACTTTGGACAAGGCATGGAAGGACAGGATAAGGGAGAATGGCTTCCCACTGCCAGAAGGCAGGGGCAGATGGGATATTGGAAAGGAATTCTTCCCTAGCAGGGTGTGGAGGTCCAGGCACAGGTTGCCCTGAGAAGCTGTGGCTGCCCCATCTCTGGAAGTGTTCAAGGCCAGGTTGGATGGGGCTTGGAACAACCTGGGCTGGTGGAAGGTGTCCCTGCCTATGGCAAGGGGTGAAATGAGATGATCTCTAAGGTCCCTTACAACTCAAACCATTCCCAATTCTGTGCTTGAAAGGAATGTCCATCCCCAGTACCTGCTGCAGCTCCAGAGCCCTCCCTGGCTGAGCCAGGCAGTGCCAGGCCGGGTGCTGAGCCCCCCTCTGCCCTGCAGGTGTGAGATCTGTGGGTTCCAGTGCCGCCAGCGCGCATCCCTCAAGTACCACATGACCAAACACAAGGCCGAGGCGGAGCTGGAGTTCGCCTGCGACCAGTGCGGGAAGCGCTTCGAGAAGGCCCATAACCTTAACGTCCACATGTCCATGGTGCACCCTCTGACCCAGACTCAGGACAAAGCCAAGCCACTGGAGCCAGAGCCCATCCTCCTCCTCACTACTTCAGGGACTGCAGAGAGCCAGGTGGTGAAGCCAGAAGTGACTGCGCAGCAGGAGCCCACCTGAGGGGGACAGGGCTCCGTGCCCAGCCCGGCCCCGTAGGATCCGTACGGCAGAGTGGAGATTTTTAATCCGTGTTTTAGTCTCCCAAAGAACTCCGTGGAATTAGCTTCAGCTTGCTCCGAAAAGGCTTGTTCTCATGCAGTGATTTCCATGCTCACGTCTGATTCAGCAGTGTTGTACTAAGAGTGTCTAATCCCCGGGGAGGGGACGTTGGCAGCACCCCCTCATGGCCCTGTCCCCCACGCACACACAGAAACCAAGTTGGCCACAACTGTTCCCTGCCTGCACAGAGGTGCCCTCGGGGGCTCGAGGGGGACAGAGGACAGTGGGACAACTTTACGCAGACATTTTGTTTGTTTTGGAAGAAAAAGGAAAAAAAAAAGAACATAATTATGATTCCCAAAGCAAGTCTAAACTGAAATTTGTAACCTACTTTTTATTGTAACAAGAGCTTCATGGTTATGCTTGTAATAAATTATTTACAGAGTAATTTGAAAAAAAAGTGGCCCAGGTGAGAAAGGTGGCACCTTTGTGTGTCCTGCAGGTGTGGTTGGGGTGTTGTGCTGTGCCAGTGTCTGCTCCTTGCTCAGAACAGTTCCAGCTCTTCCTCCAGCTCCATGGCCACAGCAGGTCGGGAGAAGTGCAGGAGGGTGGCTCCCAGCTCTGGGTCCAGTTCTTCACAGCTGGCCAGGAGCTGGGGAGAGGGCAGGGAGCCAGTTTAGACCTCCTCATGCTTCACCTGAGCATTTTGCTGCCTCTCGGCCAAGCACAGACAGAGGAGGGGGAAACTGCAGCAGCTGCCCTTGGCTGTGTTTGTTTCCCTCACACCAAGTGGGATTGGCCATGTGAGGGCAGGATTTGATGTGCTGGGAGTGGTACAGGATGTGGCCATGGTGTGGGCTGAGCAGCAGGTGTCTCCTGCTCCCAGGTGAGTTAGGGAAGCAGGGAGCACTCCCAGGCAGGTCAGGGAGTGTGGACCTTGGCACAGGTCAAACCTGCAGCACCAGGGCAGGATCAGTGCCCCAGGAAGGCTGTGCAGGCAGCAGGAGCAGCACACCCAGCACTCACACACTGTGAGAAAAGGGAAAATATCGACATACCGGCTGGATGTTCCCAAAGCTGTGGGCAGGGCAGTGGGGGAGGGCTCCCAGCAGGAACCGCCGGGCCAGTGAGATCAGCTCCAAGGGATCCTGCACAACATGGGAGAGACACGGCCATGGAGGCCAGGCAGGCATCACCCCCAGCCACGACCCCACACCCAGGGCTGTCACAGCCTGCATAGCTCAGGGGAGGGGGAGTTTGGGTTGGAAGCAGTCCTGGCAGCTCCTCTCTGCTCTTGGGAGTGAGAAACCTGCTGCCTGCAAAGGCACCTGCACAAGCTCCCTCTGCCCTGTATGGGAAGGTGGGAACAGGAGGGATGCTGTAAGTGGCAGGGGAAGGTCTAATGAATAAGATCAGTTACAGGAGGTTTTAAACTGAAAAAGGGTAGATTTTGATTTATTGCCCAAGGCCAGGTTGGACAGGGCTTGGAGCAACCTGGGATATTGGAAGGTGTCCCTGCCCCTGGCAGGGATGGAATGAGGTGAGCTTTAAGGGTCCCTCCCCTCTCAAACTATCCTGTGATTCTATGAGAGGAGAGAAAAAAGTCCAGGCTTCACTCACGTGCTCTGTGGAGTCTTGATCAGACTGTGGCAGGACCTCCCCTTCCACAAAGAGCTGGAGCAGGTGGATGTACAGGTCGAGTGCCGTGCAGAGGAAGGTCGGCTCCCGCTGGAGCAGCTCCCAGGGGAAGCGAGGGCTGAGGCTGGAGGAGTCACACACAGGCTCTGTTAGTTCTGGTTCCATGGGAAACACACACAAGCACCAGCCAAACGCAGCCGCTGCTCTGCCCATGTCTGGTTTACAAATACCGTAGTGTTCCCTCCCAGGAAGGGAAGGCAGCCAGGACATCCCTGTTGGGAGCGCAAGGCTGAAGGGAAACTTCTAGGAAAGTTCTTTAGCCTGCAGGCCAGAAGTGCTGTCACCTCCCTCCCAGCGGCTGTAGGTGCAAACACATCCCCTCTCACAGCTCCTTCCCAGCCCAGCAGGACTTTACCTGTAGAATGCCAAGGGCAGGAGCCGGATGTGCTGGGCCGAGGCCGCGCCACGCAGGACACGGTATGTCCCAGGGTCTGGAGGACAGAGAGAAGCACTGAGCACCCTCAGTGGGCCTCCCCTTTCACACTTCCAGAGCAGCACAGGGGCTGCACAGTTTCCTTCCAGCACACAAAAAACACTGGAGCAAGGGGGTTGTGACCAGCAAGAGAAGCGAGTTGTCCCCTCATGTTTTCTTTATCAGCAAAACTGAGTTCAGTCATTCCTGATGATCAGCTGAGTCACCAACCCATTCCTGATCAGCAGCTGGGTCTCCATACTCTGGGGTAGGAACAGGATTCTCTTCTTAGCTTTCACTCAAGGTTTTTTGTGCTGCTTCCTCTCACAGGTACGTTCTGACCCAAGCAACAGCACCAAACCTCTCCCTTCTACCCCCTGGGGACAGGACTCACCTCTCTCTGCTGAATGGAAGAGAACTGGCCAGGATATGCCCTTCTCTTCCAGGCACTGCAAGATCTCCATGGACCATTCCAGAGATGTCTGAAAATCCACTCCTTCCTGGGTGTCAGAAAGGACAGGTCATTTGTCTTAGGCTTTAGTTGCATCAAAGAAGAAAGGAACCCTCACAAGACTGTACTTTGTTAAAGGACATTAAAAATGTAGCCCAAGTCATTCCCCTTGCCTGGCAGCCTGGATTCCCCCAGGGAACTGGGCCCTGGAGGAAGGCAATGCATCCATCACCCAACCAGGCCACTAAAGGGCTCAGCTGAGAGGGATTTGTGAGAGGGGGAAGCTGCATCATGGAACAGTTTGGGTTGGAAGGGACCTTAAATATCATCCCGTCCCACCCCCTGTCATGGGTAGGGACACCCTTCACTATCCCAGGTTGCTCCAAGCCCCACCCAGCCTGGATCAATCAACAATCCACTGCACATCCTGCTCCCACCCGACCATGGTCCTCAGCAGGTTTTGTGCTCTCTAACCTTTCTAGTGACAACATGTCCTGGGATTATTGTGGGGTGGGTTTTTTCTTTTGCATTACTCAGTTTACTCGGCTCAGCCTCCCAGCTTTGTTTGCTCGAGATGTTTCTCTCCTCCCTGGCTCTTCCTCCAGCCTCTCCCACGGGCAGACTGAGAATTTTTCTCTTGAATCTGCTCCCTGATCCAATCTGTGAGGTGACTTCACAAACGGCTGCACTTCAAAGCTGAGGTGACAGCAAAGGGACAGAAACAAGCCCTCGCAGGCAGGAGGATGCTCAGAGCAGACAGCAGCTGGAAGCAGCCTGTGATCTTTTCTCCTCCACTTAATAGCATTAAATCATTTGGAAACTAATGTTCCTCCTTACTGGGCACCCCTTCTCCCATGAGGTACCACATTCCAGCCTGAGGGAAACCATCACCTGACAGATGTGAAATGCTGCATAAAAGCTGAGTGAGATATGAGGTTTCTGTGCTACCTGGGAGGTGTAAAGTCTGAACAGGAAACTGCAAATAGTAAATCATTCAGGAAGAGAAATAAAAGTAGTGAAAGGAGAGATAACGTCAGCGAGAGGCAAACACAGGTTTAATCTGATGGGCACAGAAGGGTTTTCAGCAGGCTTGGCTGGGGTGTTGCTGATCCCTTCCTCCTGGCAGAACAAGCTCCCAGCCCTCCCAGTGCTGGTACAAAGTTTTTGGGCAGCAAACCAAGCTGATCAGACACATCCAGTGTCATGAGAATTCCCTCGAGGCTGAACTCACCTTTGGTGCTATTTTGGCTGAGATGAGATCCAGGAGTGAGAAGAACAGCAGGGAAACAAGAACCTGCAAGGAAAGGAGGTTCTGCCTGTTACTTGTACCTGCAGTGGTGACTCTGAATTTGGCCTTTCCAATCAGGGAATAGCATTTCACCAGGTACATTCCCAGGCTGGACCTGGATGAACCACAAGCACTGTGTGTTTGCCCTGCTGGGATCCCAGTTACCCTCAGCCCTCCCAGGACCCTCGGGGTGAAAGCTGCTGTTCCTCCCTGTGTATAAATGTTGGTGTCAGCTCAGTAACAACAGTTTCTGGCTCCAGACCAGCACAAACACTGCAGGAGTCAATCCCACAGGAAGAGAAGCTACGAACCTCCAGAGTAAACACGTGGCTCTGGTTCTGCTTCAGCACTGTCACCTGTGACCCTCCTAGCACAGGGCCTGTGCTCTAATCCTGACCTTTTCTGGAAGATCAACAGGCAGCAGCCTGGCTTCCTTCTCAGCAGAGCCCTTCAGAGAATTCCCCTGCCCTGAGGGTTCTCACCATGGTGAAAGGCAGAGGCATTTCCTCAATCAGACTTGGGGAAACCCTCAGAAAATCTGTCCTTGGGATTCCCAGCACAGTTTCCCAGAGCCCTTAAAATGCCTGCACTGCTGTCTCACAAACTTCCTGCATGTCCTTAACCTTCCAGCCAAGTTTCCTGAGCTGAAATCCCCAGGGGCTGCTCCGTTGTTGGAGGGCAAGGGGATCCTGGCACGGCACGGATCGACCTCCCAACCTCTGCAGGGCCATCTCCAGCTTCAGCTTTTAAAGCCACTGTTGAATGGCCCTCCTGACTTCAGAGGAGCCAGAGCCTGAGTTAAAAGTTTAATCTTTGCACAGCTTTGCCTTTAGGATAAGAATTTAGCACCTGGTAATTTACAGCCAGCCTTTATCAGCAAACCACCAGCAAGATTTCCCAGCAGGGAGTCCCAGGGATACAGCACGAGCTCAGGACAACTTTTCCCAGGTAAAGACCTTCTGTTTCTGGTTTTCAAGTGTAGGGAAGAGCAGACCCATAAAATGCACCCAGCCTTGCCTGCTCTGCATCAGTGCCCAGTCTCTGCAGTGCCTCTCTCCCTCGTCCATGGCATGACTGCTGCAGGATGGCACTGTGGAGGAAGGCAGCTGAGAGCCAAGGAGGGCCAGACAGAGGGAAAGCAGCTCCTGAAGACAGGAATCTGGGAAACAAAACAAGCATGGCATGGGTTTGGAGGAAAAAAAGGTGAAAAAATACAGCTGTGAATGAGGAGGAAATTGGGAACTTGGGCAAAGGTGCAAGTTTGTGATGGCTCCTAAAAAACTAATTATTCTCTGCATTTTTTCCCCTGCAGCTGGATGTTACATGGAGACAGTTTAAGAAAAGAAAACAAGTCTAGAAACAGGCAGAAGCATTCCCAAATCTCTTTGATCAGCAGTTGGACAGGTAGTTAACTCTACACTACAAAAGCATCATGTGATTATCACCTGCCATAACCTGCAAGGAGATTCTTACACAAATTCCCAGCTTTTGGAGAAAAGCTGCAGGGTGCTGACAGACAGCATAAGGACAGGTATGGAGGGAAGCAAACAGCCAGTCAGCAGCTTCAGGAGCCCAAATTCCCCAAATCCAGGGAGCAAAGGGTGTGGCAGCTCGAGGGAATGACTCAACACTGTGCTAAGGCTTTGTCTAACCAGGACTCTACTCTGCCTTCCAGCCTCCTCTGCAGAGATTCCCTTTTCCTTGTGGGGAAGAACTCTGACCCACATTACACACAGGGCCAGACTAAAGAATTATAATGACCCATTTTGAGTTTAAACCCTGCAAAGGAGTCTGTGTAGAGCTGTCCTGCAAGTCTCAGCCCACGTGAGCATTCTGGTCCCTCCAGGGCAGCAGCTCCACACACCAGCCCTCACACACACCTGGTACCTGAGGACTGCCAGCCCCTCAGTCTGTCCAGTCCCTCTGCAAGGGGAGCCCCAAAGAGTCTCTTCCACTGCGAGCAAAGTACTGGCTCCAGCCTTGGCCACCACAGCTGGGAACAAAGATGGAAACCAGCAGCATTAGTGGTGGGTGGTTGTAGTCAGGTACTCAGAGAATGGGAGTTTTCCCCCTCTCCATAATTAGAAAGTCCAAGTTGTGCATAAACACATCAGAAATGGGAGAAATTTCACATCCTGGAAGTGACCCAGAGGGTCATTTGTGACTGTGCTTATTCCACAGTGCCCTGGGACTCCTCCAGCAGGACCAGTCAGGAGGAAAGGACTGTTCCACAGGGGGGATGTCCACACTCACCACATGGAACAAAACCTCCATCCCTGTGTAAAACAGTACACAGGGAGCTGCTCACAGGACAAAGAAAAAAAATCTGGTGGGTTTTTTTGGTTGCTTGGCATGTGACAACGAGCCCCCTTGGTGCATCAGAGACCAGGACAAACCTCCAGTCCCCCACTCGGAAACAGCCCCTGTGGGAACACTCCAAGGAGCCCAGAGCTGGGATCAGTGATACCAAGGGCTCAAAAACACTCTGGAATTTCCTAAAGGCATTAAGAGTTTCTGCTAAATGTCACACACTTAAATAACACTTAAACAAGTGCTCTGAACTGGTGCTGAATTTCTCCCAGCACTCTTCAGCCAAACTGAGAACAGTTACCGCTGCAGAGAGGAGCACCAGGGGACACTTGGTCTGACAGGCTGTTAGAGCATCGTTCACTCCTTCTGCTGCCTCCTCACAGTCCAGGCTGGCATTGAGCAGGCCCTGAAAGAGCATAAATGACAGGATGACTCCACACACACATCTCTGCTGCTCCAAGTCCCTCTCTGAGCCGTGTGAACTAATCAGAGATAACTGTAGGGGTCAGCATGGCTCAGCAAAAGAAACCTGTGCCCAACAGTTCCTTCCCCCACCAGCTTTGCTGCATTGTATTACAATTCACCTCTACCACCACATCCTCCTGCTACCTCTCCTCGTTTTCCTGGATTACTGCTCTTCTTGGAATTACACCAAGAGTTCTCAGAGCAAGGGGACAAAGGGCACACCTCGTGTATCAAAGCTGTGAGCAGGGCCAGCGAGGCAGAGTGACAAAAGCAGCAGTTACCCTGAAGAAGTGAGCTGTGATGTCGTAGGACAGCGCGTACCCTCTGGAACAGACGTTCTTCTGCGGGAACACCAGGAGAGGGAAACAAAAAAAAAAAATCATTCCTTCCCTTTGGAACACAATTTTCTTAAGGCATTTTGAGTGTCTGGCACAGTGGGGCTCAGACAGCACAGAATCACCCTGTGAATCCTCATGGCAGGAATGTGGTTCCTTTACAAAGCCACCCCACAGTCCGTGCATCCCCAACCACCACGTGCCAGGGGTGGCAGCAGCAGAGGGAGTAACAATCTTGGGATGAATGGAGGTTTCTGGCTGTGCAGGAGGGCCTGGAAAGGCCAGTTGGGATGAATAAATAGAAGTCAGCTCTCCTCAGAGCACAAAGCAGTGTCTTGAGGGACCTGCAAGCCAAGTGACCTTCCCCCAGGAAGGTGCAGGGATGTTTCTGGATGTTTCTCCAGTGTATGTTTGTGGGAGGATGAAGAGGATCTCACTTCCCAGCAAATCAGTTCAAGGCCATGGCATGACAGAGAGATTGGAGAAGGGCTTATGCTCAGTCCCTTCCAGGCCTCCACAGGAACACCTGAGGTTGGTCCCTAACCCACCTCACCAAAAAAGAGCAGGTGGCTCCCAAGGATTCACTCTCAATAGTGTAAAATGCCAAAACAATTTCAAATGAACAAACTCAAGAGTCAGAATCATGGAATGATTTGGGTTGGAAGGAACCTTAAAGGACATCCCATCCCACCCCCTGCCATGGGCAGGGACACCTCCCACCAGCCCAGGCTGCTCCAAGCCCTGTCCATCCTGGTCTTGGACACTTCCAGGGATCCAGGGGCAGCCACAGCTTCTCTGTGAAGTTTGGCTGCACTGGATCTCCTGCCCTAAACTCAAGTTTAAGGTTTTTGGAGCATTTACCAACAAGGAACCACTGTTTGACTCACGACACACACCAGCTCTGTGTTCACAAAACCAAAAAAGTCTTCACAGTCCAACACTGTTTTCCTTCCTTTCTGGCACGTGGTGATCAGAGCAGATGGAGGGAGTCCAACCAGAATCCTTGGGCAGGGAAGAATGGAAAGCTGAGGTTACTGTCAGGAGAAGGATCAGCCTCCCCATGAAGGTGTGTGGTCTTTGAAATTCAGCCTACCAGTAGGGGCAACAGGTAGCCAAAGATGGCACATGAAATGAAGTCAATTGAGGTGAATACCAGGGAATAAATGTCCCTTGCACAAATGTCACCATGGCACAGTGTGGCTGTCACTTGCTGTGGAATCAGAGGGGAGGACACACCACACACACCGCCCTGCTCTGAGCAGCAGTGTTGTTGGAGTTATTCCCAGCTGCTCAGACCTGCACTTACCTTCTGTGCAGCAGCAGCTCCTGCTGCCTCCACAGCTGCTCTCCCAAGGCAGATCCATCCTTTCTGTCTCTCAGCCTTCCCTGGAGAATCTCGAACAGGAAGTGTCTCTGGGCAGCAGAGCAGCTGGGAAGCAGCTTCCTCCTGCAGCCCAGCTCCAGCACCAGCTCCTGAGCAGGTGTGGGGGAAACAGTCAGGGCTACACACCAGCCTGCACCACAACCCTCTTTGTTTCTCTCAAGTCACACAAAGAGATCAATAAAACCCTCCCTCAATCCCCACCCCCCTGCTCACATATGGAGCCTCACAAACACTGAGCTGTGAGGGGATGCTTTGGTCAAGGTCAAGGGCTGAACACCCAGGTAACACATCACAGTTGAAAATCACCTGCAGCCTGCAGAGAATCTCAGGGCTGAGTGACACCTTCGACTGGCCACAGCCCCCGAGGTCCAGCCTGAAATGAAGGGACACAGCAGGTCACCAGCCCTGCTAGCCCGGGGCACAGCACAGTTCAAACACAGATGAACACAGAGCTCAAACACTAATGTGCCTTAAATAAGCTGTAGCTGAGACAGCAGCTCTCCCCTAACCTCCCTCCTCATTTTCCAGCTCCAGCCACTCCCCCAGGCAATTGATGCTTGTCTGGCCGAACAAATCTGAGTACAAAGTCAACTTAAAAAGAGACAGTCAGACAGGGCCTCTCTGTGGCTGCAGCCCCAGACCTCTGTCACCCACAGCAAGATGCTTATGCAAAGGCTGGTGAGTCACTCAGGGCCACCTCCCAGCTCCCACTTCCAGCCAGACCAGAAGGCAACGGCTCCCACAGCCCCATGGAAGGGACATACTCCCAGTTCACAGCTACAAGGTCATGAGAAATGGAAGTCATGCCACAGAGTACCTGTGTGAGGAGTCCAGGAGGGCACTGATGATGACTGCACATGCCTTCTCCAGGTCTCCATCACAGCCCCCAGCAGCAGAAGGTGCAGGGAGATACCACTGATAGATGGCCCAGTAATGGAAATCCTGCCTGAAACGTGGAAAAGGAGGAGATGGGAAATCTCTTTGAATGGTGCCCTTCCCTTGATGCAAAAGGAAGCTCACACATCAAGGGTGATGAGTGATGTGTGCTCAGATAAAAGCACCATGTAAGTACAGACATGAGGAGTCCTCCAGCAGATCCCACCCATCCCATGCTGGTCAGCTCTTGGCTCTGGAGACCAGCAGGTTTTGTGCCAAGTTATTTGGAAGGGCTGCACATGCAGGCTGTGTTGGTGAGCTTCACAGAATCCCAGAATGGTTTGGGTGGGAAGGGAGCTTAAAATTCCTCTTGTTCCAGCTCCTGCCATGGACAGGGACACCTCCCACCAGGCCAGGCTGGTCCAAGCCCTGTCCAGCTGGTCCTCCTCAGGTTAACACACCCCCCCCTCATTCCAGCAGTGCTTGACTCAGGACAAACCACAGCAGGCAACAGGCACTTGTGTCCTGCAGCAGCAGCTGTTTATTTACTTCCTGATTTTCAGTGCTTTGCCCTAATTTGGGTGGGAGACTCGTGGACTATTCTCTTTCCAAGAGTCCTTCTGCGCTTACCTTTCCGAAGCAGAGAGAATATCCTTGTCAGGGCACACCTCCAGCTCCATCAGCAGCCACTCTCTGAAAGACAGCTGGGAAAAGCAAGGATTTAGAATGGGGGAGAACAGCAAAGCAAGTCACTTGTGCAGAACAGCCACCTGCTTTCCAACATCAAACCCACCTTCACTTCATCCCCAGACACAATCCCGTGTGGATGAAGAGACATGAAACAGGGGACACCAACCCAAGGAAGTTTCTGTGCTGTTTCTCTTGCAGGAAATCCAAGCTAAAACCCCACTGGCCTTCAAAGTTTCATGGAAGGCCTGTGAAGCCTCACACACCCCCACCCCTTTGACACATTCAAACACATTCATCACCTCCAAGCCCAGACACCAGAATGGATGTGTGTTATTAGAAATAAAGGCTAAAATGAGCAAAGGCCTCTGTCAGTCAGGCTGGTGTCAGCACCAAGGGAGGTTGTAACACAGAGGAAGCACAAGGAGTCATTCTAGGAACACCACAAACTCTTCTGTACAAACTGGTTTTAGAGGAAGGAGGTTAAAAAAAGAAAGTCTGTCAAATCAGACACACCACAAGGTGGTACAAAGAGAAGAGCTGAGATGGAGACCTGTTTCCAGCAAGGCAGAGCCATGCAATCCAAGGTGCTCCGATGGCTCAGGGGAACACTGATATTTAGACAAAGCACCCAAAAAGCAAATGTTTTCAGTTCACCATCACTTCACAGAGAGCACAGCAAGGAGCCAAGGTGATGGGCAGGTCTTTGCCCTACAGTTCCTGAGCAGTTTCCTACTGATATGGTACAGCTTGCCAAGCTTCCTGCTTGTCCAAGAAGTAGGACACAAAGTTTTACCTCTGGTTTTCTCTTTCTACCTTATCATCACCATCACAATCCACAAATAAGACTGAGCAACATCCCAGCCCACATGACTCAGCTGCCAGACCAACTTTTTAGGCATTCAGCTCTTACTTTCAGGCATTAAGTTCTTACAAGAAGCTTTTTGATCACCAATAAGGAAATTGCAAAGGGCAGATCTGAAACATGAGAATTAGAGGGTGAATTTAAAGGATGGAAAAGCTTTGTACCTGGAATGCTTTCTCCTTTAGGAGCTCTTGGAAGCGTGCTTGCTTCCACAAGCACAGGCTGGCTCTTCTGTAGTTCAGAGAGGGGCAGGACAGGGAGCTCCAGGGCAGGGCAGTTTTACCCTCCTCACACAGGACCCCCCGAGCTTCCAAGCTCAGTCGAGGCACGAGGTGCTGCAGCTGGAACAAAGACAGGACCCACTGCATGTGGCTGTCCCAGAAACAGGCCCAGAGCCACCTCTGGCTGTGTGGAACCAGCAGATACACCAAGTGGGAAGAGGGGAGGGCACAAAGATGTATTTTTATATTGTTTTCTTGGTGTAAGTTATATTTGCACAAGGTCCTGCAGTGGGAAATTGGGCTGAGACCGAACTTTCTCATAGATAATGGCAAAGCTTTTTACCTTTTTAACCAGGCCAGGAGGAATCAAGGCACAAAAATCTTCATGGGAACAGGATGAAAACTTGCACATCACATAAGTTGCTGCTGCTGTGCAAAACCTGAGAGAGAAAAAGAAAGAATTCCATTATCTGGCTGGGTCAATCCCCTCCACATGCTCTGGAAATCCTCCATGGCAGCTTTCCCAGGATCCCCAAATCCCTTCAGCTGAGGGAGCAAGGAGGAGGTGGATGCACCATCTCACCTCATGCAGAAGGCAAAGGACTCCTCTGTCCTGCACAGGAGCAAACAGGGCCAGTACTCAGATATGGAAAGGGCCTTTTCAGGAGCAGGCTGGGAAACCCCAAAATGGGCTTCCACTCCAGGAACTAAAGCTCTGCATTCACTTAAGTGGATCACAAAAGCTGCTAGTCCTAAAATGTGAGCATCAGTCAGGGAAGGACCCTGAAAGAAAAAATAAATAATTAAAGAAATAAACTTGGTTTGTAACTATGTAATGTTTCATTTATAATATTTTAACATTTTGTTTGTCTCACTGTAACACTTCATTTGTACCATTTTAATATTTCATGTCCAACACTGTAATACTTTATTTTTATCATTGTAACATTCCTTTTGCACCAAGACAACCTTTCTCAGGGAAAAAACTCTGAATTAATGAAGCAGGAGAATGTTCTTCTGCCCACGGACCAATTAGTGAAGCAACATCAACTGAGCAGAGACACAACCTGCAGCAGAACTGGAGGTTTCTGTAACACAGCAACTCCAAGCAATGTGCTGTGAATTCAGAACCTGGGATTC
Source organism: Hafferia zeledoni (assembly GCA_035583235.1). Taxonomy (NCBI): domain Eukaryota; kingdom Metazoa; phylum Chordata; class Aves; order Passeriformes; family Thamnophilidae; genus Hafferia; species Hafferia zeledoni. The sequence goes on from JAWWEV010000022.1 coordinate 19,857,219, forward strand.
TCAGGGCTTTTTATCTCCTCTGACAGCCAGTTTGGTCTATCAGCCTTTTAATTTCACCCTTGCAATACCACAGGGTTGAGGCAACAAATCAAACAATTCTTTAATAAGAAAACCATGCAGTGCTGCAGCCCAGATTTGGGGGGTTTATTTTATTTTTAAATCTACAATCGAATTATTTCATGTGGAATGAAATGTTCTACTATTTTTCTTTTGTCTCATTCCTAAACTTACCCATTTTTGCTCTGTTAAAATGTATTTAGAATGCATTAACCTTCCACAGCAGTGTTTCTGTAGGAAAATATTCACATTCCTGCTGGCAGCTCCATAGTATTTAACAAAAATGGGATTATTTTTGGAAGCCTGGAGGCCAGTGGAGTCTCTCCACAGTGCAGGTCCATGCCCCCAGCCCAGGAAATGGAGTAGGACAGTCCTTAACCATGGGATTCCTGCTTGGAAAACTGACCTGATGATAAACAAGCTGACAGAGCCTGGCCAGAAGTGCAGGTAAGAGATTCCTGTGTCCACATATCATCTTCACCAACAGGGACAGGCACGGGCCCTGCCTGCAGAAGGTGAAACCACAGACTCATTTGATGTATCCCCATGCAGGAAGAGGTGATTAAAAACGCTTAAACGCCCTGAAGCTGAGCCATCCTCGCCTGTAAATACACCACAATTATCATTCCATTCACAGGCTCCAAGGAAGGGGCACTTCTGGGGCACCAGAGCAGAGAACCCCTACAGAAATGGCCCCACCAGTGCCCTGCCTCACATATTTGCTGATATCCCAAATACTTGTTCTCATCTCAGGAGGCCCAAGTGGCCTCTGAGGTGACAACAAGGGGAGGAGGAGCTGCCTGGGGCACAGCCCCAGCTCAAGGGAAACAGAGGCAGAGCAATAACTGGGATCAAAAACTAAGCAGAAAGGACTTGGTATCACAAGGGAGGGAGGGAGTTTCCCACCCAGCTCACAGGGCAGATCCGGTGGGAGTTGGGTTAGAGACCATTTCCTGGGACTCTTGTTTATGGCAGCCACTTCCCAGCACAGGTTTTTAGCACTGATTCATCTGCTCCAGGGCAAAGCAGTGTAAGAGAGGGAAGGATGCTGTGGCTGCCAAAGCAGGCTGCCCTCTGGAGAGCAGCCCCAGCAGCTGGGATCCCAGCCAGCTCCTCAGCACGCTGCTGTTTGCCAACAAAGTGATTTGCCACTGACATGTTGCCCATAATGCTTACAGACTCTGCTACATCCCCAAGAACGTGGCTATCACCAGTTCTCACAGGGGCAGAGCAGTGCTGCCTCTGCCTCCTCAGCCACAATCAAAGGAGACCCTCACAGGGGGAAGTAATTCCAGGACAGGAAGGATTTACTTCCTTGCCATCCCCCACCACTGAGCTGCAAACACCTGCCCCAGCACGCTGTGTTTAAGCCTTGTCACAGAGCACAAAGCAGAGCCAAAGGCCACTTTTCTGAAGGGTTCAGTAACAACAGAGGAGAAACATGTTTTATTTACTCAAATACTTCAAAGTGCATTAGTTCTCAGAGTGCAGAAGCTCTGAGTGAAGCAGCCTGCAGGTACCAGCCTGGCACAGTGGGAATGAACAGCCAAAATCCATCCTCATCCCTGGACAAGTGTTAGAATTCTGAGTATCAACCAGTTCTGATTTTCTTACCCTGGGACTCACATCTTACCTGTCAGGAGGGTTAAAAGAGGAAGCAGCTATTAAGGTTTGGCAGAATGATGTCAGCAGAAGATCAACAACCTGAAATAAAAACCATCAGGAATAAAAACCAGGAATAAACCTGGAATAAAAACCACACTGTTAATTCCTGCTGGTCAGGCTGGGTATCTAGACCTGGTTTTCTGCTTTGTATATATCATGTCTCCTGACATTCAAACCAGGAGCCACACTGGTTAATGAGATTCACTCCAAGTTGTGCAGATCCACTGGCACTGGAAAATTAAGGCCGTAACAGCCCAGGAATGATCCCAGCAACAACAAACACCCAGACAAGGCTGCTGAGGGAAGCCTTGCTCATCACAGGACTGCTGGGCCAGAATATATGTCCAAATCTCCTCATCCAGCAGCTTCCAGGAGACGAAAACACATGAATAGTCTGCGCAGGGCAGGACAAGGCAGACAAAAGGAGAAATGCATTTCCTGTTGTCTGCAGACAAAGCAGCCTCTCACACCTCCTATGCAGATGCATTTTCCCCAGCCCCACTGCCCTCAGCACAAGCCAGATGGTACTCACGCTCTGCTGGCAGGGGTCCAGTCTGGGGGCAGGAATAGACACTGGGATGGGAGAATTCAAAGGAGCAGCTTCATTCTCAGCACTGCTGTCACCCAGGACACCGCGCAGTCTGTCCGAAATCACGGCAATCTGTGCTGGCACATCTGGGGGGAGGGAGCAGGGGCAGAGAGGAACCAGGAGAGCAGGCACGGAACAGCTACAGCCCCCACAGCAGCAGGAGAACGAGTGGAAGATTTACTTTAATTGATCAGAGCCGAGTATGTCCGGGAAAGGTTTAGTGAGGCAAAAATGTTAGCTGGACACAGTGGTCAGCACGTGCAGTGTTTCTTGTTCCCAGAACTATTACCAACACCTCAGGAATAGTTTTTCACACCAGAAAGGAAACAGCTTTCCAAAAGGGGCCCAGGTCATCAGGTGAGCCCCTGGAGTGGGGCTGCAGAGACTGGTGTGGCACCAGGTGGTCGTCACAAAGACCCCAAATTAAGCACAGGGGATACATCAGATATTCAAATATATATATTCATTTATCAGCTCTGAGGGACTGCCAGCTTCAGGGAGCAGTGGCAGTAACTCCTGCTGTGGCTTTGGCCAGCATTGGCCACACTTTATTCAGGCAGCTTTTGGAACAGTGAATGAGGGGTAGTTGTGACTTGCCTCCCTCATACCTTCCCAGTGAGCCTGGTCCACAACCAGCGTCCTGAGCTCAGCCAGCTCAGCCTTCAGCTGCTCAACAGGCTCTTTGGAATGGCTGGGCTCTGCTTTGGAGTCATCTAGACAAGGAAGAGAGGAAATTCACTCAGCAATCTCTGTGTGCACCTTCTGCAAAAGCAGAATTTACTTTTCCTGAAGCTCTAACAAAACCCCAAACTGTCAATCTGACACACACACAGCTTTGTTTTTACGTTCAGGGTGTGCTATTTAATTAATAATTGATGGGTTTATGCCTGGTTTCAGAGAGGAATTCGGTTTTTAAGGACCAAAGCCAAAAAAAGTTCTGCTTTCAGAGTTTTCTTTTAGCTCTGCCCTTCACAGACACATTTGCTGTCCTCAAAAGAGTGGAATGAGACTCAAAACGCAGAGACAGACATTACAGCATGGACACATCATCAGCTTCTCAGGCACTTCTCCAGATGTTATATTACTCTGTTCTTTTTGTTTAAAAGAAGGAATAAAAGGAAATTCCTTTAACCACTAGAAAGAGATGCCACCAGCAACTGCCACAGCCCCAAAACCCACCCAGAGTTCGTTAGACAGGAACAGCTTCTTGTACGAGGGCCAGGAATAAATCACCCAGGAACAAGAACAGCAAATAACAAAGGTTGAAATTAATACTGGTTGTAAACACGCTGTAAAATAAGGTGTTAGGAGAGCAGTGAGTCACTCGTGTGTGAGAGAGCGAGCACTGCCAGACAGGCTCACTCCTGCCCAGGGATGGAGCAGGGGATGGGAGCAGGGGATGGGAGCAGGGAGCAGGGGATGGGATCAGAGAGCAGGGGACGGGATTAGGGGATGGGAGCAGGGAGCAGGGAGCAGGGGATGGGATCAAGGAGCAGGGATCAGCAGGACAGGCTGAAGCAGCGCAGGAGGCCGGCACTCGGCTCGGGCTGTGCCACTAGAGGTCAGTGGCACTCCGGGAGCCCTGCCGGGATGCTGCGGATCCCGGGCCGGCCCGCAGGGACCTCGTCCCGCCCGTTGCCAGGCCAACCCCGCAGCCAGCCTGCCGCACATCTGCGGTGCCCGGGGACCCTCTGCCACGCCTCCCCAGCCACAGCATCTCCATAAAGCCCCAAAGGCCCCGAGCAGGGGGTGGCCACAGGTTTATCCCCATAGTCAGAGTATGAATCTTCAACTTATCCCCGGCACACTCTGGGAACAATCTCTGCTCCCCAGCCTGAGCTGTAAATTTCATATGAAACATTTGAAGGTGTGTTAGAAACACCCAGTGGCTGACAGAGACAGCAGAGCTCATCAGATACCCATTACACTGACCCAGTAATGCTGCAGGGCCCTCCCACCCAAACACTTATAAACCCAGGAGCTGCAATCCTTTCCCAGCCCCTCCTGCTCCCCAGATCTCCCTAATCCTCTCTTAAAAGAGGATGCCAGGAGCTCAGACAGCACCAGTGCCAGAGCACAAGGGATCAGCACAGCAGGTTCCCAGCAGAGCAGGTTCCTGGGCTGAGCAGCTCAGGCTGCAAACGCTGATTCATGGAGAGGTCTCAGGGGTGGAATTCAGCCAGCTCAGGCTGAGGCATCATCTGCAGCCTCAGCACAGCACAGAGCTCTGCCAGGGACTGCAAAACTCCCACCCAGGCTGGGCTGGCAGAGAAGTCATTAAAGGAGTAACTATTTAACACCTCGACACAATATAAAAAACATACACTTATATATGTCTGCATTAAAGACTGTTCAGCCACAAATCTCTGAGAACTTTCAGTTCAGAGGGCATCAGTGGGAAAATTAACCTTTCAAACTGATCCATAAGCACATGCTGTATTTTTTACCTTGTAACCTCTTCTGTTTCATAGCATGGCAGGCTTGCAGGTATGTGGAGTACAAGTTTGAGGGTATTTTATCAGCTCTGTAACAATAGAAAATAAGAGATTTATTATGCTTTATAACCACACACTGCAGCTTTATTAAATATAAGCACAAACACCAGCTCTGCTATGAAATGTAATTAGAGGGGCTCTGAAGCATAAAGAGCATCTGAAACACTTTTTAATCATCTGACACGAGGGGCAGAGATTTCTACCCAAGCAATGTAAGACACACAAACCCAATACTATATATGTTAGTAATTCATGCTTTAATGCCTATTTCATATCTAGTAGGTGGCTAAGATCTCCCTCAGAGTGAGAGCTGTGAGATGCAGCATTGGCACATGTAAAACACGAACGTGCTGAGCCCAAGGTGTGACCTCTCCTTGCTGGGCAGGCACTCAGAGCTACAAACACGTCCCACGAGGCTCCCTGGAACTCAGCTGCTCCTCTTACAACTTTAATTTCACTAAATGATCCAGCCTTTAATTTTAGAGCCAGACTGGAATGACAAGGCAGGACCAAGCACTTCATTAGCAGGCAGCGTTGCAAATATTTTTCCTTCATGAGAGGTTACAGAGGAACTTCTGGATGTAAAATAAAGCTGTTTCTGCAATGCAGAAAAGCACTTTTAAACATGCATGCAGGACAAGCTGTAGTCCTGAGAGGGGCTGTGTCCTCCTGGGGAAGCATCCTGGTGTCCCTTGAGCACTAACAGACATTTAAGTTGCATTTTCCACTTCTCCCACATCCTCTCCCAAAGAGGCTTTCACAGGGGGGGCTCATAATCCTGGGGAAATTTTATATCCATTTATATCCTCCAAAATTTAAATAAAATATACCTGGCCTGGAGCCAGAGGGACTCCTAGATAATGATTTCACAGTGGGCAGAGGACTAATTACAGAGCTGAAGACTACAAAGATGTGCTTCCCCTTCCACAACCTGCAAGCCACAAGCCTGGGCCACAGAGCCCTGCCAAGAGTTTGGTTGGAACCAGAGTGACAAAGCCTCTGATAAGGGGATATCAAGTGTCCTGAAAATGACAGCAAATGACACTGGGAAGTCTCAGTACCTCTTCAGAGAGTCTATGAAAGCCATGTGTGCATCTGGGGTTTTAGGGAGCTGTAACAGAGAAGGAGACAGGTCAGGGGCAAATTACCTGTGTGCAAACACAGCTCAAGGGAGGGGGAAAAGGAAAAGCCAAATACTGACCACACGTGGCCTGAGCAAAGCAGGAAGGAACCAGGAAATGTAATATGGGCGCCTGAAAATACTGACAAAACAAAGAGAGTTTGTTATTAACAGTGCCAAAGTGCCATCTCCTTACCTCAGGAATTAATTTGGCTCCTGCAAATATGAAATATTCATGGCAATGTGAATAACCACAGACAAACCAGGTTCAGCTTAGCCAATGGTTATTAATTTCTTTAATTTTGCTTTTTATTATAACAATTCTGGAGCTCTCCTGCAGGAGTGCATATTCCTTTTCACTCTCCCCACAAATATTCCCTATGAAGATGACTCCTGAGGAAGTGGGAAGAACTTCCTCAAAGCTCCTTTGCTCACATCCTCAATTTTATTTGTTTCCTTATTTTGGTGTGGACTCAGCCTTTATAATTACACCTAAACCCAAGCAGAGTTGGCAAGCACACAGTACCTGGCTTCTATCACAGATGTTGGGATCTTCCTGGTGTTCTCAAATATCTGAAGGGCCTTTTCCACATCACGGAGTGCCTGGCCCTGGGGCTGCCCCACACAGGGAACAAGATGAAGATGTGAGAAATCAAGGGTGATGATGAACTTCCCTTTTCTGTTCTGAATTTGGTTTATTGTGATCTGTTTTAGTTGTACATGTGGAATTAAGAGCCATCTCTCCACTTCCAGCCCGTGCCTGCAGGCAGAGGGACTGACACCCCAGGTTTCCCTTGTCTGAGACACCACACACCTCAAACTGCAACAAGTTTCTCAACTGACAGAGATCAGATTTGGAAAAATTAAATTAATCTTCACTTATGACTGTCAGTTCATCACAGGACTGCATTTCTTGCAGTACATTCCACTACCCTGTCTCCAGCCTGTATTTCATGTACTGACTGACTCTGTGAGGTCTCTTAGTCTGACCAAAATGTAGGAAGGAATAACAAAGCCAGATGCTTCCTTAGAGATTACTGCTGTTACCCCAAATTTAACATGAACCACAGTGTGAAGCTCCAGACTGTGGATTCCATCCCCATTATCTGCTTTGAATACCCACACTTTGGTACAACACCACACAGATAATGTGCTTACAGAAAAGAATCAAGATACCCACAAAATGTTACTCCAGCTCTCATGAAATCAGGGGAGATCCTGTGTTTGTGGCCACTAACCCTCCTGGCTTAAAGCTGGAGATCTGGCAGCATTCTCCACCTGGGAATGGCAGGGAGCTTGGCAACCTAAGTGCTACCCCAGAGGAAAAGGGACATGGCTGAGGAGAAAACTGGCAGACAGAGCAGCGGTACCTGCACAGCCTCATCAGTGGAAGACAAGTCTTCATAGAGCCCCATGTCCTCTATGGCCACCTGTGTGAGGTGACAGAGATGCAGAGGGTCACACACAGCAGGCACAGAGGGAATCCTCCTCAAAAGAGCCCCTTCCCACTGACCCTGAGGTCGGCCAGGCGGGTTTTAGCCAGGGTGATGTACTCCAAGAGCAGCGACCGGTGCTTCGCTGGCACAAAGGGTGGGTACATTATATGGACCTGAAATAGGAAAACCACAGCCAGATTTGCCATTTTCACAGGAAATCAGTGTAAAATTCTGACTAATGTTTACAGTCACTTACCCCAGCTATTCCCCAAAGAAGGCATTATTGCTCGGTTTAGGATAAACCATTTTCATGGCAACTGAGACATAATTTTTCCCAACAACAACAAATAAACAAAATCACTGAAGTGTTTAAATGTAATTCCCTGAAGGGAATTCTCCTTGTCAATAAATAAAAGAATTTTGTCCTTCCTTATTTCAGGAAGGGTTTGAATAATGTATCAGAAGTAATGCAATTACTGTAACAACATTAACAACAAGCTGAGCCTACTCAAAGGCACAAGGACAGTCACTTTGGGGCAGTTCTGGATGTGAAAACCATCTGTCAGCACCTCCTCACCTTCAGGTACGGGGCAGCCTCAAAGGGCACCAGCTCTGACAGGAACTCGAAGAGGAAGACCAGAGCTTTCTTACTGCTCCCATGGTGGCCTCCAGCATTCCCAAAGGAAGCCTGAGACAGGGAAAAATGACAAGACAGGCTTTCAGTGTGGAGAGAATCCTCATCCCAGCCATGCTGTAACAGCACACAAAGCCCAGACATCTCATTGCTGTCAGGGGAATCTTTCTGGAGAAAAGTCTCCAGAGAAAGTTTATAGGATCCCAGAATGGGTTGGGTTGAAAGGGACCTCAAAGACCATCTAGGATCCAATCCCCTGCTATGGACAGGGACACCTTCCACCAGCCCAGGGTGCTCCAAGTCCTGTCCAACCTGGCCTTGGACACTTACAGGGATGGGGCAGCCACAGCTTCTCTGGGCAACCCTCACAGGGAAGAATTCCTTCCCAATATCCCTCTGGCAGTGACAACCCATTCCTCCTTATCCTGTCACTCCAGACCCTCGTCCCCAGTCCCTCTCCAGCTCTCCTTGAATTCCTTTAAGCACTGGAAGGGGCTCTCGGGTCTCCCCAGAGCCTTCTCTTCTCCCAGTGAACACTCCCAGCTCTCCCAGTCTGGCTCCAGAGCAGAGGGATCCAGCCCTGGGACCACAGGCACTTACAGAAGTCACTACAGAAGTTTGCAGCCATGAGAACACTCAGAGTTTAAACAAGGCAACACCAAGATGCACCAAAGGATTGAGATTCATGAGGGAAACACAAACCTGCAGGTTTCTACACAGGTTTATCTGGGCATTCCAAGGAAAATAACCAGTCTGAGACTACACAGAACACAACCAGATTATCATTTGATACCTCATGAACACTCTATCAGCCAAAGCTGAGCTTGGATTTGCAAGCTCATACAAAGGAATTTCCAGGTTGAATTTACGTGGAGATTTGCATCCCTAAAATACCCACCTGCTTACAATTAAAACCAACCAATTATCTCTAAGGTCACACACAGCAATTGGAGCTGCATGCAAACCTCCAGGAAACAGGAATGCTTCCTCTGCCACAACCCACCACTTAGGCAATAACAACAGTGCTGGTTATCAAGATACTGAAATCCATCCAAGATGATGATTATAACAGGAATTACATGTCTGCATTCCTAACAAATAACTAGAGCAGGCAAGGTGGACTCAAAAGATGAAAGGAGGGAAGGCTGGGGAAAGCCAAATAAATTTATTCTTTGCAGACACAAAGGCAGTAATAAATATTCAATCATTCCTAATATCAGTACAATCACTCATTACTCTTCCTTCTTTTTTTTGTTTTCCCCTTTCTCATTCCTGGCTATCCTGTCTGGAACAAGAGCAGAGCATTCCTTGTGCACGTTTCCTCACACAATTCAAACAAAGCTCCCCAGTCAGGCCTCATTTAATCTTACCTTAAACCACTCAGGGTAAGGCATGAAGACAGCAGGGCCCTCCAGAGCAGCCTGACGAGCGACCAGGAACGCAGTGATCATATTTTCCATGTCATAATTCCCAAAGGCCTTCAGCAGGAGATGGCTCAGTAGATCTAGGAACATAAAACAATAACCTCACACTTTGCTCTTGACAATGGTGCTGTGATTTTGTACAGTAAATGAAGACAAATGTCTGTGATAAAACACAAGGCAGGACATGTATTGCAGCCTGGGGAACCTTTGGGATCTGATCTGATTTTTTCCTGAACTGTCAACAGTCAAACACTCTTGGATTCCCTGCAGGAATTGCAGGGAGTCCAGTGCTGGGATAATCAGTAAGGAATTCTCACAAACAAGCTCTGCTATTAAAGGTGAGCTAGACCTAAGCTTCAGTAATCACTGTGCCAATTAATAATGAAGGTAATTATCCCATAACCACCCTGAGCTGTACACAAAGTTTGAGAAGTGGCAGGCACAAGGCCTGACATTGCTATCACTGCTGACATGGAAAGTCTGAGAGGAAGAGCAGATGTCCTGCTGTTCTTTTCCATGCAGGAACCCCAGGCAGCACCCGTGGATGACTCCCCTGTTCCCCAGCAGGGCAGCACAGACACTCCCCAGCCTGGCAGTGCCCACATACCCTTGAGGAGCTGCTCAGCCTCAGCCTGGCACACCACCAAAGTGGAAACACAGGACAGGACGTGCTGCCAGTTCACCTCGTGGGTCTCCAGGACTTGCTGCAGCTGGCAGATGGATTCCTTTGCACTGAAAGCCACCAACAGCTGGAAGAGTGATGGCAATGTCTGTTAGCTGGACATACACCCACATGGAAGAAGGAGACACAGACAAGACTGACTTTTCTGTCTCAGAAAAGATGGCACAGACAAGATGGTTTTTCTGTGACTTTCTCAAGCTATCCTGAAGCTTTTGCATCAGCCTTCCAGGCCAGAGATCAGCCTGGCTTGGAATCAGCACTGGCTACAATAACCAGCAATATCCCAGTTCTCTCAGAGCTCTTGTCATATTCTGTAACACTGAACACTCCCATCTCCAATCAGCACCTGCATTCTCATTAAGAGCTCTGCACAAACAAAAACCCCTGTAGTTCTTTTCCTTCATGCTTCCTCCTGCCTGCAGTTTCTGGCAGCTGGTTTGGATCCTGTGACTGGAACACTCCACTGATTTCCACAATCCCATCTCAGGTGTTTCAGTGAACATAAACCCAGCACAATAAAATCCTCTCTGTGGCACCAGCCAGACGTACTTTGCGAAACAGGGCAGTGAGCAGGGAGGAAGTTCTGGTGAAGCTCCATTCTTTCTGCATCTGGATGGCATCAGACACTGCACCCAGAAAAAGAAAACTTCAGCAACAGGTTTTAAAATGCACCCAAAATGCATAAGTTGACCACACCAGGTGTCCCTTTGGCAGCCAGACACATTAAAAACTGCCCACTCTCTCTCCCATTTGCTTTTGGAACACTGTGGCCCAAGGACTGTGCCATTCCAGAATGGCACTGTCATCCCAGAGCTGTTCCACACACACGTGTAGGCTGACATGGCACATGCACAGAGATTCAGAAAGGAATCAGCTTTTCCCTCATTAACCTCTCTCATCTGGAAGCCAGCAATGACACAGCTCTCCCACACAACAGGCAGGCAGCTCCAGATCACAGCTCACAGGCATTTTACAGTTCAAACATATTTCTTTCTAAAAACAACAAGCTTCAAATTCCTGATCAGGGATTAGAACCTTCCTGCCTTGCTCTCTCATCTACCCAAACACTCCTGTCTTGCTTTAAGCCCAGCACGTGGGGCCAGCCTGGTTTATCCCCAGGCTCTCTCTGCAGCATCCCCTCTCCCACTCAGCTCCTTTGCCCAGAACTCTTCCCAAAAACCAGAGCTCTCCCATGGCTACTATTAGAAGTTATTCCAAATTTCTGTGCACGAGCCCTTGGCTGAAGCTCTGTTTGAATTTTCCCCCTGATCTGTGACCCTCTAAAAGCCCAGATGACTTTTTTGTCTAATCTGGTACCCTTATTACGTGGACCCCAAGAAGGAATTAGGGATCCAGGCAACTTTCCTGGCTCTGGGTCCTCCAGGCTGGACCCCACACAGCAAGGCCTGGGTGGGATGGAGCTCCAGACACACTGGAGACCCTTCTCCCCCCCCATTCCCACCTTTCAGCACTGGGTTGTAGGTGAGAACCTCGGTCAGGGTGTGTCTGAGAAACTGCTGCACAGACTCTGGGTGAGCCACACGGCCATACACTGACACATTGAACACATTCAGCCTGCAAAGACAAGGACACACCAGAAACAAGGCCAGGAAGTATGAGCAGCCAGGTACTGATTAAATAGCATCAGCCAGGTACTGATTAAATATTATCTACGAGTTGCTGATTAAATATGATCAACCAGGTTCTGCTCAGGGTGAACTACTTATTTTTATTCTATATCCACCTTCTCAAATTGCCCCAAATACACACTTTTTAATGTACTTTTCCTTAAAAAGTCTGATGGTTACTCAGCACTGTAGACATCAGGTTTACAAGTGTGAGTCTAATGTATCTCCCTGCACAGGACTGAAGGGGACATGTACAAAGCAGTTAAACAAAACAGGTTTGGAAGCAGGAACTGGAGGTGATGGCACATTCCAGAAGCAGTGAGAACTCTTTATGAGGAATTTTGTGCATGCCAAGAGGGAGTTCCAAGGTTGGTTCCAGCCATGCCAGAACCCCCTTTCCAACCTGGCCCTTATCTTTTTTACAAGCACTTTCATCTGTACATATTTTATTGGAGGAGAATACCAGAGACAAGTAGCACTGGGAGGGGTGGGGTATGTGTAAATAAGTAAAAACACCCCAAACATTCCCCCTACTTCAGTAGCAAGTGTAACAGTGAATAAAAACCTACTCCTGATGACACTATTTGGAGCATTTCTTACCAGAACTTCACAGCTTGCACTGTGGAAACATCTTCCTGCTTCTCTTTACCAACAGCATCAAGCACCCCTGTGCCTCAAAACACACAGAAACACAATGAGAAATGGAAATGAAAGGAACTGTGAAACTAAACACCACACAGGAACAGGAATGAGCAATTTGTGCACCTGTTCAAAGGTGACCCTGTTAGGGAAGTGTGCAGAAACCATTCAGCAGAGTTAAATTCCTACCAAATCTTTTCCAAAGTGACCCAGAGACTCAGAAATTATTACCACTGACCTTGAACCAATTTAAAAGCATTTCCAAGAATATGCTAATGATGAAACCATCTAAAAATGCACATAAATGAGCATCTAATTTCCAAAGCCAAACCTAAGAGTGCTGTGCATCTGTGAGTGTGAGCACTGCGAGGAAAGCCTGTCTGGAGGAAGGGATTTGCACAGGCTGAATTAACCAGCCTGGGAAGCCCAGACGGAACAAAGAGCAGGCTGGGGGAGGGCCACACATTTGTAATGTTCCATTTGCTGAGCAGAAATTCCTTTAAAAGCCAGCTCTGCCCCAAAAGGGCTGGTGGAGATCAAACAGGTTGGCAGCTTGCGCAGCTCCGTTGTCTTGACGATCAGCCCACACCACTCAGAGCCCACAGACTGGGAGACCCTTTGCTTTGCAGCCTGCTGCTGCAGCACTTCTGCTCCTCGTGCCATCCTGCCTTGAGAACCCTCCTTACTGAACAGCTTAAGGAGCCTGGTTTGTTTGTTAAAATCATTGAGTGAAGAGAAAAAGCCTGAAATGACAATTTGCTGAGCAGAGGTAGTGAACAAGAACTGCCTCACAAGCCTTTGCAGGGCTGGGATGTAACACTCTCCTCTCCTGCTGAGGAATATTTTAGGGTTAAGTAGAGGAGAATAAAGAAAAGGAGATAAACTCAGCTTATCTTCAGGCACAGCAGTTCAACACAGTCAGATCATCAGAGCCCTCCCATACTGCTCCCAGCCTGTTCTTCTCCTGTGAAGGTCCTCAGTGATAGGGAATGCTTTTACATAAAAAACCCCAATGTTCTCCAAAAATTAATGAAGCAAAACGCCTCAGAGGTGACCCAAAAGTATAGACTAATAAAATCTTGTCTATAAAACTCCTGTAACACACTTTGCAGGCACACAGACTGCGAGTGTGGCAGTGCAGGCTGCGCAAACGGGAAGGTCAAATGAAGAGCAGGATGCAGCCTCCTGTCTGCCTGCCAACAGCCTGCTCCTCCTCCTCCAAAATCCCTGCTCCTCTGCTGAGAAGGGTTGGTTTTCAACTGTTAAAGGGCCATCAGAGATGAGATTCATATGTATTAAATAATAAAGAGCTTCTCTTGCAGCTTTCCCTTTTTAGAAGCACTCGCAAGGTCTGTGAGGATTCTGTGTGTACAGACAGCTCTCCCTGCAAGACCTGGGGCAAGGGATGGGGCTGGCAGTGCCCACAGGGAATGGCACAGGATGGAGGGGACAGTCCTGGTGGTGTGTCCTGGGTTTGGGTCACCTTCCAGCAGAGGTAAAGCAGCAGGCTCTGCAGCAGCACTGAGCAGGAAAGGAGCCAGCAAGGAAAGTGGTGGAGCACTGTCACCAAGGAGACCAGAGAGTGACAGCAGCTGTGCAGTCAGGTGACACTACCCAGGAGTGTGAGGGGTGTCAGGAAGGTGACAACAGCAGGTACAGCCTCTCCCCGTGAAGATCAGCTGTGACACAAGACAAAAATAACCCCCGTGTGTGTTTAGTCTTCCTGCGTCAGGATTTGCATGTAAATCAGGCACTGCCACTCCAGCCCTCAGCAGTCAGGGCAGCCCAGGCCAAGGCAGGCACGTTGGCAGTTCATGAGGGCTGTTTAAAGACTACACAACAACATTAGATGCCTTTGCTCAGCATAAAAAAAGAGGTTCTACAAAACACTGAGCTGCAAACCCAAACGGTGAGTCAGCAAAATGGCTTATAACGTTGTGAGCTCAAAGTTTAACTCACTAAGCAAAAAAAAATAAATCTAAGCAGCAAAACTGATCCTGGCCTAAGCCCTGTGCTCCACCTGCTTCCCAGCAAACCTGTTAAAAATCAGGAAACCAGGTCAGGTATCTGTCTGATGTCACAGCTGGGAGCATCAAAACAAAGTGGCATAAAAGGCAAGAAATTATCTGCAGTGTCTGGAGACACTTTAAAGAGCAAAGGGAAAAGCAGAGGCAAATAAAATCAGCAGCATAAATATTATGCACAGCAGCACAGGCAAAGGGTTTCTCCTTGGGGATTTAGCAGTGAACAAGGAACAGAAGTCTTGGAAACAGCAGAGGCTGCAGAAAGCCAGGATGGCAGCAATACTCACATTCCAGCATTCTCTGTAAGACAGCACGGCAGATCTGTTCAAAATTGACAAATTGAGGCATTTAGAGTTTCAAAGAGCTGCAGTTCTAGGCAGAAAAGGTAAAGTGACTCCAAGAAAGAATTTTGACCCCTCTTAAAGCTTTGCTTTGATCTCAGGCTCAGCAGTAGAACAGGTAAAACAGTCAGAGGGGCAGCATTTCCTATCCTAACCAGCATTCCAGGCCTCACATTCAAATGGAAGAAACAGCAGTCAAGGTGAAAGGAAGTTTAAAAAGCCCTTGCTTGATGAGCCACCTTGGAGTCATTCTCCATACAAACAGCATCTGTTCTGGCTTCCCCATTTCCACCATTTCACCACCACCTTCCCCTTGCTGTTCCAAGCTCTGATTTATTTCCACCCATCAAGACCCAGAGATTCATAATGGAACCACTTTTTAAAAGCACCATATTATTAAAAGCACCAGGGTTATTTTGTCCTTACATAGGGAACCTTCTGGAAGTCCCCCTTCCTCCCCAGCTCCAAAGGTTGCTCAAAGCCATTCTGGATGAGCACGATGGCAACATCTGCAAATCAAGAATCAGGGTATCATCATCCCCCTGCACACAGAGACCACCTGCTCCTTCCCCTCCCACCTGTCCCAGCAGTGCCTGAAAAGCCTCGTTTGCCACTCAAGGGGAATCATTTTTTGTCTTGGAGTAAAATCACTCCCAGGAAAAGGGATGCAGTACTTAAAGGATTATAAAGACTAAAGAATCCACAGATGCTCCGTGGCCACTGCAGAACTCAGAGGGGCTGGGCCTGACCAGCTGCCCTGGCCCACAGTCAGACTGTGCAGGGGATTTTTCCTAAATAAAATTAGAAAATTGCCATGGATGGAATTGCCAAATATTTGTGGCCCAAAATCTGGCACTTTGCAGTGTGTCATACCTGGCCACACAGAGCTCCCAGCTACGTTTCCTTGTGTTACTACAACTCCAAGGGATGCAAAACCTCAAACCACTTTCTAAGGGGAAAAAATGGCTGAATTTGCCAAATACATGAAAATTACATTTCCCTCACTGAGATGAGGTAAGAAAACACAAAGTCAGGCTTGTGTTTTTACACCTCCAAGGTGTAAAACCCCCCCCACAGATGAGACTTGCCTGAGAGAAGGTTCTGTGCCAGCTCTGTGTCCCCAGAGGGGACATTCCCAGCCTGCTGGCAGAGCCCACAGAGGCCACTGCACAGCCACTCCACCACCACAGGGCCTGCTGGACCCCTGGAACACACAAAAACACCCAAACACCTTCACTTCAGTCCCTCCTGCTTCCTGTGGGGCCTGGCTGTCTCCACCACCATCCTCTGGGCTCAGGCAAGAGCCACCTGTGCACTCTGCCCTAAATGTGGCATTTCATTTATTTAATTTGGACCAGCACATTTGCTTTACAAGCAGTTGCTTTTTATATTATTTGCTTTATAAAAAGATCCCACAACACACACACGCAAAGGCAAAAATGCACATGAAACCAACTGTGCCTCCAAACATTTCCTTTTCTCTGACATGGGAGTGTTTCCATCCAGAAAGCCCTGCTAAAAGAACTTCAGTCTCAATTTCTAAGATACTTGGATTAAAATGCTTTAAGAAAGAAATTAAAGTCTTAATCTATGCCTTTGGTTCCCTTAAATGTGCAGCACAGTGGGCACTGAAGACTTTCATCATGAACAGACAAGTAAACCAATATCAAAAGCCTGAAAGATCATTGTAATGATCCTTTGAGACCTTAAGGAAACAACCTGAACTTCACAAAGATAACTCTGTCTGGCTCTGTGTGTAGGTTTTTTGTATATACATATTCTTTTTAGCTCTGTATTACGGAATCATGGAATGGTTTGAGTTGGAAGAGACCTTAGAGGTCATGAAGTTCCACCCCTTGCCATGGGCAGGAACATCTTCCACTAGACCAGATTGCTCCAGCCTGGCCTTCAACACTTACTGGGGGGAGGAGAACTAAAAATAAAATCCTTAGACTAACTATTCTCTGGAGATTAACTCTGCCAGACCAAAAGTGAAAGGTTTTGTGAAAAGGGAAGCCCCAGCTGCTGCAGAGCAAGACTCCTCAAGTCCAGCAGCTGGTTTGGTGGACATCAACAAGCCACTGCCCCTAAACTGGGCTAATTATCCCAGAGTAACCTCCCAAACCCACAGTAACTCCTTAATCCTGCTAATCTGAACCCTTGCCAGCACCTGACTATATCCTGGGTCCAGAATACTCATGACTAATCCCTGATTATATTTCAATAGGCTTTGAGAGATTAAATCCATCTGCAAAGCCCCAAGCTCTGCTCACCTCTCCAGCAGCTCTGCCAGCCCAGCGATGCCACCACGGTGCAGGTGCCACACAACTTCCAGCACTGGGGGCTCCTAAAGAGATGCCACCATTAGGTCACAGGCTGCATTTTGCAGGTAACATTTGGCTGATATAAATGATTTACAAAAAAAAATAAAGCTGAATTCTGTTTCTTCAAACTGTCCATAAGTTGTTAAAATTTAAACCTGATACCACTGGAAATACCTGATGAGGAAAGATTAGGTTTGATTTTCCCTTCCTATGGATTTTGGATGGTTTAGGGTTGTAGATGCATCAACATTTTAAATTTTCATGGACAATAATGAATATATCCATCTTTTCCCCCTGGAATAATGCTGATTCTGCACATTCAAAGGAGCAGTGGATATTCCAGGATAACACCACTCAGTTTCAGGTCTTGTTAATTCAGATCCAGATCCAGATTACAGAGTTGACTTTTAGTCTATGAACTGTTAATTAGTCCCTGTGGAACGAGTTTGCTGCTTTCAAATCTATATCCCAACACAGACTGGGATTGTAGGAGGCTACAGGGAGAAACAGCAACACCCAGGCAGAGAGGCCAATGGACACAGAGGAAAAATAAACAACCTTTGGCCAAAATCTGCACCAGGCATTGCTCCTGTGGGGATCCAGCTGCTGCCCTGCAACTTCCCTTCCACCTCCTGCACGGGACAGCATTTCCAGGAGAGTCCTGAGCCAGCAAAACCACTGCAGGGTGCACCTGGCAGGGAAGAGGGGCAGCAGCAGCTTCTGCTCGTTCCAGACAGAGCCCAAACCTTCCCACCTTGGGAAAAAAGAGGTGCTTGAGAGCCTTGGGAACAGGGGAACAGCCAAAGGCCAAGGAGCTTTCTGCATTCACCAGCAGCTGCCTCATCCCCTGACCCCAAACTTGCCCACATACTTTGTCTTCACAACCTAATTCTTACTGTAACACCCTCAGTTACAGGCCAGCACTTATCTCCCACTTATCCCGTGTCTGCCCCAGGACCAGGAGATCTTAATCAGCCTCTGAAACACACAGGTTCTATTTGCAGCCCAGGAGCAGATATCTGAGCTCCAAGCACGGCCCTTTATCCTGGCAGATCAGCCTCTTCCTCCTTTCCCACCAGAGCAGGGAGGAATCAGAACTGTCCTGCTCACAAAGAGCCCTGAAATCCTCCCAGAGAATCACTTGTCTTCACAAAACAAACCCAAATGAAATCAAGACATGCCATTTGTGAGGCAACACAACCTGTTATCTGCTCTCTCTCTTACTCTGTGACCTCACTCTGGCTGATCACCATTCCCAGATAAGCAGGGAGGAGCACCAGGACAGCAGCCAGGAGGAATATTATTGGCAAACCACAGGAAGGACTTTGGGACTGGGTCACAGCCAGCTGGGACTTTCTGCACTGGACCTGCAGAGCTCCCCAAACCAGCACCTGATCACCAAGGTGCTTCCAGTGCTCCTTTGTGGCAGTTTCTACTAATTCCCCTCATTCCAAACCTTGACCAAGTCCTGTGAAAAAGCAAGTCCCACTGCACAGACAAGGAAGCTCCCACTGAAATTGCTTTAAAATAAACAAAACAACAAAACCCCCTAACATTTATAATTCAGATCACACCTCTGGCAGGTCAGGGAGACCACAGTTATCCTCAGGAATTCAGGGGTGCCACATCCCACAGATAAAATCTCACGGTCTGTAACAGCACACTGGTTCTCCAGGAGAGATTTACCTTCATTTTCCACACTTCTTGGCAGAGGAGAGAGCGACTGAACACGTTGTTTGCCAGCAGATCCTTCACTGTTTGAAGCAAGCAGGACAACCTCTCCTGGCATCACCCCAGAAATGAAGAAGAAATAACATTCTTTGTGAAGAACAGGCTTTTATAAAAATAATTTATTGCTTTTCTCTGATTGCTGCTTTTTAAAGGGTCAAATGGTGGAGAGAATTCAGGAAAAAGGCCCAAACTTCTCATCTTAAACATCTTGTCCTTCTGTGAGCGAATCAGACAGATCAGTGAACAATTGTCCACTCAGGGCCACTGAGTTTGGGGGTTTTACCAGAGCAGATAAACGGGGCTTAAAGTCAAACCTAACACTGCTGTTCCCTTGGCAAATTAAGTTTACCCCTTTCCCCTTACTCTCTGGTCCAGGCTGAGCAGTGGCAGCGGGGAGGGGCTGGCAGGGCAGATCCGCTCCAGGTTGGTGACGGCGGTTTGGGCTGCCAAGGTGGCCGTGGGCACCCCCAGTTTGGAGGCCTGTTCCTGCAGAACAGAGACTGAACACAACAAGGCACAAAGCTGTCAGCATGGCAGGAAAAAAGGGCTTGAAAACCTGATTGGGAAGCATGGAATGCTTGGGGCTGGAAGGGACCTTAAAGCTCTGATTCTTCCACCCCCTGCTCCAAGTCCCATCCAATTTGTCCTTGGACACTTCCAAGACAGAATCTCAAGCCTCAAACCCCTTTCAGCACTGATATCATCTGTTGCACCAGGCAAACCATTTTCATTTCCTTGTGTCATGTCTTTACCATGCATAAAACAGGGGCAGAACAGCCACAGAGGTGGAATGTCCCTGAGAAGCAGATTTCTTTTTGCTTCAGCCTTGTAACACTTCCAAATAAAATATTCAAAGATCAGCCTTTGCCAGGGGTGTCATCACCAGGCAAGTAGGAAACAGGACCAGAACAATGAAAAAAAAGTATAAGTGGGGTTGGATTTAACAGGCAAAAATTCAGAATGGGAGGAATTCTTCCCCACATCTGTCCCCAGCAGGTACTCACCAATAAGTGACTCTGATGACACTCCCAGGGGCTCTGTGCCATCCTGCACACCTGGCTTGGTTGAATCTCCCACCTGGATGCCAAATAAAACCCTTAGATATCTGTTAAACACATTTAAAAGGTCAAAGTTCCTCATCTTCAGGCACCCAACAGCTCAGCAGCAGTGCCAGGAACAGAATTCCTGTAATTCCCATCTTTCAAGTCCTTTCTGTGAAGCCACACGGCCATAAATATTTGATGAAACACATCCAGTTGTTGGATCCTTTTCTAGTTAAATCCCCCTTTTCTTTTTAAAAGGCAAATATTCTGCAGAGAAAGGAAGATCCTGAACCATGGGAGGTTTTTGCAGTGTCTGTTGCAGGTGTACAAATGTGAGGAGAGGAAGAATGTGGCCAAGTCAGAAGGTTGTCTCAAGTCTAGGTTGTCCTGAAGACAGGCAGGTTACTCAGAAATGGTGGATAATTCAGAGAAAACCCAATTCTCTCCTGATTTTTTTCCCCCTAAATTCACAAGAAGCCAGTTCTGACTCCAAGAAAAACGTGCTGGATTTCCCTTTGTCCCAAATCCAAACCACGCTTAATCATTTTTAGTCTATAAGTGTAAAACATAGAGGAAAAAGGGGTAAAATAATCTCATTTTGGCAACACAGACCTCCAAGCTTCAGCTTCCTCCTATAGTGTTGGTTTTTCTTTTCATGTGTCATGAAAACTGTGTTCCTGCACAGCTGGTGGGACCCACCATCCCAGCTGGGATCTCCCACCATCCCAGCTGGGATCTCCCACCACCCCAGCCGGGATCTCCCACCCTCCCAGCCGGGATCTCCCACCGTCCCAGCCGGGATCTCCCACCGTCCCAGCCAGGATCTCCCACCACCCCAGGTGGGATCTCCCACCATCCCAGCCGGATCATGACCCCCAGACCACCCCGCTCGTACCTCCAGCAGGAGGTCACTCAGGTTCTGGTGTTGATCCAGCAGCCGCAGAGCTGCTTCCTGGAGCTCCACTCCACTCCCAAAGGGGCTTTTCCGCTTCCTGGCTCTCCCTGCTGAGAAGTTCGGGGTTGTTTTATGACCACAGCTTGTTCCAACAGCCCCCAAGGACACCTCCTGCTCCCTGCTGGTGGTGTATGAGGGCTGAGGAGGGGAGTGTATGAAGGCCGAGGGGAATGTGTGAGGTCAGAGAGAGGGGGCTGTGTGAGGGCTGGGGTGGTTTATGAAGACATGGGGTTATGAGAAAGGCAGAGAGAGTAGAGGAGGTGTGTGAGGGCAGAGGGAGCTGTATGCAGGCAGAGAGAGACGGCATATTTGGGCAGCGGGGACACATTCCCCTCCTGCCCCCCTCACTGTCCTTGCGGGAAGGCCCGGCCCGGAGCCCGCCCGGTGCCGCCTCAGCCCCACGTACCGAGCAGGTCCCGCCAACTCCGCCCGCCCGCGCCCGCCATGGCGCGCCGCCGATTCCCGCCAAACCGGCCCGCGCCGCCATTGGCTGCCGCGGGCCCAGCCCGCCTCTTTCCATTGGCTGAAGGGGAAGGGAGGCGTGGTCGCTCCCACAGGAGTCCCGCGCACTGCCGCCATCTTGGTAGTGGCACAGGTGGGGACTGCCATGTTGGGGAGGGCGGCGGGACAGGACGGGAACCGCCGCTTGAGAGGGGATGTGAGGGGACAAGGGGGGACACGGGGGGCCGTGGGGGGGGACACCGGGCGAGGGCTTTGGCCCTGCCTGGATGTGCCCTTCGTTTCCCCGTATCCCTCGGGGGTCCGGATGCTGCTGACCTGCCCCACCCAGGGTCAAGAGCGGCTGGAATTCCCAGAGGGAGGAATCCTCGGCCTTACTCGGGTAATAAATCGTGGAATCACAGAATGGTTTGGTTTGGAAGGGACCAGGGGATCCAGTCCCACCCCCTGCCATAGGCAGGGACACCTCCCACCAGCCCAGGGTGCTCCAAGCCCTGTCCAACCTGGCCTTGGACACTCCCAGGGATGGGGCAGCCACAGCTTCTCTGGGCACCTGTGCCAGGGCCTGCCCACCCTCACAGGGAAGAATTCCTTGCCAATATCCCACCTAACCCACCCTCTGGCAGGGTGAAGCCATTCCCCTTTGTCCTGTCATTCCATGCCCTTTTCCCAAGCCCCTCTCTTTTTTCCTCAGCTCCCTTTAAGTCCTGGATGGCTGTGAGGTTTCACAGGGAGCACTGCAGAATTCCCAGCAGGATTTGCCCTCTGCTCTGACCCTTCCTGGCCATGGAGCACCACTGAGAGCTGCTGCCTGTCCCTGTGCCCCGCAGAGTGCTGGAGCAGCAGAGGCCATTCATTCTCCACAGGAAGGTGAGCCCTGGGGATCCACCAGCAGGAATGAGCTGCTGCAGGGCTGGGCCGTGGGGTGGGTTTGTGGTGAGTCAGCAGCACACTCTGCCAGGAGCCAGGAGTGCTGCCCGGCAGTGCTGGTGGGTCTGGCAATGCCAGAGCCCTGGGATCCCACAGCCAGTGCTGGGCAGGCTGCAGAGACCCCACGGCACCAAGTCTGGGAACCTTTGCCAGAGTCACATTCCTGAGGTGCTTCACCCTGCCAGGATGGCACAGTCAGGGTGGTGGCAGCCCCAGATTTTGGGGTCTGTCATGGCTGGCCCTCACGAGTGTCCAGCTGGGAGCTTGGCATTCCAGAGTGCTCCCAAAGGTTATTCCCACAGACACTGGGGAGCTCTCACAGCATCAGTGCCCTGGCAACCTGGTGCCTCCTGACTGTGGACCCGCTCCAGGGTGTAGAGTGGTGGGAAGGCAGCAGGATGGGGTTGGTGTTCCCTCAGGAAGATCCAAGTCCAGTCTCAGTGAGGGGGTTCATTGGCTTGGGACTGGCTGGGGAATTCCAGGGAATCCGAAAGTGTGGGAGCAGCGAGTGCTGTGGAACGCTGGGTCAGGGACTCTGCTTTGACCAAGGAAGGAAAAACAGGGAAAACCATTCCTGTGATGGAACCCAGCAAGGGGACATTGGGAAGTACAGTCAAGAGCTCATCACTGCTCAAAGTCCCCATGGTCTTCCCTCAGTGTCACCAAGGTCCCTACAATGTCCCCAAGGTCCCCCTCCAGTGTCTCCAAGATCTCCATGCCACTGCCAATGCACCCCCAGGGTTCCCATGGTGTCCCCAAGGCTCCCACAGTGTACCCAAGGTTGTCCCCAGGGTCATCCAAGTGGCCTTGAGGTCTCTAAGGTGTCTTCAAGGCTGTTCCCAAGGTCCTTGAAGGGCTCTCTCTGACCTCCATCCCCACTCCATGCCTGTCTCATCCTGATTCCACCCTGGACAGGAATTCCAACCCTCCCATAGTGCTCTGACACCATTTCTCAAACTGCCCATCTTTTCTTTTCCTTATTTCTTTCATTTTCCATTCCATGTCCCTCATCCACACACACGCTTGGCTCCTGTTTGAGTTTTCCATGCCGGTAGCTTTTAATTATGCCGTGATTCCATATTAATTACAGATTTACCCAAAGCAAAGGGCTCCGTGCTTTGTCATGCAAATGCCATCCCCTGAATCCTGCAGGGTGGGTTATCCTGGGCACGTCCTCCCCTCCCTGCCGGTGCCGCCCCGGCTGTGCCCGGGGGCGATGCAAAGCTGGCACGGCATGGCACGGCTCAGGTGGGCGAGTTTCCTCCCGGGAAGTCGCTTCCCAGGCAGGCTCCAAACCAGCTGATTACAGGGCAAACATGGCATTCAAATCTCCCAAACCAGAGCCAGGTGTTGGCGTCGTGGCCAGGAGTTGCGCCGGGGGCTGGAGCTGCGTGGCATTCCATGTGGATCCAGCTGAAGATGCAGCTGGCACTGTGCTCCCAACTCCCTGTAAGATGCTTCCCCCTGGCCATGGTGCATTTGAGCAATCCCACAGATGCACAGACTCCTTGGATCACCTGCATCCATCCTCCCCTTCCTCAAACCCCAGGGCACTGCACAAGGCTGCATTTCCCAGCATTCCAGCTCCATTCTGCATTTCCTTCCCTAAAGATGGAGCTGGCACTGCTCAGGCTCTCCGGGCATTTCTCCTCCAACCCAGGCTCTTTGCTGGAGATCTCTGGCCCTGGAGCAGCTCTTCAGCCGTGTAGGATAGACAGAACCCATGTCCCTGCCCCATCCTTCTCCTGGCCCAGCTGGCACAGCTCTAGGATTGATCCCACTTTATGCTCATGGGTTAATGGAGCTGAGATGGAGTTTTATGCTCCTTCCATCATGGAAACAGGAAGCTCATCATGACAAGTGCTCATTTGCTCCCTCTGACCTTTCCATGGACTGGCTGTCCTTTCTATTCTTCCAGGACAATCCTGCCCTCCCCATGTGTCTCCAGGGACCAGTTGATGCCCAAGGGTGACCCCACCATCAGCACCATGTCATGCCAGCCTTTCCCAGTTCCTGTGGGATTCTCCTTCCCTCTGGGGAGGTTTGCTGTCCCAGCCTGGCCCCTTCCCTCATGGCAGGTGTCCCCATGGGTGCTGGCATCCCAAGTTCCTGCTGGCATCCCAGGTTCCTGCCCTTGCTCCCACCCTGTGTCCCCAGGTGACCCTGTTCCCAAGGCCATCGTGTCCCTCCACCCTGCTGGCTCCATGGGGTGGGAGCCTGGGCTGGGGCTGAGCCGTGTGCCGTGGCCACCCCGATCCTCTCGGGGAGCACAGTGCCCTTGTGTCCCTTGTGGGGTGTCATCCAGCACTGCCCCACACCCTCCCTGGCACTGCACCCCATGCCCGGGGCACTCACGCCCTGTGCCCAGTGCCCAGGTGTGTGCCCTATGCCCAGGTAACCCAGGGCAGCCACTCCCTGCTCCCAGTCCTGCAGTCAGGGTCAGGCCAAGCTGTGCTGTGCCATGCCATGCTGAGCTGTGCCATCCTGTACTGAGCCGGGCTGTGCTGTGCCATGCTGAGCTGTGCCATCCTGTACTGAGCTGTACTGTGCCATGCTGAGCTGTGCCATCCTGTACTGAGCCGTGCTGTGCTGTGCCATGCTGAGCTGTGCCATCCTGTACTGAGCTGTACTGTGCCATGCCATGCCATGCTGAGCTGTGCCATCCT
>JAWWEV010000022.1:19882160-19895951 GCA_035583235.1 Hafferia zeledoni
CTGTGCCATGCTGAGCTGTGCCATCCTGTACTGAGCTGTACTGTGCCATGCCATGCCATGCTGAGCTGTGCCATCCTGTACTGAGCTGTACTGTGCCGTGTTGAGCCATGCTGTGCCAAGCTGTGCTGTGCCATGCCAGGATGTGCCATTCTGAGCTGTGCCACACTGCACTGAGCTGTGCTGTGCCATGCCACACTCTACCGAGTCATGCCAGACTATTACTGCATGTGGCACACCTACCAAGTCATGCCATACCATACCGTGCCATGCCACACCGTACCGAGCTTGCCACACACACTGAGCTGTGCTGTACCATACTGTGCCATGCCACACTGTACCGAGCTGTGCCACACACACTGAGCCATGCCATGCTGAGCCGTGCCATACTGTACCATGCCATGCCACACTGTACCGAGCAGTGCCGTACCGAGCCATGCCGTACCGCACGATACTGACCCGCCTCGCCCGGTGCCTCCCGATCCGCCCGGTGCCTCCCGGCGGTGCCGGTGCCGGGGCGGTGGGTGGCGCCGGGGCGGTGGGCGGAGCTGTCCCCCGTGTCCCCGCCCCGCCGCGCTCCCAGCGGTGCGGGCCGGGCCGGTCCGATGGCTCGGGCGTGGCCGTTCGGGGGCGTGTCCCCGCGCGCCCCCGCCCCGCGCCCCCCGCGCTCGGCGGTGCGGGATGGGGCGATGGCGCGGGCGGGCGCGGGGCCGCCGCGGGAGCTGTCCCTGGAGGAGGTGCTGAAGTGCTACGAGCAGCCGCTGAACGAGGAGCAGGCCTGGGCTCTCTGCTTCCAGGGCTGCCGCGCCGCCGCCGCCGCCCCCGTGGTCCCCGCGCCGCTCCGCACCACCGACATCCTCCTGCGCGCCGACGGCTCCGTCCGCCTGCCCGCCCCGCCGCACGGTGAGCGCCGCCGCCGCACGGTGGGGGGGACGGCACCGCCGACCGGGGCGCACCGGGGCTTAGGGGCACCGCGGCTTGCCGGGGCGTACCGGGGCTTAGGGGCACCGCAGCTTGCCGGGGCGTACCGGGGCGTACAGGCACCAGAGCGGGGCACCGGAACTTGGTGGCACCAGGAGTTACCGGCACGGCGGGAGCGGGGCGCCGGGTTTACCGCGGCTTACCGGAGCTTACCGGGACCCGGGACACCGGGGTTTATTGGCACTGAAGCTTAGCAGGGCTTACCGGCGCCGGGAGCGAGGCACCGGCACCGGGGCACGGGCGCTTACTGACACTGGGACCCGGGCACCTGGACTACCGGCACCGGGGCTTGTTGGCACCGGGACTTATCACGACAAGGAGCGGGGAACTGGGGCTTACCGACACCGGGACATACCAGCAGCAGGGCCTGCCAGCACCAAGAGCGGGGCACCGGCAGCGGGGCTTACCAGCACCGGGACCCGGCATATCGGGACTTACCGGCACCGGGGCTTACTGGCGCTGGGAGCGGGGCAAGGGTCTTACCGGCACCGGGATTTCCAGGCACCGGGACTTACCGGCACCAGCAGAGGGTGCTGCGCCGGCGTCGGGGACGCGGAGGGACCGGGAATATCGGCAGCAGGGGGTGCACCTGCAGTGGCCCCGGCGGGAGGGACCGGCACCGGGGGGAAGGACCGGTACCGGGAGCGACGGATGGGCAGGAGAAGCGACACCGGGAGAGGGGAGCGCGAACAGGCACCGACCGTAGGGAAGCTGTGCAGGGTGGACACCGGAAGGACTGGGAGAACGGGAGAGAGGGACGGTACCGGCACCGGGGGACAGGAAAGTGGCAGAGGCAGGGACGGGGGTGAGCCCCAAGCCCCGGCCCCGGCAAGGGGGACTGACACTGCTGGGATCAGTGGAGGGAGTGAGCTGCTGATTTGAGGGTCCAGGGCTGGTGTGGCACTGGCAATGGCACCAGCAGGACCTCCTGGGTAACCCAGTGAGGCTGGACCTGGATGTGGAGGCTGCAGGACACACGGCAAGGACGGACAGACGGACACAGGGACACCCACACAACACATCCACAGGTCACCCCCACTGCACATACAGGGGACCACATCCTTCTCCAGGCCCCCATGAGTGGCACATGGGACAACCACATCCCTGACCTTCAACCTCCCGGGTGTCCCTCCTCGGGCAGCTGGCACTGCCAGGCATGACAGGGATGGTCCTGGGGTGTCACCAGGCAGGGCTGGGTGCCAGCAGTGCCACGGGGTGGCTCGGCACCACAAGGAGCACCCGTGGTGTCGCCAACACCTCCACCCACTTCACCCCACATCGAGGCCACCGTGGCTGTCACCTGGCACTGCAGGGTCACCGTGTGGCCTTGGTGCCAGTGGCCAAGCAGACGCCAGGGCGTGTTGGGCATCTCTGTGCCCAAGGCAGGGACACTCACACAGGCATGGCACGTGCCTGTGGTGGCTGGGCATGGCGTGGTCACACTGGCTCCACTGGTCCTGCATGGGAATGGCCTCTTGCCCTGCCCCAGGCCATGGCAGGGCTGGAGCCAGTGTCACCTGCCAGTGCCATCGTGCCGCCTCCTGCTCCCAGGTTGCTTCTATGCCAACCTGAGCCATCTCCCCAGGGATAAACTAGGGCTCTCCTCAATGAAGCCTGAGGCTGGGAGAGGGCTCTGGGTGTCTCTGGGCAGCATTGCAGGTGGTGGCACCAGCCTGGCATGTGGCTTGGCAGCTCTCCCTGGGCATGGGACTGGATCCAGGCTGGGTGAGCCGACAGCACCCTCTGGAGTCACTCCAGTCCCCCATCTCATGGGAACTCCCTCCTCAGCTGTGTTCCAGTGGCTGGAGGGAGCTACTGGGAGCCACTGGGCTCAGCCTGCTGGCTGGGCACCAACTCCAGGGTGTTGGTGGCATCCCAAGGTCTGGCACTGCGGTGGGAATTGGGTATGGCTGGGGCAGATGGGCAGGTGGTGGGTTTGTGTGTGTCATCATGGCCATCACTTGAGCTGCCCTTCCTGTCTGTTCCTGTCTGGCACACGACTGGCACATCCTCCTGGCTGCCGCATTGATCAGCTCAATGCAGAGCTGATGGCCAGGAAGCGGAGCTGGGAGCCCCGGGGACACTGCAGAGACCAGTCGTGTTCCTTGTCCTGTGGCTGTCAGGGGAGTTTGATCTGCCCACTCCTGGTGCCTACACTCCTGCTGGTGCCCACACTGCTGGTGCTCACGATGTCAGTGCCCACACTGCTGGTGCCCACATTGCTGGTGCCCACACTGCTGGTATCCACAGCCCAAAGTGGTGCAGGGGCATTTCTCTGCAGTTGCAGAGCTCTCAGCTCTCTCTGGCCCTGGAGGTGAGGGGTGAAGGGATGCCTGTGCCTCCCTGATGAGCTTCCCAGGAGGCTGCACTACCACTGCTCTGTGCCAGGGCTGATTGTCCAGGTGCCCACCATCCCATGGAGCTGTGCCCTGGGACCAGAACAGCATGGGAGCAGCCAGGGGGGCAGTGCTGGGTTGGGGTAGGAGCTGCTGATAGTGGGACCTGCGCAGAGTGGATGCCCCACAGCTGGATTGGGTGGGCACCACACCCCCAGGTGACACTGGGTGGGATTCCCAGTGTGTGGCTGTGGGTGTCAGTGGTGACTCTGCCCTCCTCCCCCAGACCTGCCCGCGCTTCTGACACCCTCCGCCGAAGCCCAGGTATGTGGGGGACAGTGCCCAGCCCCATCTGCCATCGCACCCTGGTGTGGGTGGGCACTGCTGCCTGCCCCCCTCACCCTGCGGTCAGGGGTCCTGGGATGGAACCCAGCACCAATGGGTGAGGGCCAGCTGGTGCCAGGGTGCACCCGGTGCCCAGCCCGTGCTGTCTCCACAGATGGTGCAGTCACTGGGCTTTGCCGTGTACCGGGCGCTGGACTGGGGGCTGGACGAGAACGAGGAGCGGGAGCTGAGCCCGCGCCTGGAGCAGCTCATCGACCTGATGACCAACAGCGACTCGGAGGACAGTGGCTGTGCCACGGCCGACGAGGGCTATGGGGGGCAGGAGGAGGAGGACGAGGGGGCCGAGGGGCCACCACGCTCCGTGCGCACCTTTGGCCAGGCCATGCGGTGCTGTGCTGCCCGCCTGGCAGACCCCGCCGGTGCCCCGGCACACTACCAGGCCGTGTGCCGCGCGCTCTTTGCCGAGACTGTGGAGCTCATGGCCTTTCTTGCCAAGATCCGCGATGCCAAGGAGGTGAGTGTGGGTGCCCACCAGCACCACTGCCTGGCTGGGGAAACCACCCCTGGGGACTGGGCACTGGGGTGAGAGCCGTGCCCCCTCTGCCCATCCCACCAGGGCTGCCAGTGCCAGTGTTTGGCCGTACACCCTCTCCTAGAGTGTTGTGCCAGCTGGGAATGGGGGTGTTTTAGGTCTATGACATGGTCCTGTCTGGACCCTCAGTGCCACCTGGGCAGGGTGACAGCATCTTGTACCACAACAGCTGCTGCAGAAGCTGAAAGAGGATGAGGAAGAGGAGGAGCGGCCAGCAGCGGAGCTGGGCAGCCTGCGCAACACCGACTGGGTACGGCGGCACGGCCGGGCATGGGGGCCATGCCAGGGATGGGTGGGTGCTGATGGTGTGTGTGTGTGTGCCCCCCAGGCCCGGCTGTGGGTGCAGCTGATGCGGGAGCTACGGCACGGCGTGAAGCTGAAGAAGGTGCAGGAGAAGCAGTTCAACCCACTGCCCACCGAGTACCAGCTCACGCCCTTCGAGATGCTCATGCAGGACATCCGTGCCCGCAACTACAAACTCCGCAAGGTCATGGTGAGTGCAGCCACCGTGCCAGACCCTCACCCTCCATCCTGACAGCCCCCAGCCTGGCACTGACACCCTGTCCTCTCCAGGTGGACGGAGACATCCCCCCCCGGGTGAAGAAGGATGCCCACGAGCTCATTCTTGACTTTATCCGCTCCCGGCCTCCCCTGAAGCAGGTGAGCACTGGCACTGGGGCATCTCCCTGGCACAGTGCCATGTCCACCTTGAGGGTGCCATCCCTGAGCGATGCCCACCACTGAGGTCCTGCCCACACAACCCCACAGGCATCAGAGCGACGGCTGCGGCCCCTGCCCCAGAAGCAGAGGACGCTCCATGAGAAGATCCTGGAGGAGATCAGGCAGGAGCGGAAGCTCCGGCCTGTGGATCAGAAAGGTACCAGTGTCCCCTCCCTGCTGTGCCCCCCCAGCTCTGTGCCCAGGTCCATGGCACTGAGCCCATCCCTCCACAGGGTACAGCTCCCTGCCCTGCATCCCACACGCCTGTGCCGGCCGTCTGGCCTCCAGCTCCTGCCTCGAGCTCTCCCGGTGCCCGGACAGCGCCGTGCCCACACGCCCACGGCCACGCGTCCTCCTCAAGGCACCCACCCTGGCCGAGATGGAGGAGATGAACCTCTCCGAGGCAAGGGGGGACCCGCAGAGGTGGGGGGAACATGGAAGGTGCTGGGTCCCCGGGGTGACACGGTCCCTGGGGTGACACAGTACCTGGGGTGACACGGTCCCTGGGGTGACACGGTGCCTGGGGTCACACAGTCCCTGGGGTGACATGGTCCCTGGGGTCACACAGTCCCTGGGGTCACACAGTCCCTGGGGTGACACGGTGCCTGGGGTCACACAGTCCCTGGGGTGACACGGTCCCTGGGATCACACAGTCCCTGGGGTGACACGGTCCCTGGGGTGACACGGTCCCTGGGGTCACACAGTACCTGGGGTGACACGGTCCCTGGGGTGACACGGTGCCCGTGGCCTTGCAGGAGGAGGACTCTCCGGGCACGGAGGTACCGCTGAAGCGGGATCGCTCCTTCTCAGAGCAGGACCTGGCACAGCTGCAGAGCCAGCTGGGGGGTGACCAGGCTGCACCCCAGGACCCAGAGCCACTGCAGCCTGAGCCCCGGCCCCGCTCAGGTACCGCTGGACGTCCCTGGTCCCCATGCCCAGGGGGCTGTGCCGTGCCCTGTGGCAGAAGTGGCACGAGGTAACATGACCTCACCATGGCCTTCCTGTCCCTCCTTGCAGGCTCAGTCCCTGCCAGCTGCCACCGGGTGCCAGATGGCCCAGCACCACCCCGGGCTGCCCTCGGCGCTGTGGAGGAGAGGCCAGAGGATGGATCCAGCACTGCCCCCACCACCAGCTCCAAGCACCTCTGGCTGGTGGGTGCTGGGGACACTGGGGCTGGGGACACCACACGAGCATGACCATGGGCACACAGCAACTGGCACAAGAGCATATAGTGTCTGAGGAGTCCTCGTGCCAGGAATACTCTGCCCATGTCTGGAGACTCTTCCCTTGGCACAGGGATGCTCCAGGCTATGCCCTGCCCTGAGGCTGATGTTGCTGTGTCCCACAGGACTTCAGCCACCCCGTGGAGAGCCTGGCCCTGACCGTGGAGGAGATGATCAACGTGCGCAGGGTGCTGGTCAAGGCTGAGATGGAGAAGTTCCTGCAGAGCAAGGAGCTGTACAGCAGCCTGCGGAAAGGGAAGGTGGGAGTGGGGCCAGGGACTCAGAGAGGCTGAGGGGGGTTGTGCTGACACCTGTCCCTGGCTCACCCTGCTCTGCCTGCAGGTTTGCTGCTGCTGCAGGGCCAAGTTCCCCCTCTTCTCCTGGCCTGCAGCGTGTCTCTTCTGCAAGCGGTGAGCACCGTGCAGTGTCCCAGGGCTGGGAGGGTGGCAGGAGGGTCTCTGTGTGACCCCACTCACACACCTCTCTCTCTGTCTCCAGATCTGTCTGTAGCTCCTGCAGCCTAAAGGTAAGACACTGGCTCTGACCAGTGCCACTATGTCTCTGGCCTTTTCTGCCCCATTTTGTCCTTGTCCTGTCCCATCCCTGTACCTGCCCCATCCCATCCCATTCCATCCCATTCCTGTCCTGCACCATACTTGTCCATCCTGCCCTCTCTCTGCCCCATCCCATCCCTGTTCTATCCTGTCCCTGTTCTCCCTTGTCCCTTCCCCATCCCACCCCAGTCCCTGCCTCCACCCCACCCCTGTCCCTGTGCCATCCTGCCCTGACTCCCACATCCCTGCAGATGAAGATGCCTTCCAAGAAGCTGGCTCACATCCCCGTCTATGCCCTGGGCTTTGAGAGCCTCCCGGGCTCGCTGCTGCCCAAGGCGCTGCCGCTGCGCCGGAGGGAGCCCTTCCAGTGAGTCCCTGAGCCTTCCTCCCCCATCCTCTCCCCTCCTCCTCCTCCTCCTCCTCCTCCTCCTGACGGGGTGCCCTGTGCCACAGCTCGCTGTCGGGGCCGTGCTGGCGCCGGGTGGAGGAGGAATTCCCGCACATCTACGCCCAGGGCTCGGTGCTGCGGGACGTGTGCCCGGACTGCGCCGGCTTCGTGACGGACGTGGTGAGCTCCAGCCGGCGCAGCGTGGCCGTGCTCCACGCCAGCGCCACGGCCCGGCGCCACGCCAAGGCTCGCTCGCTCTACGCCGACGCCTGGCTCCAGTGAGGGCCTGGCCCCGGAGACGGGCACCGCTGTACATATATACATAGGATGGATACACACAGCCTCTATATTTATATACGTCATGGACCGGGGGCAAAGGGACCTGTTCCCACCATCCCTGCTGTGCCCTCTCATCCCTGCCACCAGCCCCTGGGGCGACAAGTCCTGCCATGGGGCACCTGCAGCCCCTGAGGGGATGGATCCCACCATGGAGTACCCATGGATCCCAAGGGGATGGAGCCCACTGTGTGTGGGACAGCCCTGAGGGATGGATCCAGCTGTGGGACAGCCCTGAGGGGATGGATCCAGCTGTGGGATTCCTGCAGCCACTGAGGGGGGGATGGATCCAGCTGTGCAGCAGCTGCTGGGAGGATGGATCCAGCTGTGGAGTGCCCAAAGCCTCCAAGGGTATGGATCCCACCATGGAGCACCCTCAGCTCCCAGAGGGATGAATCCAGCTGTGGGACACCTGCAGACCCCCAGAGGAGTGGATCCACCTGTGGGACACCTGCAGACCCTCATGGGGACAGATCACACGGTGGGGTACCTGGAGCCCCCTGTGTTGGCCCATCCCAGCCCCCCTTCTGTGCCAGGCCCTGGCTGTGCCAGGGTGCCCTGGGCTGGCACGGCTGCTCTGTATGTCCTCCCTCCAACAATAAACCTGCTGGGCTGCCCTGGGGCCACGTGGCTCATCTGGAGTGGGGGGATGGAGGGTTCTGAGGGGTGTGAGGGGGCCGGGGATGGGGGTCCCACCACCCCCTGCACTTCCCTCCATCGTGCACATCCCCTGCACAGCTCTGTGGGAACATCCCCCTCCACACACCTGTGCTGCTGCCACCCACCCCCAGCCTGTCCCCATGTCCCCAGTGAAATCAGGAACATTCCAATCCAATAGAATAGAACAAAATCCTTCCTTTTATTCAGCACTTGGAACACGGGGGGTGACCCCACCAAAGACATGTTCAAGGAGACTTTTGTGTTTCCAGGCTTATAACCTGAGTTACAACTGAAACCCCTCCCCACAGCCAAGCAGGATATTTTGGGTGCCTCTGACAGCTCTGATGGGCTGCTCTGACCTCTGCAGCTCTGTATTTCCTTTTAACTTAGCAATGGTACAGCTCAGCCTCTAATCTAGACAGGGTTTCTGACTTATTTCTTACAGCTCAGCCTCTAATCCAGACAGGGCTTTTGGTTTATTTCCCAAAGTTCATCCTGCAGCTCCAGGGTTAAATTCCTCCTTGTCCAAAGCTCTGCATGGTTAAGAGAACTGCTACATCTGTGTCAGCACCAACTGTGCTTAGACAGACTTGGGCACAACTTAAAAACAAAAATTAATATAAAATACAAAGTTAGTATAGGTCTGATTAAAAACTAGTAAAGATCCTATGATTTTATGGAGAAGGGATAAAATCTATTTTCTTGAGGGGTCCCCGTGTCCCGGTCCCGGGGGCAGCTCCCCATTCCCGTGCTCCAGTCCCGATCCCGGTCCCGGTGCCGTGGGCATCTCCCATTCCCGTGTTCCGGCCCGGTCCCGTGGACATCTCCCACTCCCGTGTCCCGGTCCCGTTCCCGTGGCCCGAGCCTGTTCCCACGCCCCCCCAACCCTGGGACATATTTCACGCAGTGCTCGCGCGGGGCGCGAAGGAGGTCGCGGGGTAGGCGTGGCGCTTACCAGCCAATAGGCGCGCTCGGTGCGGGGAAGGGGCGGTGCGGCGGTGCGCAGGCGTGGTGCGGTGCGCATGCGCGCTGCCGGCGGGGGCGATGTCGCGGCGGGCCCTGCGGCGGCTCCGCGGGGAGCAGCGGGGCCAGGAGGGGCCGGGGCTGGGCCCGCTCGGCATCGAGACCGGCAGCGAGCACGGCCCGGAGTGCGCCCGACAGGCCGGGCCGCCGCCAGACCCCGCCAGCCGGCCCCGCGCCGCCCTCAGCAACCGCTTCGAGCTGGTGAGGGCGGGCAGCGCCGGCGCGGCCTGAGGGGCGCGAGGGGGCAGCGGTTGGGGGGCAGTGATGGGGGGGGGCCCTACTGGGGGTGGTACTGAGGGGCAGCAGGGCCGGCAGCGACTGAGGGGCAGCTGGAGTGACAGTCACTGGGGGGACATTTGGAGTGACAGTCACTGGAGGGGTGGCAACTGGGGCGACAGTGACTTGTGGGAGTGACTTGGGGACAGTTACTGGGGGACAGCTGGGCTGGCAGTGCCTGGGGGGCACACTTGGTGGGCAGTCACTGGGGGCTGCTGGGGGGACAGTTACAGGGAGTGGCTGGAGTGGCACTGACTGTGAGAGGGTCACCTGATGCTGGTGGCTGAGGGGGGTGGGGGTGACAGTGGGGGTGGCAGAGGTGACATTTCGTAGGAGTCCGGGATTTGGGGTGTGAGTGGTGTGAGACTGAGGGGTGTGGGTGGCTGGAAGGGTGGCAGAGGTGCTGCAGGGGCTGACCTGGGAGGACATGGCAGGGAGGCCTGAGGTGGCTGGGTTTGGGTGTTGTCAGAGCTGGTTTTGGGGACACTCCTGCCACCTTCCTGCCCTGCAGGATCCTGGTGCTGGAGGTTGGGGGTCAGGTGGGCCCTGGTGACACTGCCAGGTGTGGTCCTGCTCTCTGGACACCTCATCCAGCTCCAGCCATTCCCTGTCCTGCCCAAGGCCTGGACGTGCAGGGCTGGGTTTGGAAGCTCTGCCCAAGGAAGAGCAGAGCCCAGACAGGGCCGTGGTGTCCCTGCTGTCCCCTCCAGGGGCACTGTCTGGGCACTGAGTGACACGTGCGGCAGGAGGGGTCATCCCTGTCCATCTGCAGGCGGAGTGGTGGATCAGATCCCTGGGGAGTTCCATCCCCGGGCTGTCCCTGCAGCTCGTCCCTGTGTTTGCAGATCCCTGCGGAGGAGTCGGAGGACGAGCCACCAGCTGGAGAGGAGCGAGTGGACACCCGGCTGAGCGAGCAGGACACGGCAGGAGGGGACAAGGAGGGCAGCAAGGGGAGGAACAAGGCAGGGGCTGTGGCCGAGGACACAGAGGATGGGCAGAGAGAGGGGGAGGAGGCCGAGCAGCCGGACCAAACGGTAACTGCCCCACAGGGACCCCACGGTCACCACGGGAGGGGCACAGGGACACACACAGGGAGCTCAAACCCACACCTCGGGTCTGGGGGAGGACCAGCAGTTTCATGCTGAGGGCTGGGTTGGTGTGTGGGATCTGGGGAGATTTTCCAGCTGGAAAGAGGAGGGTTCTGAGGGAGACCCTATCCCATGTACACACAAACACTGAGGGGCTGGGAATGGTCTCAGGGAAGCATTTGGTTTGGAATAGGGGATGTGAAGGCTCCAGGCAGTGCCAACTGAATGTGTTCTTCCCCGTAGTGGTTTGTTTGGTGTCAAGATCTGCTCCTGTGGTCTGTGTCAGCTCACAAGTGTCTCCTTGCAGGATTTTTTTAAGGAAAGGGTCATTTAATTAACAGTTTTCCATGGCAAGGCCAGCCTGGATCTCACAGAGATGAGGGCAGGGAGAGCAAAGGGAGATTTAGCCCTCTGGCCTCACCTGTTTGCTGTACATTTGGGTTATGTGCCCATGTGTTTTGGGTGCCAGAGGGGCAGAGTCCACTATCTGTGCACATTCCAGCTGTGCCAGTGGCTGGGAGTGCTCTGGACAGCAGGTCCTGGTGAGAGCAGTGACTCCGGGGTGAGTTTGCTGTGTCAGCACCACAGGACACACCTGTGGCTGCTCCCAGAGCTCCAGGTAGAACGTGGGAGCCCTGGGCAGGTGGATGGTGCTCTGGGGTAGAGCCAGACTGAGGCTGCACCTTCCTCAGTTCTGGAACCAGCCTGGCACTGTGGGGTGGTTCTGGTAACACCATTACTTGACAGGACAAGAGGACATGGCTTCCCACTGACAGAGGGTGGGTTAGGTGGGATTTCGGGAAGAAATTTTTCCCTGGGAGGGTGGGCAGGCCCTGGCACAGGTTGGGCAGAGAAGCTGTGGCTGTCCCATCCCTGGGAGTGTCCAAGGCCAGGTTGGACAGGGCTTGGAGCACCCTGGGCTGGTGGGAGGTGTCCCTGCCCATGCAGGGGGTGGCACTGGATAAACTTTGAGGTCCCTTCCACCTCAAACCATTCTGGGATTCTTGATTCCTTGCTGTGGTACTTGCTAGATCCTGGAAATGTGCTTTCCAGCTGTGCACACCCTGGGGAAGAGCCAGTGTGGGCAGTGGTGTGCCTGGCTCTTCAGGGAATGCCACACAGCACCCTGAGCTGAAGCAGCTGCACCTGCAGGGAGAGGAGCTGCAGCTTTGCTGGGGCCTTTGGGGTTTTCTGTAGAAATGAGAGTGACCAGTGAAGCTGGAAACTGTCCTGCTCACTACAAAGACAGAAATCCAGCTTACCCTGAGGATTGCAGGAGGCTGAAGTGTTTCCTCCACACCTTGCACAGCTAAACTTGTTTCTTTCCTGATTTTGTAGCCTCAGACATTGATCTGAAAGTCAGCTGAAGTTTAACCCTTTGTGAACCTTTGGTGCTTTCCTCCATTTTCTCCTTGTGCCTTAATTTCTACTCACTGACAGACAGGAAATGATGAATTTTGGTTTTATTTAAGGGCCCTTGGTGTGCTGATCCCAGTGGAAAATGCTTTTCATGGAGCTGACACCCCTCAGAGCATTCTGACAGCTCTTCCCTTTGTCTTTGCAGCCTCCATCGAGTAACAAGCCACGGAAGAAAAAAAAGAAAAGGAAAACCAAGAAAACTTCAGCAGGAGACACTGTGGTATGTCTGTGTGTGCTCTGAGGCTGGGACCAGGCTGATTCCTCCAGTGGGGCTGGCACAGTGGGAGTCCCAAGGTGGCTGCAGGAAAGATTTGAGGGACAAAAAGACATTTCAGCATTTAAATTTAATGCAGTGTCTTTAGAATAATGAAATCCTGGAATGGTTTGGGTTGGAAAGAACCTTAAAGATCATCTTGTTCCAAGGCCCTGCCATGGGCAGGGACACCTCCCACTATCCCAGGGTGCTCCAAGCCCTGTCCAGCCTGGCCTTGGACATTCCCAGGGATGGGGCAGCCACAGCTTCTCTGCCCAACCTGTGCCAGGGCCTGCCCACCCTCACAGCCAAGAATTCCTTCCCAATATTCCACCTAACCCACCTTCTGTCAGTGGGAAGCCATTTTGGCCCTTGTCCCCAGTCCCTCTCCAGCTCTCCTGGAGCCCCTTTAGGCCGGGCAGGGGCTCTCAGGTGTCCCTGGAGCTTCTCTTCTCCAGGTGACCCCCCCAGCTCTCCCATCCTGGCTCCAGAGCAGAGGGATCCAGCCCTCAGAGCATCTCCGTGGCCTCCTCTGGACTTGCTCCTGCAGCTCCATGTCCTTCCTGCACTGGGGAGCTCAGAGCTGGAAGCAGCAGTTGGGTTAAAGTCGTTGACGTTCTGAATTCACTGGCAATGAATTTCACGTGAGAGATGGTGTTCTGGTGAGGTTTGAGTCTGAACTATCCATATAACCACAGACTCATTAAGGGTGGAAAAAACCTCCAAGATCATCAAGTCCCACCTCTCTGTGCACTCCAGAGAGATCCCTTATTGAACATCCTGAGCCACAGGATGCTGAAGTGCTGAATGGCTGAGCTGTGACACTGGTGCAGGTGCCCAGCTGGCCACCCCCTCCCTGGGAATTCCACTCAGGAGCAATTCCCTGAGGTGGAGAACCCACCTGAAGAGGCTGTTTGCTCTCCCAGTCTGAGAGTATCGAGCAGCAGGGTGACATCTGCCAGCTGGAGGCTGGGGGCAGACCCAGGCCCAGGCAGTGGGGTTTGCCAACCACAGAGAATGCAACCTCTGTTCCAGCACTTCCGTGCAGAGCACGTTATCCCTTCCCTGTGTAAATCCACGCGCAGGGGCTAAATTTAGCTGGACAAGGCAAGCTGGCAGTGCTGCTTGGGTTTCCTGAATGGAATTCTGTGTTCCACCCACGGGCATCGTGAGGAGAATGTGGAACACACACGTAAGAAGCGTGTCACTTGCTGTTTGTGGGGGGAAGATTGAGGGAAATCAGGGTAAAAGTGTTATACAACTGTTGGATGTGAGCAGCTGGATGGATTCCTGAGGTGGTTGGAAGATGGGGAATGTGAGAGTTGGGCTGAAGTCATGTGAGTGTTTGAGACCTTATCACAGGGGTCACGGCAGTAACTTGGTGTTTCCATGGAAAGTAAATGGTAAAGGCTGGTTATTTAAATATTGAAGATGTCTTTGGATAAGGGTATGAAGTGACAGGATAAAGGGGAATGGGATCACACTGAGAGAAAAGGGTTAGATGGGATATTAGGGAGAAATTGTTCCCTGGGAGGGTGGGCAGGCCCTGGCACAGGTTGGGCAGAGCAGCTGTGGCTGCCCCATCCCTGGGAGTGTCCAA
>JAWWEV010000022.1:19896051-19912884 GCA_035583235.1 Hafferia zeledoni
GAGTGTCCAAGGCCAGGTTGGACAGGGCTTGGAGCAACCTGGGCTGGTGGGAGGTGTCCCTGCCCATGGCAGGAGTGGAACTGGATGAGCTTTCAGGTCCCTTCTCAGCCAAACTATTCCATGGTTTTGTGAACAGCCACAGCCCATGGCACGGGGGATCGGGATGAGCCAGAGGCAGCTGGGTGGGATCTCCGCTGGGTGAGCTGCACGAGACTGTGACTCATCCTGTAATAACTGCCTTGGATTTGCCTCTCTTAAGGAAGACAACGACCTGGAGGACATTGACAGCCTGCTGGAGAGGCTGGAGGACCCTGGGGGGCTGTGCCCGCAGAGCCAGGGCGGGCTCATCGCCGACAGCCGGCCGCTGCTCTACGTGGAGCACAGGTACTGCTGGGCTGGCCTGGGCTGTGGCAGGCATGGCTGTTCCCTGAGCAAGGAGCTTCCCAGTGTGATCCAGCCAGGAATTCCAGACCTTGCTTGAGAGAGTTGTGCTGGTTTTGCATAGCCTGCTGCTCCCCTGGGAGCTGGTTTTGGTTCTGACAGTGGTTCTCTGCTGCCAGGCCTGGCTGCAGTGGGTGGTAGGACCAGATTAGTCTCCACAGGGGCCTTCAAGCCTCAAATCCTCCATAGGAGAACCTCTGCAGAGGTACCAGGAGCCCTGGTGTGTCAAGTTTTAGTATTGGGTTCACTTGGCCAGCAGCCCCAGTTCAGCACATACTGCTGAGGAGGAGGCTGAGCAGTGCCAGGGGCTGATTCCATCAGGAAAGCAAGTTAGACCTGTCCAGCCTTTCCCACAAATCACTTCAACAAAGTGGACTGAGCACCAAATGTGTCAAAGAGGTGAGGGATGACTCTGCCTCAGACTGGAGGCCTGCATGGCATGGGATTCCCTTTGGGAATGGACTGGGTGGTGTGTCCAGCCTGTTTCAGAGCCCTGGGCTGCTACAGACCCCAGCAGCAATTCCTGTTGATGGAGAAAACATTTAAACTTGAAACTGGGACAATTTCCCAGTCCCAGTTTGGAACATCCAGTCCTAATTTGGGACCTCCAGCCATGCTACTTCAAAAACAAGTGTGGGATGCTGTGGCAGAGCCAGGATGTTTGTGCACCTGCAGAGGGTTTAAACTTCAGTGACTTCTTGGTTAAGTAAACATGATTCCAAGACCTCTGAGGGCCGGGTCACCCCTGGTGAGGGCCGGGTCACCCCTGGTGAGGGCTGGCCATGCTGGATCCCAGCATTCCCACTCCCTCTCTTCTAGCTCCACAGCCTACAATCCCTACAATCCCTACAACTGAGTGCTGCCTGGAGCCTGGCAAGTAGACCTGAGCCTGTGCTCCTGAGCCCAGGCTTCTCCTGGGAGTATCCCAGAAGAGGCTCCAGCTGCCCTGGAGAGGGCAGCAGCAGTATTGTATTCCCCAGCTCAGTGCCTCTGGAGCAGAGCAGGAGGGAAGCAGGTCTGATGGGGCAGGGCTTTCCATGCCAGTCCTGACCTGTTTAACCTCCTTTCTCAGTGCTGTGCCTGATCAGTGGGGAGTGTGTGACAATCTGGCAGTTGGTGGGGAGACCTGAGTGTGGCACTTTGGGTTGTGTTTAACTGATGGAGCTTTTCTTCTTTCCACCTTCTCAGAAACTTGAATCCAGAGAATGAGTTGAAGAGATACTTTGGGGCTCGTGCTGTGCTTGGGGACCAGAGGTAGGTCCAGAACTTCATATTAAAGCCTTTCCAGATCTGAGGAGCTGTGTCTGTCCTTCCCTTGGCACAGCTCCTGGAGTCCCCAGTGCCACACCTGGGCAGGTGTTCCCAGGCTCAGGGTATGTTACTGGTTTAGCAGTTGCTTCTTGGGACAGAGGAATCTTTTTGTGATGTGTGTGAAGCAAGGAAAGACTTCTCCAGGCTTTTACTTTTGCTACTTTCCCATCTCATTTACTGCCAAACCACCCTTCAAAGTCCTTTCACTCAAGTTCACAGAGTACAGATCCTTAGATTTTGTTTCTTTTTCCAGAATTTATCCCTTGTTGCCATTCCAGAGTCTCTGGACAGAAAGTGGGCCCTGAATACTTCCCAGGGTTCTCATGCCCTGTTTCCAGGTGCCCAGGGAACTGCTGCTCCCTGGGTGTGAGATCTCTGCAGCTTCCACTGCAGTGTGCTCAGTGTCATCCACAAAATCCCCACTTCCATCAGCTGATTGGGAAACCTGCACATGAAAAGGGTCTGAGCTCAGAGCAGTGCAGGTGGAAGCAGGAAGAGTCTGTGGAAGAGCATTTGGTGCTTGAGGAAGGAGCTGCAGGTCCTTGGGATTGTCCTGTGCAGGGCCAGGAGCTGGACTTGGGAATCCTTGTGGATCCCTTCCAGCTCAGGATATTCTGGGATCCCTTTCTGAGGAGATGTTACTCTCAGAGTAGCCTCAATCCTGAATTCCTCCTGAACCAATAAATTGTGCCTTTATGAGTATGACTTAAACTAAAACAGTTGACATTTGAAGGCCCTGCTGGGAAGAGGGATGAGTCAGAGGGATGTGGGGCTCTCCTAATTGGACCTGGGAAGCTGTTTGAAGCACAAAGGCAGCTGAGAGCTTGGCAGAGATTAAAATAGGGAGAGAAGCTCTTGCAGTGGAGGTGCTGGAGGCACTGGCTGGCCCAGATGGTGCAGGTAAGGCAGAGCCTGGGCACGGCTACGTTGTGTCTCAAAGGCAAACGTGGGGCTGCAGGCACAGCTTCCTGTGGCTGGAGAAAAAGCTGGATCTCATTTTGCCTTGAAACACCCTTTTCCTGGGTGGTTTCTTCCCTCATCCTTCCATTGGCCCAGAGGAATTGTGACCTGTTGTGTTTCTGTCCCCAGGCCAAGGCAGAGGCAGCGGCAGTACGTCCGCAGCACGTGGCTCACGGCTCCCAAGAACACCTGGCCACGCTACAGCAAGACAGGTGAGGCTTTTGGAGCCACCTCCTGCCCACAGGTCACCTTGGTCCCCTGCCCACGTGGCATGGATCCTGGTGGAGACCTTGGTGCATGGAATTCAGAGCTGCTGGAAAGGGAACTGCTCGTCAGCTGCTGGAAATACACCTCCTTCCTCAACAGAGGACTCTGTCGAGTTGTATCTTAGCATTTGGGCTTGTTTTCCCCTCTTTTGGAGGTAGCAGGGGATGGGTGTTTCCCATCTTAGCAGCAGGATTGCTGGATAATGAGAAATATCCATGGGGAGAAAGAGTGGCTTGGGCTTCTTGGGTGGGTTTGGGACTTTGTCTCATGAGAGAGAGGAGGGAAAAGAGTGAAATTCTCTGTGAGTCCCCAAAAACATGAATAGCTTTGGCCCCAGTGATGTGAGTGAGCTCTGGGTGTGCTGGGAGAGCAGAGGGGGTTCTGTTGGGGTACCCAGGTCTGCCCTGCACCCCCAGGTATTGCCATGCGGCTGCTGGACACCCAGAGTGGGGGGCAGCACTTCACCTTCGAGCACCACCGCGAGTACCAGCAAGTCCAGTTCAAGTTCCTGGATGCTGTGGAGTCCATGGACCCCAACAACATCGTGGTATGTTGGGAGATGGGGTTGGTCCTGCTGTTCCCTCCTGATTTCCTGCAGCCCCTTTCACTGGTGGGGAAGGTGGGCTGGTGCATCCCAGTGCTCATGGAATTATTTGGGTTGGAAAAGCCTCTGAGATCATCCAGCTGAGTCCAGCTGTTCCCCTGGCACTGCCAAGGCCATCCCTAACCCATGTCCCCAAGTGCCACGTCCACATGTCTTCTAATTCCCTCTGGGAATGGGGACTCTATCACTGCCCTGGGCAGTCTGTTCTAATGCTTTCTACCTTTTCCATGAGGACATTTTCTCAACATCCAACCTAAACCCTTTCTGGCACAACCTGAGGCCATTTCCTCTGGTCCTGTTCCTTTTTCCCTGGAGCAGAGCCTGAACTCTCCCAGCTCCCCGCTCCTGTTAGGTTGTTGCAGAGAGTGAGAAGGTGCCCCTGAGCCTCCTTTTCTCCAGGCTGAGCCCCCCCAGCTCCCTCAGCTGCTCCTGCTTCCCCAGCCCCTTCCCCAGCTCCATTTCCTTCCCTGAACACACTCGAGCCCCTCAGTGTCTTTCTTACTGTGAATGGCCCACAGCTGCCCCCAGCACTGGAGATGCCTCAGCAGTGCCAGCACAGGGACAGACACTGCCCTGGTCCTGCTGTCATGCCTGGGACAGCCCAGGTGCCATTGGCCTCCTTGCCCACCATCCCCAGGTCCTTTTCCAGCTGCTCTGCCCCCAGCCTGTAGTGTTCATGGGGTTGTTGTGACCCAAGTGCAGGACCCAATACTTCACTTTGTTGACCCTCATCCCATTGGCCTCGTCCCCTCCATCCAGCCTGTCCAGACCCCTCTGCAGAGCGTTGGGTTATTTATTTCCAGTCTCACTTTGAGCAGTAGAGCCCTGTGTCCCTCTGTGTGGGGTAAGGCAGCACTGAGAGCTGAGCTTTGCTGTCACCTTAGTAAGAAGATAAGTGGCCTCCTGGGTCAGGTGGGGTCTGGTGGCTGATGGCCGAGCCTTGGTGGCTCTGCCGAGCGCGTGCCAGGTCCCCTCTGAGAGAGGAGCCCACAGGAACTGCCCGTTTGGCTGGAAGGGTGGGAATAAAGCTCCCTTGTCTCGGCTCTTCAGCTGGGAAAGGAGGAATATTGTTAAACCCATGGTGAACTGGGAAACTAAACTAACAACTGTTCTATTTATAAACTCCTGCATGGAAGGAAAATGTGTCTTTTCTTGGTATTTCAGCAACACAGGCTTTGTGTTGGGAGTCCTTCGAGCGTGTCTGAGCTCATTAAGCTGTATGGTAACATTTATAGTTTGGAGTGATAAGAAACAGCAAAATTGCTCTTCACCCAACTAAACCATAACTGAGGGATGTTTCTCTGGAAGGCCTGGCCACATGAGCTGGGTTACATGCCCTGGAGATGTTCCTTAAAGAGCCCATTGTCTGCTAAATAAAGTTTACTTCCTTCTGCTTTCCCACCCTTGACGGGGCTCGCGCCAGCTCATCAGTTCTGCCTGGACTGAGGGATTTGGATTAAGTCAGGCAGGGTAATTCCTGTGCAGCAGGGAGTGTCCCAGGGGCAGCTCCAGCTCGGGCCCACACACTGTGGGCTTTCCATGATATTGTAACCTGGGTGCTCTGTCCCTCTTGGGTGGGTCTGGACAAATTTGAAGACCTTCCTACAGCTGTAAGTCCTCCACTTTTATCTAACAGATTTGCCAATACCAGAGAGTTTATCCATGGTTGCCACAGTCCTGGCATAGCTGGAGCCCAGCTCAGCCTTGCTGCTGTGATTTCAGTATATGAAATACTCTTTTTGGAGGCTTAATCAGTGTTTTCTGTGCTCTTGCTGGTGGATTATAAGGGTCTTGATGAGGTTTTCTTGGCTTTTCCCTGTCACAGTGACTCTGGATGCTCCATCTCCTCCAAAAAGGAGGATTAGAAAGGAGCTTAAATTAATTTTGCTCCTTAGGGAAGGGGTTAAATGTCAGGGAAGTGGCTCTGAGGCCAGGACTGGGCTGGGCCAGCCTGGAACATCCAGGCTTTGTGCTGTAGGTGGTCCCACTGCCCTGCAGAGGGAAACTCCTGGGGCTCTGGAAGCTGTATTTTTTCAGTTCCAGGGGAAAAAATAATCCCCAAACTCAACTGTGAGGAGATTTGAAGTAGCTTCAGTATTTTCACACTGAACTGAGTTTTAGGTACATGTTAAAAATAGCCTGTTATTAGTGAATGGAGAATGTTTTTAGGTGAAACTTGTCTTTTGAAGCCTGGAAACAAATAATTATCATTATTCATTACCATTGCTGGATCCTGGATTTGTAATAGCTGTGTCCAGATGCCCTCTCAGTACCCAGAGGAAGCAAAACCCTGATCAAATGTTCCGAACAGGGGAGGGGTGGATAAAAAACCCTCAAACTGTAACAGTGCATGCATCTTGCTCTTGCTTTCCAAAGGATCTGGAGGAGCTGGGATTGATCCAGAGGAGGACAGTGAAGATGATCAAAGGCCTGGCACGGCCTCTGCTGGAAAAGCTGGGTCAGCTGGGAGGGAGCTGCTTGAGGGGAGCTGCCATTAAGGGCTTCCATCCTGTATGGGGTGGGGAGAGAGGCCCTTCCAGGGCTGGAACAGAGCTGGCAGGGTGGGATTAAGGAAGCTCTTGGCTCTGTGTCTGTGTGCTGGGAGGTCCTTGGATCAATAAATGCCCAAGTTCCTGAGACACCAGTAATGCAATGGCATCTTTGCTGTGCTCCTCTGCAGCTGCTGCTCCAGATGAACCCCTACCACGTGGACTCCCTCCTGCAGCTCAGCGACGTGTGCCGCATGCAGGAGGACC
The DNA here is from genome assembly GCA_035583235.1 of Hafferia zeledoni. Taxonomy (NCBI): domain Eukaryota; kingdom Metazoa; phylum Chordata; class Aves; order Passeriformes; family Thamnophilidae; genus Hafferia; species Hafferia zeledoni. The sequence continues at coordinate 19,902,391 of JAWWEV010000022.1, forward strand.
AGGAGATGGCCCGGGATCTCATAGGTAAGAGCTGAGGTGAGGAGCAGTTGTGCTGCTGTGAAATCCTGCCCTGGGAGGGTGGGCAAGCCCTGGCACAGTTTGCCCAGAGAAGCTGTGGCTGCCCCATCCCTGGAAGTGTCCAAGGCCAGGTTGGATGGGGCCTGGAGCAACCTGGGACAGTGGAAGGTGTCCCTGCCCGTGGCAGGGGGTGGGATGAGATGGGCTTTAAGGTGCTTTCCAACCCAAACTATTCCATGTCTCAGAATGGATGGAAGGGTTGCCTGGCCATGGCAAGATCCCACCTGTAGGACATCACTTGTCGAAGGAGGGTCTGATTTAATAGCTCCAGGAAGGCCACCCTTCCATGGGGAGCCTGCCCAGCTTCTCTCCCTCTGCTCAGCATCCTGAGGTTGGCATGTGGGGCTCTGCCTCTTAGAGGGGGTCAGAGGCTCCAGGAATCTCCAGCCTGTGCTGAGGCCCTGGAGTCAGATGGGCTGTTTGGGAATGGGGTGTGTGCTCTGCAGCATGACAGGAGGGGCAGGGGCGAAGTGAGAACAGGAGCTTGGCTTTCTCATGTGAAAATAGTTGTGGCAGAGGCAGCTGGACCAACCTCAGTGCTAGAAGGGCTCCTTTTCCCAGCTGGAGCATGACCTGATGCCCACAGGAGGCAACAGCACTCGCTGCCCTGGTATCTGTTGCCACCACATAGTGTGAAATAGCTTTGTGCCTCTCTGAGCTGATTTCATGTCTCTTGGGCTAAATGAGTGCTGGGTGGTGGCACTGTGCTGTCCCTGACGTGTCCCTGCTGTCCCCAGAGCGGGCACTGTACAGCCTGGAGTGCGCCTTCCACCCCGTCTTCAGCCTCACCAGCGGGACCTGCAGGCTGGACTACCGGAGACCAGAGAACAGGTGGGAGGGCTGGGCAGCAGGAAAGCTCAGCTGGAGCTCCTGGCCCACCTTGGACAATCCAGGGGGACCCTGGGAGTCCCTTTCTGTTGGGGGCTCCCAGGATGGTGCTGGAGCACAGGCACTTCGTGCACTGAAGCTTCTGTGCAAAGCATCCCTTTTCCCAAGGAGTAGTTCTGTGGAGCACTTGTCCCTCCCCATCAAATCCCTCTCATGGCATTACTAATGGGCATTACCCTTTAGCTGAAGATGACTTTTATTTGGTCACAAAAATCCTTGCTGTGTGTTTGCAGCCATCATCCCCAGCACTCACACTCCTTCCAGCACAGCTCTTTATGTAACTCCAGCTCTGCAGCTGCTGGGAAAGGTGACTTTATTCTGGGAATTTTCCAGTCAGCTGACCCAAGCCATCTCTCCCAAACTGCTGTACCTGGAGGGTGCTCACATTTCCAGTCCCTGTGGCTGGCAGGCTTTGTGCTATCAGTGTCCTGTAACAGCAGTTGGGTGTTGGGCCTCCCCACTCCATGTCACTGTCCCCACACTGCTGGGACAAGGCAGGATGCAGACTTTGGGGATTTACTTGTGTAGGTGCCAGTCTGCAGAGCAGGCCATGAGTGTTCTGTCCCTGTACTTGCACAAAAAGATAACAAAACTAAGAGATGGGAGGGTGGGGGGTCTGTGGCACCCTGTCCCACCGCAGGAGGGGAGATGCTTGGAAGTGAGGAGCTGGTGGGGACTGTGTGTCCCTGTTTTTGAGTGGCACATCTGACCTCTGAATCCTGCTGTTGTTCCCCACACAGGGCTTTCTTCCTGGCTCTCTTCAAGCACCTGATGTTTCTGGAGAAGAGGGGCTGTCCCCGCACAGCCCTGGAGTTCTGCAAGCTCATCCTGAGGTAGGTCCTTCCACTGAGGGTGGGGTGTCTGGGTTTGGGGAGACACTTGGACCAACACACTGAAAACAACGTGAGGGAGGGGACAGTCACTCCAGAGGGGTCCTCCTGCTCCTGGGCTTGGGATCATTCCCACCCCTTACAGCTGTGTGGGTTTGTGCTGGTGCCCTTTGAAGGGGTGATGGGTGAAGGGGGGACCTGGGTGGCCTCTGACCACTGAGCTCAGCAGAGGAGATATGTGACAGTGGCTTTAGCCTACTCAGTTTGTGGCCACTGATCTCCTCCTGGGTGGTGACAGGGGACCGTCCCCTCTGCAGGGACACAGAGCATTGCTCTGCCATCATGGCCTTGCGGGAGCGACTGTGTTCCCATTCTCTCTTCTTGCTGAGTCACAGGATGCCACTGGGAAGGTCTGTTTGACCCAGAAATCAGGGCAGCTCTCTCAGCTGTTGTGACACTGGTTCTGTTTCCTCCCCTTGCTCCCAAGCCTTGATCCCGAGAACGACCCGCTCTGCGTGTTGCTGTTGATCGACTTCCTGTCCCTCCGGGCCAGGGAATACACCTTCCTGACCCGCCTCTTCCAGGAGTGGGAGGTGAGAGGGGGGCAGCTGGTTCCTGGGACACTCTCCATGGGAGGGTTTCAGCCAGGTGATCCCTTTAGGGGGGGTCTCACAGCCCAACTGGCATCCCAGCAGTGTTGGAACAATCCATAAAGGCTGTGCTGTTTGTTCCTGTAATCCTGGGCCCCTGCAAACAGTTGTAGGAGCTCCAAATTGCTCACTCAGCCGTGGGGGCACCGAGCCAGCAGCTGAGAACTCACTTAACCCCGGAGGGCAGAGCGCCCACCCCGCCAGCCCAGCCCCTGCTGCACAGCATCATTTCTCGGTAACTCTCTCCCCGATCCTGCAGAGTCACCGGAATCTGTCCCAGCTGCCCAATTTTGCCTTCTCGGTGCCGCTGGCCTATTTCTTCCTGAGCCAGCAGGAGGAGCGCCCGGAGCTGGAGCGGAGCCAGGCCCGGGAGCGAGCGGCGCGGCTCATCCAGCTCGCGCTCGTCATGTTCCCAAGCGGTGAGTCTGCCCCGCCGGCAGGGCTGTCCCTGCGGGCTCCCTCATCGCAGAGCCAGGGCTGATTCCGGGCAGGAATCTGCAAATGGCTGTTGAGGGAGATGGAGCCCTGAGTCAGAGGGGACGCGGTCGGGCAGAGCTGTGCCCTCGGTGGGGTGGTGGTGGTGGGGTCCACCCTGGGGGCAGTTCTGGGCCCCTCACCCCAACACAGACATTGAGAGGCTGGAGCGTGTCCAGGGAAGGAAACAGAGCTGGGAAGGGTCTGGAGCAGCTGAGGGGGCTCAGCCTGGAGAAAAGGAGGGTCGAGGACAACCTTCTCACTCTGCAACTCCCTGACAGGAGAGGGGAGCTGGGGGGGCTTGGGTTCTGCTCCAGGGAACAGGGACAGGACCAGAGGAAATGGCCTCTGGTTGCACCAGGGGAGGTTTAGTTTGGATATTGGGAAAAGTTCTTCATGGAAAGGGCTGTCCAGCCCTGGAACAACTGCCCAGGGCAGTGGTGGGTGGAGTCCCTGTCCCTGGAGGAATTCAAAAGCTGTGTGCATGAGGCACCTGGGGACGTGGTTTAATGGTGGGCTTCACAGTGCTGGGGGAATAGTTTGACTCAATGAGCTTTTCCAACACAAACAATTCTGTGATTCTGTGATTCTGTCCTCTTCCCTCAGAGCTGCCCCTGCCCCTCCACCAGCAATGGTCAGGAGTGGGGAGGCTGGGGGGGGCAGACAAGCAGAATCTTGGAGCAGGGAGATGTCTCACCTCCGTGGGGCAGCCTGAAGCAGGGCCAAACCAGTCTCCTTGGTTTTCCCTCCGAGGCACAGCCATTTCGGATGGGCTGTGCCCCTGGGTGCCCATCACTCTCCCTTTCATCGTGTGGGTGCTGCTGTCCATGAAAGGAGGAGCACACAGCCCTCGGGCCCAGGGAAGGGTGTGTGCAGCAGGAAGAACCAGCTCTCCAGCAGGGATTCAGTTTGTGGGGGCTGGAACCATCTTCTTGGCTCCATGTTTGGATGACTGAAATAACCCCTGTGCCAGCACAGGGACCAGCAGCATCCTCACCCCCTCCTTGTGTGGGTCCTTATTGGTGCCCTGGGCAGTGCTGGCCCCTGGGATTGGGGTGTCTGTGCAGGGGTGACCCATTCCACATTGCTGCTCACCAATAGCCCCAAATGAGTTCTCTGCCTTTGTCCTGCAGTTCTGATGCCTCTGTTGGATCACTGCAGTGTGCAGCCCGATGCCAGGGTCGCCTCCCATCCCTTCTTCGGGCTGAATGCCCAGATCAGGTAAGGCCTGGAGATGTTCTCAGTGAAGGGAAGGGATCGATTTTGCCGGCGGCGGGGATTTTGCATGTTCAGACAGCTAATGGAGGAGCTTGTTTGGGTTCCCTGAGTAGGCTCATTTGATAATGCCTCATTTCATAATGGATTTCCATAATGGCCTCTGGATCAGGCTGGCAGACCCACCCCACCTCACCTCACCTCACCGTGGACAGGTCAGGAGTTCAGCCCAGAGCCTGCTGGTGTGTGCAGCGAGGGAGGGGGACACTTATGTCCTCCCAGGGCAGGCTGTCTCCAACCAGTCTGTGTTCCCTGGACATGTGGTCTTCCTCTGCACACGAAGGCTCTCCCCTCGGGTCAGGGCAGTATTCCCTGTTTTCATGGCTCTGCTTAGCCTAAAAATAGATGGAGGCAGGAGATCTGGTGAAAGTGGATGGCCATAACCAGGCAGGAGCCTGCAAGCCCTTGCGTTGTGTTCCCACACCAAAGCCCAGCGCAGAGCCGAGCCCTCACCATCCCGTGAGGAGGAGGAGGAGGAGGGTGCCGTGAGTAACAACCATGTTCCATAGCCAGTCGCCTGCCCTGAACCAGCTGACGTCGCTGTACGTGGGCAGGACACACGCCCTGTGGAAGGACCCGGCCGTCATGGCCTGGCTGGAGCCCCACACCCACGAGGTGCTGCGCATGGTGGAGGCCCAGGACCTGCTGGTGCAGGAGGCCGAGCACAAGTGAGTGTGGCAGGCAGAGGGCAGCGGGCCCAGTGCCAGGGGTGGGACAGTGGGACCAGGGTGTGGGCAGCAGTGACCTCGGGGTTCCCTCAGAGTCCCCCAGCTGCTGGTCTGATGCTCAGAGTCACACCGTGGGGCCAGGAAGGCAGAGGCTCTTCGACGCTTTTCACAGACGGGAATGAAGAACTGGACCTGCACTGCATGTCCTGCACTGCCTTCCCCAGCCTCAGCTGTCACCTGTGCCCTGGAAATACTCTGGAGAGGGTGGAGGGGTGGCCTGGAGGGGCAGGGGTGGCCACAGAGGGCAGCTTAGAAGTACTTCCCAGTGCTGAGAAGCAGGAGAGAGCCATCAGGTGATATCCTAAACCAAGGTCAGCTCACTCTGCTGAGCACTCCATGCCACTCTGGCTGTTTCTCTGGAGCTCAGCAGCTGCCACCTGCCTTTGGCTCACTCTAAGCCAGCTCCATCCAATATGGGCTGTCCCCCAGAGCCAGGGAAGCCGCTGACTCCGTGCTTGGAGCAGCAGAAATGGGGATCTGCCTGCTAAGGGCACCCTGCCCTGTTCCCTCCCTGCCTCAGGAGGAAGATCCGGTACCAGAGCGCTCCCAGGAACATCTACCGGCACGTCATCCTCTCGGAGATGAAGGAGGCCATGGCAGCCCTGCCTCTGGTGAGGGGCCTGACAGGGCACAGGGGCTGTGGCTTCACGTGGCATGGTGGCACTTATATCCTTACTGGGCACATGTTAACTCCAGTCACCTGCCAGAACCCAAAGTGTCCTCCCTGTGGGCATGGCTTCTCAGTGCCTCTGTTTGCTGCAACTGGATGTGCAGCCTTCGTTCCTTCCCTTCTCCTTCATCCCTTCCTTCTCCTTCCCCCACAGGAGGTGACCTCGCAGCCAGTGATGGGGTTTGACCCCCTCCCTCCTCTGGACTCCATCGTTTCCTACACCCGACCAGAAAGGTACCACCTGCACCCTGGTGCCAGCATGCTCCCGTGTTCCTGGTGTGTTCCTGGTGTGTTCCTGGCACACCCTCAGCCCCAGGCCAGGCTGCACGTGGGCACTGGGTGCTGACATCCTCCTCCATGGCAGAGGAAGGGCCGTGGTGCTTCCGACAGGCAGAGCTACAGGCCAGACTGGTCCGGCTGCTTTCTGTGCTGGTCACCAGCAGCTGTTCCCAGCCACAGGGCAAAAGCCAGGGAAAACATGGGCTGTGGCTGAACTGGGGGGGTTTGGGCTAAATACAGGTTTAAGTACAGCCAGTCCTGGGTTGCACACTGACTCCCTCAGCAGAGCTGGTAGAATCGTGGAACCTTGGATTGGTTTGGGTTGGAAGGGACCTTCAAAAAGCTCATCATGTTCCACCCCCTGCCATGGGCAGGGACACCTTCCCCCGTCCCCTAGACCAGGTTGCTCCAAGCCCCATCCAATGTGAATTTCTTAGTGGTTTCAATGACTGGTTTGTTTGGAGTTGCAGCTACCTGGATCAGAAACCCCCATTCCCTCCCTCGGGTCTGGCTCCAGCAGGGCTGTGGCTCTGCCAGCACTGCCACATCCCCTTGAGCAGTCACAAACTGAGCTGTCCCTTCACCACAGTGCCACTTGTGTCTTGCAGGACGAGCCATCCCTCCAACGAAAGCACTTTATCCCTCTTCTTCCGCTCACTGTTGCCAAATTTTAACTTGCAGGTGGGTGCACACTGGGCTGTGGGCACGTCACTCCCACTCTGGGAGTGACTGCTGGAGCAGCCTGGTGCTGGTTTGGCTCCAGCATTGTCCCTGTCCCTGCCACCACAGCAGTGCTCTCTTGCAGGGGGACCTCCGGCACGACGGGGACGACGAGGCCGGGGCAGGGCAGGACCTCAACCAGGGGGTGAACAGGCTGATGGCGGCCATGCGGGACATGCTGGCCAACATCCAGTTCCAGGAGCCCCCCCGTGATGACAATCCTGAGGGTGATGGGGACTGGGACTGAGCCCAGCGTGTCCCTCCCCAAACCCTCTGGCATCACCCCTTGATTTGTGTTGCACTCCAATAAAGTCACACAAAAGCACTCGCTGTGGGAATGGGCTTTTTCCAGGGACTGAGTCCACGGGGATGGGCCCTGCCCAGGGAGGGGGGGCTGAATCCATGGGGATGGGCACTGTCGAGGAGGTGGGGCTTCCTCCCTGGGCCCCTCTCCCTTGTCTCAGCAGGGGACAAGGACTGTCTGAGCATGTCCAAGCTAATTGACAGCAGCTGTCCCTTGTCCCCATGGCAGCTTAGTCTCCTTCTGGCCTCCTCCCCACACAATTCCCAGCCCCTTCCCCTCCCTGTTCTTCTGGCTCTTGTCCTTAATTCCCAGAGGGCTTTTTTTGCCCTCTCCAGCTTCTTTGTGCTTCCTGCAGCTTCCTTCCCTCTACTGAAGACTGTACCCTCACCACACTGACCCTTCCAAAGGTCCTGGCATTCCCTATGCCACTAGAATTGTGCATGGAGCAGCTTTTCCAGCCTTTTAATCATGTTTGGAGCAGAAATCATCCCCCCTCTTTGTTTCTCCATCCTACATTCCCCCACCTTCACCTTGTAGAGCCAGGATCGAGGTCAGCCACACTTAAACCTTAACTCATCTTTGTTCCCACAAAGCTTTTTCCTCCTTTTTGCTGAGTAATGGTGTATATGTGGAATAAATTGTTGTTTTTGCTGTGTTGTCTCTCTGGGGAATCGAGCTGGGGTGGATTGGCTGGGTGCAAATCTCAGGTCTCAAGCCACCCCACCCTGGCTCTGTTCCCCGCTGGCACATCCGAGTCCCCTGGGGTGCCAGGCCCTGTCGCTTGGCACTGTGACAGCACAGGACCCCATTCCCGGTGTATCCAGCTGAGCCATTTTCATCCATGCTGGAGGGAAGGGCTTCCCAGCGGAAGTGGATAACCGTGGGATCAGCCCTTTCATGGAGCTGTGAATGGCTCTTTGGCAGCCGAGCGGCTCCAGGCATCAACACGGACCCGAGGCACATGATGGTCAGATGGGGTCCGTGTCCCCCCCCAGCCTGCCCGGGATCCCTCTGGCGCCGGGCGCTGCACCATCCCCTTTCATCGGGACTGTGACCATCCCTACTGGATCCCACGCCTGCCCTGGGGCAAAACAGCTTCCCTGAGGCTGTGGGGCTGGGACCCCTCCCTGTCCCAGTGTGTGGGGCAGCTTGGTTCCTGCAGTGGGGAGGGCCTCATGGGGGTCCCCAAGGTGCGTGGGCACCCCCAGGATGACCCCGAAGGCACATGGACCCCGATAGGACATACAGGCCTGCAGGACACATGGGACCTCTCAAGTCACACTGTCCCCCGGGGCACACGGGACCACTCAAGTCACACTCCCCCAGGACACATGGGACTCCCCAAGACATGCAGTCCCCCAGGGTGCAGGGAGTCTCCCCAGCACGCACAGGACCCCAGGACACATGGGGACCCCAAGGTGCACAGCCCCCAGACACAGAGGACTCTTAGGACTCACAGCCCCACAAGGGGCTTGACCCCAGGGGTGCACTGACCCCTCCAGGGCATATGGGACCCCTGGGCACATGGTGACCACAAGCAGTTGGGTCCACCAGGGCCATCCCAGGGGTCCGGCAGCCCCGGCCTTGGCAGTGGCCCCTCTCACTGCCGGGGTGCCGCCGTCATGCAGGTGCCCACCCTCCTCTGGAGGAGGAGCCGCGGGAGTTGGCTTTAAAGTGGGGCAGAGAAAGGGCTCTTTCTTCCCCAGCACTCTGGGCCGGCGGGCGCGGGACAGCGCTGGCACAGGGCGGCCGCCACACCGGGGGGTCCCGGCGGGCACACGACACCCCCGGCACTCCCCACACCTCCCGTCCCCGGTTCCTCCGCATCCCCTCGGCCTCGCCGCCAGGCACTGCAGGAGCACTGGCGGGGCACAACGGGGGCTCAGGGGTGCCACGGGGGGCCCCGAGGCTGAGGCAGGGGCCATGTCGACGCTGGCCCCCCTGCGTCTGCTGCGCGAGCCCTGGAACACCAGCGAGGGCAACCAGAGCAACGCCACGGTCGGGGCCAGCGGCGGCTGGTGCCAGGGGCTGGACATTCCCAACGAGCTGTTCCTGGCACTGGGGCTGGTGAGCCTGGTGGAGAACCTGCTGGTAGTGGCCGCCATCCTCAAGAACAGGAACCTGCACTCGCCCACCTACTACTTCATCTGCTGCCTGGCAGTGTCTGACATGCTGGTGAGCATCAGCAACCTGGCGGAGATGCTCTTCATGCTGCTGCTGGAGCACGGGGTGCTGGTGATGCGCCCCAGCATCGTCCGCCACATGGACAACGTCATCGACATGCTCATCTGCAGCTCCGTCGTGTCCTCCCTCTCCTTCCTGGGGGTCATCGCCGTCGATCGCTACATCACCATCTTCTATGCCCTGCGCTACCACAGCATCATGACGCTGCAGAGGGCCGTGGTGACCATGGCCAGCGTCTGGCTGGCCAGTACCGTCTCCAGCACCGTCCTCATCACCTACTACCACAGCAACACCATCCTCCTCTGCCTCATCAGCTTCTTCCTCTTCATGCTGGTCCTCATGCTGGTGCTTTACATCCACATGTTCGCCCTGGCCCGCCACCACCTCCACAGCATCTCCAGCCAGCAGAAGCCGCCCACTGCCCACCGAGGTGGCAGCCTGAAGGGCGCCGTCACCCTCACCATCCTCCTGGGTGTCTTCTTCATCTGCTGGGGGCCCTTCTTCTTCCACCTCATCCTCATCGTCACCTGCCCCACCAACCCCTTCTGCACCTGCTTCTTCAGCTACTTCAGCCTCTTCCTCATCCTCATCATCTGTAACTCGGTGATTGACCCCCTCATTTACGCCTTCCGGAGCCAAGAGCTCCGGCGGACGCTGCGGGAGGTGGTGACGTGCTCCTGGTAGGCAGCGGGACGCGGTACCGGCACGGCCATCCCCGCCCTGAACGGAGGGATGGATGGACTGGTGGATGGACGGGATGAGCCGCGGGATGGCCCGGTCGGGGCAAGGGACTCGCGGTTCCCAATAAAGGCTCTTTGCAGTGACCATGTGGCTGGCATCGGTCAGCCCCGGGGAGCCCCGGGCGGGGCGGTCGCTCCCGGCCCCTCCGCTCGGTCGAGGCTCAGTTGGTCCCGATGGGGACCGGCAGTGATCGGGAGGGACCGGCGGGGCGGCGGGAGGCTGGTCCCCACGCGGGGGGCGGCCCCGGCCGCCCCCAGACAAAGGGCCCATCACTGCCGCCTTTGTTCTCGGGCCGCGCCCGCCACCGCCCACCCCGGCACCGGCACCGGCACCGGCCCTGCCCCGGTCCCGCGGGGGCTGCCGGCGACCGGGCTCCCCGGGGTGGCCCCTCTGTGTCCTGTCCCCATTGCGCCCGTGTCGGGACGCAGTTCGGGGGGTATCCCGTGTGCGTGTCCCCCCCGGCTCCGCCGCCGCCGCCGCCGCCCCGGGATGCTCCCGGAGAAGGCGGGCGGGCCCAGGACTCCCCGCGGGTCCCGGGGTGTCCCCGCCGCCGGTGGGTGCGGGGGGTGCCCCGGCCGAGCCCCCCGGGGGCGCGGGGGGTCCCCGGTGCGCCGGGCGGGGCGTGGCCGTGGGCGTGGCCGTGGGCGTGGCCGGGCGGGGCGTGGCGGGCGGT
>JAWWEV010000022.1:19926466-19937930 GCA_035583235.1 Hafferia zeledoni
CCGGGGGGGGGGGTCGGGACAGGGGGGGGGCGTCGGGGCGGGGGCGGGGGGGGGCCCCAGGGGGACCCGGGGGGACACGGGGATGTCCGGAGTGTGGGAGCGGGGTCGGGGGGCCCGGCTGCGGGGGCAGGCCGGGCCGCGGGGGTGAGCGGGACCTGCCGGTCCGCCCGGTCCCCCTGGCGCCCCCGAACTGCCCCGGTTCCCCTCTCCCCCCCGGTGTCCCCGCTGTCCCCTCGGTCCCGCCCCGGTTCCCCCTCCCGGCCCCGCTGGCCCCGCCCCCGTTGCCAGGGCGGAGCGTGGCGTTGCCAGGGGGCGTGTCCTCAGCAGCGCCGCTCCCACGAGATTTCGCCTTCATCCCGCGAGATCTTCCCCACCGTTGCCTGGAGACCGCGGCGCCGGCGCCGCCGCCATGGTGAGAGCGGGGCCGGGAGCGGGGCCGGGATCTGAACCGAGACCCGGACCGGGATCTGAATGCAGAACCAGGGCGGCTGCGAAGGGGCCCCTGGACCCGGGGGGTGCAGACAGGGGACAGCGGTGCGGCCCAGCCTCCCCCGGCCGGGCCTGGCCCGAGCCCCGAGAGCTGCGGCGCCCGGCCCGATCCGCTCCCGGGTGGGGTACGGAACCCCCCGGCGCCGTTTCCAGCGCTGCGGTGACGCTCCTGAGCCGTTATTTCGAGTGCCGGGGGACTCACTGTGAAGCTGAGGCGGCAGCGGTGGCGCATGAACCACGGGGAGTCCGGGGGGCCCGGAGGCTTCCACGCTCCTCCCGGGCCCCGGCTCCGTTTCGCCGTTCTGGCCCCGTCCCTGCCGTGAGAGCGGGGATGCTCCGGGGCCGGCACGGGGGCCCTGAGCAGCAGGGCTTCCTCCGCACCCATTCACCTCCTCTGTTTGGCTTCCGGTCCTCAGGCGCCCAAAAAGAAAGGTTCGACTAAAGGGAAAGGTCCGGCGGTGGTGGATGGCCTGGACCTGGAGGACATGAGCAAGGAGCAGGTGAGAGATCCCCCAGGCCACCAAGAGCAGCTCTTGGGACCCCTGTGCGGGGGGTGGCGCCTGGCCTGGCTCTGGGGACAACAGGTGGCAGAGGGTGACAGAGATGAGCAGCCGGGCTTTGTGTCACTGCCTGACGCCTGTCTGGGCTGGGGAGGGGAGTTCTTGTTCTTCCTGGAAAGAGCAGCCACCTCATCCCACCCTCTGCTCTCCAGCCCTGTGTGCTGGCACTGCTGAGGCACCTCCTGTCCTGGGGGCAGCTCTGGGTCCCCCACTCCAGCACAGACACTGAGGGGCTGGAGCAGCAGGAGCAGCTGAGGGAGCTGGGGGGGCTCAGCCTGGAGAAAAGGAGAGTCAGGGGGAACCTTCTCACTCTCTGCAACAACCTGACAGGAGGGGGGAGCTGGGAGAGTTCAGGCTCTGCTCCAGGGAAGAAGGAACAGGACCAGAGGAAATGGCCTCAGGTTGTGCCAGAAAGGGTTTAGGTTGGATGTTGAGAAAATTTCTTCATGGAAAGGGCTGTCCAGCTGCTCAGGGCAGTGGTGGAGTCCCCCATCCCTGGGGGGATTTAAGAGCTATGTGGATGTGGCACTTGGTGACATGGATCATGGTGCCCTTGGCCGTGCTGGGAGACTGGTTGGACTTGCTGTTAGAAGCTTTTCTAACCCAAACCATTCCATGATCCAGGAGTGTTTAAGTGCCTGAGAATGGTGTTACTGGACACTACGAGCCAGAGCCCCATCATGAGGTTTTGTGGCTCCTTCTGCAGAGGCTGTTGGGTTCAGTCAGGGACCTCTCCTGCTCCATCCCAGTGACAGCCACCGTGTCCCGCTGGGTTTGGGACACGGAGTCTCCAAAGGCACCTGTCCCAGCCCTCCCTTCTGCCTTACCTGTCCCTTCCTCTGGGCTGTGCAGCTGCTGCAGCATGTGCAGCGTCTCCGGGAGGAGCTGGACCGGGAGCGGCAGGAGCGGAACTCTTTCCAGCTGGAGTGTACCAGGATTCAGAGCTGCTGGGACATCACCCGCCAGGAGCTGGAGGAGAGGAAGGCGGAGCTGCGGAGCCGGGACCGGGAGATGGAGGAGGCCGAGGAGCGGCACCACGTGGAGATCAAGGTGGGGGAGAAGGGCTCCAGGTGAGCCTGGGGCAGCTCTGAGGGGGAGAGGAGGGGAAGAGGAGGAGCATCCCAGCTCCGGGTGTCTCCTGCTGAGCCACTCACCCAGTCTCTGGCCTGTCCTTAGGTGTACAAGCAGAAGGTGAAGCACCTGTTGCACGAGCAGCAGGAGACCCTGACGGAGCTGAAGGCAGAGGGAATCCTGTCCCTGAAGCAGGCCCAGAAGGATCACTGGGACCAGGAGCAGGAGCTGTGGAAAGAGAAGCGCTCCTTGAAATCCCAGTTGAAGGAGCAGCAGTTGGCCAATGAGGCAGCAGTGACAAACCTCTGCCTGGTACGTCCCTGGCCGGGCTGGTGCCTCAGCCCTAGGGTGGGAGCAGGGGCAGGATCCTGCCTGCCTGGTTCTCTCTGTGGGGTGGGGTGGTGTTTCTGCTGCAGGAATGGGGAGAAGGGATTCCTGGTGACCCCTCTCCTGCAGCAGGTGGCTGGGAGAGCAGCTGGAGAACTTCCAAGCCACTGTTTGCATCAGCATGGGATCAGAATCCTTTCCCAGGGAGCAGGAGGGAATCCCTGGGGGTGGGCTGGCTCAGGATTTGGTTGTCTGCTCTAAGATGGAGCCTCTCCCTCACAGAAACATGAGGAGGAGATGGCCCGGCTGCGCAGCGACTTCGAGACACAGGCCAAAGGTGAGGGCTGAGGCAGATCCTGCAGGAGCAGGATGGGGAGAGCTGCTCCAGGCTCCTGAGCAGAGCCTCCAGCAGATGTGAGCTGGGGATTCCCTCCAGTTCTGGCAATTTTTTCTGTCCCAGTTCAGGCTATTTTTCCCCCCAAGTTCTGGCTGTTTTTATCCCCTAGTTCTGGCCAGTTTTCCCTATAAATTCCAGCTGATTTTCCCTGCCAGTTCTCTCTAGTTTCCTCCCCAAATCTGTCCAGTTTGCCTTCCAGTTCTGGCTGGTTTTTCTCGTCTCCCCATTCTGGTCACTTTTCTTCCCCAGTTCCAGCCAGTCTTCCCCCAGCCCTGTCCATTTTTGCCCCCAGTTCTTGCTCCCAGTGCTATGGCGCTGCCAGCCCTTTTGCTGTGGGGTAGGATGGCTGGAGGAGCCCTTGCTGAGTCCTCACTCCATTGTCCCACTCAGGGGACATTTCAGTTTGGGACAGGCCCACCTGGGGCCTTTCCATGCCCTCTTTCCAAGGATGTCATTCCTGGACTCAGCTCTCCCTGGTCCCCACAAGGGTGTCAATGCCAACATGATGGCCCAGGAGCTGGGCCATGGGGTCTGCAGGAGGCCCCCCTCACCCACCCTGTGCCCCCCAGAGATGGATGCCAAGTACAACAGGAAGATGGAGGCACTGCGGGAGGAGATGGACCTGCGGAGGAAGACAGAGATCCATGAGCTGGAGGAGAGGAAGAACAACCAGATCAGCGAGTTGATGGTGAAACACGAGGGGGCTTTCGGTGACATCAAGAACTACTACAACGATATTACTGCCAAAAACATGTCACTCATCAGCCTCCTGAAGGTACTGGCCATCCCTGTGCCACCCCTCCACCTGGGGAGCTCTCCTGCCAGAGTGTCACCTGGATCTGGTAGTTCCCAGGTGTTGGTGTGTGTGCCTCTGGTGGGCTGAACACCACCATGTGAACAGGGAGGGTGTCCTGGGGGTGGGGGGCCCTCTGAGGGGCTGGGCAGCTCTTAAGAGCCAGCACTTGTGTTTCTAAGAACAGGAGCAGGTGGAGGAGATGAAGAAGAGGGAGATTATCTTGGAAAAGGAGAAGTCGGATGTGGTGCAGCAGAACAAGGGGCTGACAGAGCCTCTGCAGCAGGCCCAGGAGCAGGTGGCTTTGCTGCAGAAGAAGCTGGCTCGCTATGATTTGGACAAGGAGAGCTTGATGGTGAGTGGCCAGCCCTGCCCTTTTCTGGGCTCATTCCCTGAGGGAAAGCAGTAGCCTCTGCCACTGAGTGTGCCAGGATTGCTGGGCAAAGCATGTCCCATTCCACTTAGCTGGGTGTTTGTGAGATCTCAGATGGGGATCCAGAGGGAGGCCAGAGTAGCCCTCACTGCAGAGAGGTTGGTGTGGGTGCTGCCTGATTTTGTCTCTGCTGCTCACTCTCCTCCCTTCCCAGAACACATCCCTAACAGTTCCCAGGTAATCATGTGCTCCTTAACCCTCCCTTCCTGCTCACAGAACTCCAAAGCCCGTCTGAAAGTCATCCAGAAGGAACTGAAGGACCTTCAGTGGGAACACGAGGTGCTGGAGCAGCGTTTCAGTAAGGTGAGAGCTGCAGGCAGGGCTGGATGTCCCGTTCCCTCTCCAAACCCTCTCCAGAGGGCAGGGCGTGGGGGCTTAGCAGAGCCTGTGCTTAGCCAAGGGCTTTCCAAAGCTAATCCAGAGCCGGGCGATAACGCTGCTCCCAACAAAGCTGCTCCCAGCTCTGGCCTCTCCCACGGTCAGCAGACAGGCCTGGCCTTGTACTTTGCTAAGCAATCACACACGCTCCAGCGGGCCCCCCCGGCTGACGGGCTGTGTGGGGCAGAGCCGGGGGGGTTGCCATGGCCCCCTCCTTCTGCAGGCATTCCAGGGTCGCTCCCCTGCTTGTCATGCCAGGGCAGCTCGGGATGAGCCCTGCAGAGCAAGTTCTCCCCCGCCACTAACCCAGATAAATCTGTTGAGGCAGGAGAGAGCTCATTTGCAATTCGTAGAAATCCCCAGGAATATGAACATTGATCCGAGGCCTCGTTAACAATCCATCATTAAGACAGCGCCAGATTCGGGGCGTTCAGAAATAGGCTTTGGAGGAGAGACTGTCCTAATTAGAACATTTAACAACTAGCTGTGAGCCAGAGACTGCTGCCAGCCGTGGGGAGCAGAGGAGAGACCCCCATGTGCCTGGGGGCCCTCACTGGTGTCTGAATGAGTAGCAGCGAGCCTGCCAGGGCATCCATTGCCTTGAGGGGAGGAGGAGGAGGAGGAGGAAGGAGAAACGCAGGTGCTGTGCCATGGAGAGAGGGAGAGAAGCTGTGCTGCAGCACCTGCCTTCCCTGCGGGCTGCAGGTGCTGTGGGGAATGGCTGGGTTGAGCTGCCAGACCAGTTTGCTGCCCCATTTGTGCTCCACACCATTAAGCAAACCCCTTCAGCCTTTTGCATACCCCTCTGTCCCCCCTGAGTTCCTGAGGGCGGTGTGACACTGTGCTGTGCCATCTCCTGGAGCAGGTCCAGGCAGAGCGAGATGAGCTCTATCAGAAGTTCACCAAAGCCATTAACGAGGTGCAGCAGAAGTCAGGGTTCAAGAACCTGCTCCTGGAGCGGAAGCTGCAGGGACTCCTCAGCCTCCTGGAGCAGAAGGAGGTGGAGCTCAGTGAGGTCGTCGCAGTCTCCCACCTGGACCCCAGCGCCCTGTCCTTGGTCTCACACAAGCTGAAGGTACCGGGGGCTGGTGGGGGCAGGTTTTGGGGGTCAGAGCCTGCTATGGGGTGTCTGCAGCCCCTGGAACGTGCAGGTCCTCGTCTGCGTGGCTGCAACTGCAGCTTCACTCGTTCCTGGCACTTCCAGGGCCACGCGCGGTGCCGTGGGGCATCGGCTCTGCCTCCAGAGCGGAGCGTGTGGGTGTCGGAGATTGGCACTGATGATCTGTCCCTCAGGTGGAGCCTGTTTGGAGGAGTGTGGCCCCAGGCCTCGTGGTGCTGCCAGCGCCCCGTGCTGCCACAGTGCTGGCTGCCAGCGGGTCCGGTGGCTCCCAGGGGCTCTGTGCACAGGGGTTGCACCCGGCGAGCCTCGCCTGGCCATGGGGACAGTGCAAACAGGATCCTGGGGCTCTGCAGCGTCTGCCGCACTAAAAATACCTCTGCAGAGAGCCCAGAGACCCACATTCCTGCAGCTGCCGCAGCCAGAGCCGGGCAGCAGCGCTGGCTGCAGGTCGGGCTCAGACACGGGATCAGGGCTCCACTGCCCCGGTGCCCTCCCGCTCGTCCCCATCCAGGTCCCCACTGCGAGAGGTGGCAGGGGAAGCTCTGGGCTGCCCTATCAGTGGGCAGCATGGCTGCGGGACAGGCAGCGGATGTGTCACCTCCCAGCAGGTGGAAGCAAAACACATTCCTGGGATGGCGTCGCGGCGTCGGGCTCTGGCGCAGCTGCTGGGGTCCCCACATTCCTCCGCTCAGCTGCCTCGGGCAGCTTGGCTCCCTCTAATTCCCCGGTGCCGCCGCAGCAGGGTGGTGCTGCCGGAGCAGGTGCTGCCAGCGCTCCCTGTGTGGTGGGGCAGACCAGGATGGCCGTGGTGTTGAGCCGGGAGGTCCCTGTCCCTGCCCGGGGCTGGCTGTCCCTGGCAGTGCCACTCGGAGGGGGCAGGGTGGTGGCCGCCTGCCAGGCTGTGCTGCCGGACGCTCCGCTCACACTGTGACTCCTCCGTGTGCTGTGCCACACCACTCCCGCCTGCAGCACGGCCACCGTGTCCCCAGGGCTGGGCAGCGTGGCCTCACACCCTGTCTCCCTTCACAGGACGTGCTCAGTTCCAAGAATGACACCATCCAGGACTTGCAGCTCCAGCTGGCCCGAGTCTGCAAGGTGAGGGTGGGAAGGAATCCCTGAGGGATTTAAAAGCCACTTGCATGTGGCACATGGAGACTTGGGTTAGTGGTGGCCTTGGCAGTGTTGGGGGAATGGTTGGATTCGATCTTAGAGGCCTTTCCCAACCCAAGAGACTCCGTGATTCCGTGGCTGTGGCTTGAGGGATGGGAACAGGACTGGGGGGTACAGGGACCCTCTGCCCTGGCACAAAGGGGCTGACAGGGACTCTCCCCTCACAGGCACACAATGACATGCTGCAGACCTTCCAGGCGAAGCTGACAGCCTTCGGCATCCCCCTGGACAACCTGGGCTTCCAGCCACTGTCCTTCCCCCTGCCGGGGCAGGAGCTGGGACAGGGCCCTGCTGGACTCGTTTCGGTGCCCACCTGACACCAGCTGGCACCGAGGGTCCCACTGGCACACCGGAAGTGGGGTTGTGCCCTTCTCCATGCCATTAAACAGACCCCAGTGAGCATCTTTGGCACCCTCTGCTTGCTGGGGGGACCATGGTGCACTGGAGGGCTGTGAGTGTCCCACCCACCACACCAGGCTGCCCCTGGGGCTCCCTCCTTCAACCCCCAACCACAAAGTGATTTTTTGAGACAAATGGTGTTGTTTGGAGCCTTTAATGGCATTGGTAGAGTCATTCCTGCATCCCTGGGGAGAGGCTGTGCCCCCCTAACTGCCCCGGTACGTTGAGTAGGAGTAGGGGCTGATCAGCAGTGGGACATGGAGCTTCTGTGCCGGGTTGGTGATGGTGAAGACGACCTGGGGGAGAACGAGGAGGCAGCGGCGAGGATCCCCCTCCCAGAGCCAGGCCCTCCTGGGGGGGCAGCCCCCCAGGCCTGACTGCAGCCCCCAGACCCACCCCAGGCTCCCCACACTCCGTACCTCCACGTAGGGGTAGAAGCTGGTGTGCCCCAGCCCCTGCCAATACGCCGCCGTTTCAAAGCGCAGCTTGTAGGTGCCAGCCTTGGCCTGTCCTGCTGCCAGGAGGGGCCGGCAGCGCCCGTCGGTGTCCGTGTGCCTGAAACCAGATGGAGCCAGCCATGCTGTGCCATGAAATTCGTCCCTGACATACCCCCAGGACCTGGTCATACCCCCAGGCACTGGCCCTGCCGCTGGCAGCCCCCAGGCAAAGGCTGGGCAGCCGGTTGTGCCAGGAGCCTTCAGCCAAGCTCACAGGGACCAGCAGCAGCGTCCCTATCCCATTCTGGTGGCACCAGCTCTCCTACCTTTGTGCCAGCTCCCTCCACTGCAGCCCCGGCTCCTGCAGCTGGTCCAGGCGGATGGCGAGGCCGGCTGCCGGCAGCCCCGTGACTGTGTTCAGCACATGGGTGGTCAGGGTACCGTTCCCCACCTCGGACATGCCGTCAGCCTGCGGCAGAGGGAGAAGAGTGGCTGGGACCTGTCCTGGCAGCACCATCTGCCTCCCACTCGGACGCGCCATAGCTGAGCCGCCGCAACCCCTGTGCCCCAGGGCCAGGATATGGATCCCCACATCCTTCCCGTGCCATGGGACTCAGCCCCTCGCACCACAACCAGCATGCCGTGGGTGCCGGCTGGTTCCTGCCGGGATGCCGGGCTCCGTGCCTGCAGCAGCACCACGCTCCCCACTCCCCTGCCCATCCCGGTGGGTCGCGGCACAGCAGCAGCAGTTGGCCTGGACCCGACAAGGAAGTAGCCCTGTCCCAGCAGTCCGTCCTGCCGCCGGTGTCATGTGCAGGCGGATATTGACCCTGCCCAGCTCTCTGGAGCTGTCTGGGGTCAATGTCAGAGCGCTGGGGGTGGCTGGGCCCCTTCCCCTCCTGGACCTCCCAGGCTGGGGTGGGACCACAACTCGGGGCTGTGTCCCAACAGCCGGCACGGCCAAGTGGCCTCCCTGGAGCTGGACCAGCTCCCGCTGCCAGCCCAACGCTGGCACCAGCTGACATGGAGAGGCACCTGGTGACCTTACCTGGCTGTCCTCGGTCCCCCTCGGCCAGGGGCCCACGGTTGGTGACACCGTGCAGAACGCCAGCCCCGGCCCCGGCCGCCCTTCCTGGCGCCACAGCCTCTCCCCACAGAGCTGGCGCGGCTGAATGCCGCTATCCTGGCACAAGGCTCCCGCAGAACCGGGTGCTCCTCCCTGGCTGGGCCGAGCCGGCACGGGCGGCTTCCCGCTGGGAGCTGTGCACAGGAGCCTGCTGGCACCCACACTCTGGCAGTGCCGCAGCCCCGGGGCTGGTGGCCCAGAGCCCAGTGGGAAGTTGGGGCGCCAGGCTAGGGGAAGCTATGGAGGAGCTGCCATCCCAGCCTTGCCTCCCACCATGGAAAGCACCTAGAGCGCGTTGGCGCTGCGGCGGCCGGGCATGTGGGGCTGCTGAGAGCCGGCACCGGCTTCACCACAGCCTCACCCTTCCTGTCGGCACCGCTGGGCACCGGGGGTGCTCCGTGGCTCACCTGCACCGTGATGCGGGCGGTGGTGGTGGCTCGCAGCCCGTAGCCCCCCATGTCGGCTGCCTGGATCTCCAGCGTGTATTCGGGGACCACCTGCGGCGAGAGGCTGCGTCACCCCCGAACTGGGGCTGAGAGCGGGGTGGGGGCTGAGCCAGGACTCACCGCTGCCGCCAGCCCTGGCGCTGCCACAGAGATCAGCCCCGAGCTGCTGTTGATGGTGAACATGTGGGGCTGGGGCAACTCCGGCGCCTGGCTCAGGATGGAATAGACCACCACTCCGTTGCTGGAGCTCACGGCATCGTCCGCATCGGTGGCCAGCACCCGCAGCACCAGCGTGCCTGGAGCAGGTGATTATTGGTGACCTGTCCCCCCAGGCCCCACTGCTGCCTCCCAGGCAGTGACAGTGGTCCCACCTGGCTCAGCTCCCTCTGGCACAGAGCCATGGAAAACTGCCTGGGAGAAGACAGGCCGGTTGTCGTTCTGGTCAGTGATAGTGATGGTGAACTCCATGGGGTCCTCCACAGGCTGCCCACTGGCCGACACGGCAAGGGCGTAGAGCTGCAAGGGCACAGTAAGCCCGTGCTTAAGTCCCCCGTCCCAGGGACCATCCCCTCCCTACTGCCCTGGCCCCAGAGACCATCCCTGCCACAGCCCCCCACTCACTCACCACATATTTGTCCCTCTCCTCCCGGTCCAGTGGCTTTGTCACCTCCAGCCACCCCGTCTCCCGCTCGATGATGAAGATACCCACGGGGGTGGTGTCTGCTCCCTGCCCCGTGATATTGTAGAAAACCTTAATCTCCTTGTCCTTGTTGGACTTGATCTGGCGGTGAGAAGGGAAGAGGGGATTGAGGAGGGTTCTGGTGCTCCAGAAGCCCCCCAGCCCCACACCTGGTCCCCTCAGGGCCATGTACCTGCACCAGCTTCTTGGGGAAGGGTCCTCGATCGTTCTCAGGGCAGTTGATGGGGGGAATGACCCAGTCCCTCTTCTGCCGCCGGAGGCCGTGTCCGTGCTCCGGGAAGGTCAGGACATCCCGTGGGATGGAGAGCGAGGCTGCAGGGCCGTGGTGGGACGTGGCTCTGCCCCGGAGCTCTGGCAGGGTGGCCGTGCAGTGCCCCCGGCCCCATTGGGATGGTCCCACCAGGAGGAGGAGGAGGAGAGTGAAGGTGCAGGGTGACATGGCTGCAGCTGCAATGGCTGGTCCCCCGGGTGCCAGCTGGGGACCTTCCCTGTGGCGTCAGTGACCTTGGCTGCGTCCTGCTGAGAAATCAGTGCTGCCTTTCCAGCGCTGCCAGCCCCGGGCGGGAGGGCGGGGGGACCTACGTGGGGCCCTGTGCATGAGATGCTGCTCCATGCTGGGGGGGATAAAGGAGCCCAGGAACCCCTCAGGGCACTGTTCCTCGGGGGCCATAGGACCCCCCACTCCAGCAGGGTACATACATGGTCCCCCCTGTGGGTCCCAGTGCAGCCCTGGGGGTCCCGTGCACCCATAGGAGGCAGAGGGGGAGGAGGCACCGGCGGTGGCACAAGGAGATTGGGGGCGTTCCCGCGGGGAGTGGGAGGTCGGGAATATCGGGGTTCTTGGGGGCACCAGGAGGGATGCCCGGTGGCAGCAGGAAGGCACGCAGGGATCGGGGGATGCCCGGGTGTGTCCTCGGGGGGCAGTGGTGAGGGGCAAGGGCAGCACGGAGAGACAGGGCGGTGCCCGGCGGGTACCGGGCAGTGCCCGGGGGTTGTTGGTGCGTGCCGGGGGTTGCCAGGTGGCTCCCGAGGAGGACGGATTGGTGCCCCAGGGGTGCCGGGGGGGTGCCCAAGGGGTAACGGGGGGTGACCGGGGGTTAATGGGCGGTATCGAGGGTTGTTCCGGGTTGCCGAGAGGTTCCAAGAGAGTATCAGGCAGTGCCCGCGTGGTACCGAAGGGGGTTTCAGGGGAATACCAGGCAGTGCCCGAGGGGTACCAGGAGGTGCCTAGAGCTTGAGGAATGGATGCCCGGGGCTAACGGGGGGTTCCAGGGAGGTACCGGTCGTGCCTGGGTGGTACCGGAGGGTGCCCGGTTGGTAACGCGGGGGTGCCATGTGGTATCGGGCGTTGCCGGCGGTTTTCAGAGAGGTACTGGAGATTGCCGGGGGATGCCCGGAGGGTGCTGTGGCCGCTCTCCGGGGCGGGGCGGGGCGGTACCTGCGCGGCCACCGCCTCACCTGGGGCGGGACGGGGCGGGACGCGGCGGGCGGCGACCGGAGCGGCGGCGGCGGCGGCGGCGGCGGCATCAGCGGACGGGCCATGCGGGGGCCGCGCTCCGGGCTCTGCCCGCTCTCCATCTTCATCCTCCTCCTCCTCCCGCCGCTCCTGCCGGCGGCC
>JAWWEV010000022.1:19938011-19953129 GCA_035583235.1 Hafferia zeledoni
GGGGGGGGGGGGGGGGGGGGGGGGGGGGCGGGCAGGACCTCCATCGCTACCGGGATCGGGCGCGATTTGCCCCCGGCGATGGGGCTGCTGCTTTTCGGGGGGACCTGGCACTGCCCCGGCTGTGGGACTGGCGGGGGTCCCCGGGTGTGGGACTGCGCCGTGGGGCTGGCTGGGCTCCTGTGCTCTAGGGCTGTGCCCCCCTCCTCTGGCTGTGGGGTTCGTTATAGGGCTGTGCCCCCCTCCTCGGGCCGTGGGGCTTGGCCACGGGGCTGGCTGTGCCCCGTGGGGCTGGCGGTGCCCGTCTGGCCCCACGGGGCTGGTGGCGGCTGATGCCGACGCCTCTGGGCCAGCCGTGGGGCTCCCGTCGGGAGCAGGGCAGGGTCCCCGAGGGGTGGGTGCCCCTGGACCACCCATCTCTGGCCATGGCGTGCGGGGACAGCCGGCCCGAGGCCGAGCAGGGGCCCGAGCTTGGGCAGGGGCTCAAGGCTGGGCACGGGCCGAGGCTGGGCAGGGTCTCGCTGCCAGCTCTTGGCCCGGTGCCGGCGCTTGGCCTGGGCCTGTTGCCCTCTTTGCTCGGAGGCTCCCGGGGGACTGGGGCTGTCCGGGAAGGCGGCCGATGCCAGCGCTCCGATAATGGCCGCGGGGGCACTAAAAGCTCTCCTTGGCGCTGAGTGCCAGGGAGAGGCCTCGACCTCCGCTACCACATCCCGTTTCTCATCTCGCTTCCATCGGCTTGAGCCTGCCAGGAATGGAGCTGGGACACTGCGGGCCCCCTCCGAGGGCACGGGCTGGGGTCTGGCCGTGCCACTGCAAACCCCTCTGGGCAGCACATGGCACAGGCACCGACCGCGCAGCTCCGCCTCGGCACCCAGCGGGCGCGGTGCCATGTGGGCTCTGCGAGGAGGGGCCGGGGGGCACGGTGGGGGTCCCTCTGCACCGCCTGGCCCTTCGGTGGGGAGCAGTCACCTGTGCCACGGCAGGGGAGCGGGGCTGGGGGCTCCCCGAGGCTCGGGTTGGGGGCCTCCCCCGGCTCCTCGAGCCCCAGCCCTGCTCGCCAGGGTGACGGAGGTTCCTCCAGCCCCACTGATGTCCCTTCCCGCGCCCATCGCGCCTGGGAGGGGCCCCGGCGCTGCCCTGGGGGCACGGGCGCTGCGCCCCACATGGCCGCACCACATGGCCCCACCGCCGCCCCCGGGGCTGCTCCCTGCCCGGTGTGGGGCAGCCGTGGGGCACAGCTCTCCCTGCCCCATTCCACGCCTCCCGCAGCCCCCCCAGCCCCGCTCCCCCCGCCCCCCCGGGCCGCTCGGCCGCCGGGAGCTGGCTCAGCTCCGCTAATCCCCTAATCCTGGCCCCGGGGGGGTGCGGAGCCGGGGCCGTGTCCAGCACGGGGGATGCAGCGTGGGAGGCGGGGAGGGAGATTCAGAGCCCAATGTCCTGGCCACGGGGGGTTGGGAGCCCCAGGGGGGGTGACACACCACCGGGAGGGGGCTGGGGCAGGGCTGCCCGCCCAGGAATTTCCCATCATCTGTGGAACAAAGCCGAAACTTCCACCGAAACTTCCACTGCGCTCCCGCACAGCTCCCGGTGTCCCTTGTCCCGCTCCCGGTGTCCCTTACCCCGCTTCAACTGTCCCCTGCCCCACTCCCACTGTCCGTGCCCCACTCCACCTCGGGACACCTGGAGCTGGTGGTTGTTGCCCGGGGGCTCTGGGGACAGGTGCCCCCCTGACCCCCCCACCCTCTCAGGGAGCTCTGGAGGCTGCGCGGGGCCGTGCGGGACTGAAGAAGCTGCTGTCGGGGGGCAGGAGGACGGGGGCCCCGTGCGGCTGCCAGGGGTGGGCAGAGCACTCTCCTTCCCCCCCCCGGATTCCGGTGCCGCCTGGGATGCCGCCGGCCAGCCAGACCCTGCCCCGGTTCCCATGCGGGGCCGGCGCTCTGCCCAGGTAACGCTGCCCCCGCCGTGTGCCCCATCCCCTGCCCCCCGGCCAGCTGTGCCCTCGCTCACCCCCTTCCCACAGGAACTCCCCGCTGCTCTCAGGAGGCAGAAGAGGGACTGGGTGATCCCCCCCATCAAGGTTCCTGAAAATGAGAGAGGCCCTTTCCCCAAAAAGCTGGTTCAGGTATGAGGGGTCGATCTGGGCTAGGGGTCTGGGTGCAGAGGTGGGTGCTGGGGGGTCCATCCCTGCTGCATCGGGGCAGAGTGCAAGGTGGTGGGGGGTACTGAGCCCCTCCCCATGTCTCCTCCCAGATCAAATCCAACCGGGACAGAGACACCAAGATCTTCTACAGCATCACAGGGCAGGGAGCGGATGCCCCCCCCGAGGGCATCTTCACCATTGAGAAGGAGTCGGGCTGGATGAAGGTGACGCAGCCGCTGGACCGTGAGCACATCGACAAGTACCATGTAGGTCCCTGCTGGGGGGCACTGTGGGTCCCAGGGTACCATGCCAGATCCCCTGCTCACCCCATGCCCCACAGCTCTTCTCCCATGCTGTGTCTGAGAATGGGAAGCCGGTAGAGGAGCCAATGGAGATCATTGTGACTGTGACAGACCAGAATGACAACAAACCTCAGTTCATACAGGAGGTGTTCAGGGGCTCCGTGCCAGAGGGAGCTCTGCCAGGTGAGATGCTGTGCCATGGGGGAGCTCTGCATCCTGCCAGCCACAACTCTCAGGGACCATCCTTCCACCCTCTGCTGACTGGGACATCCCTGTCCCCAGGCACCTCCGTGATGCAGGTGACAGCCACGGATGCGGACGACGCGGTGGAAACCTACAACGGTGTCATCGCCTACTCCATCCTGAGCCAGGAGCCACGGGAGCCCCATCCCCAAATGTTCACCGTCAACCGGGGCACCGGCGCCATAAGTGTCATCGCCAGTGGCCTCGACCGGGAGGTGTGTCCTGGGGCACTGCAGGGAGGGGTCCCGGCCCCAGGCAGGGTCTGATGGGGTGTCTGTCTGTCTGTCTGTGCCCTGCAGCGCGTGCGGGAGTACACACTGACGGTGCAGGCGGCCGACCTGGATGGCGAGGGACTGACCACCACGGCACTGGCCGTCATCGAGATCGCCGACGTCAACGACAACGCCCCTGAATTCGACCCCAAAATGGTAATGTGGCCCCCCTGCCAGTTGGGACCCTCCCCAGTGCCCTGCAGGCCATGGTGCTCACAGTGCCCTGACCCACAGTACGAGGCGGCTGTGCCGGAGAACGCGGCCGGGCGGGAGGTGGCCCGGCTGGCTGTCACTGACCTGGATGAGCCCGGCACGCCAGCATGGAGAGCCATCTATTCCATCCTGCGTGGCAACGATGGGGGTGCCTTTGCCATTGCCACCGACCCTGCCACCAATGAGGGCATCCTCAGCACTGCCAAGGTCTGTGTCACCCCTGTGTCACCCCTTTGCTGCCCACGGTGGGGTCCTGCCTGTTTCTCTCTCACTGCCCGTGTGCCCCTCTCTCCCAGGGTCTGGACTACGAGGCCAAGCAGCAGTTTGTGCTCCATGTGGCAGTGGCCAACGAGGTCCCCTTCGTTGTGAAGCTGCCGATGGCCACTGCCACAGTGACGGTCACTGTGGAGGACGTCAACGAGGCACCGGTGTTTGTGCCGCCGGTGCAGCTGGCCACGGTGTCGGAGGATGTGCCACCAGGGCAGACCCTCACCGCCTGCACAGCCCAGGACCCCGACAAGGCACAGGGGCAGAGGATCAAGTGAGCAGGGACAGGATCAGAATCGAGGTTTGAGGGGGCTCTGCTGCCCCCTGCGCAGCACCAGCTCCCCTGTGCCCCCAGGTACCTGGTGGGGCATGACCCAGCGGGCTGGCTGGCCGTGCACCCTGACACTGGCCTGGTGACAGCGCGGGATCACCTGGACCGCGAGTCCCCCTTTGCCAAGAACAGCACCTACATGGCTGTGCTGCTGGCTGTGGATGATGGTGAGGGACATGAAAGGGCCCTTGTTCCCCCTCCCGCGTGAGGGGCACATGCTTCCATCACTGGGAAACACATCCCAGCCTCGGGCATGGAGCAGTGCTGCCTGGCCCCACCCCTGCCTGGGGCATCCCCAGCCCCATGAGGATCCTGGATCTGGGACTCCCCCCCTTCAGCATCGCTCCTCACTGTCCCCACCCTTGCCTGGAGTATCCCTGTTCCCAAGAGAATCTTGGTTTTAGGGCTGGCCCCTGTCCCTCTCTCTGCTTGGGGTGCCCACATTCCTGAGAGAATCCTGGCTTTGGGGGTCCTCCCTCCAGCATCACTCTCTTCTGTCCCCAACCCAGCTTAAGGCATCCCCATCACTGTAGTTTGGGGTCTTCCCCTATCCCCATCCCTGCTCAGTCATTCATGTCCCCATGAGGGTTTTGGGATCCCCTCTCCAACATTATCCCCCCTCCAGGCTCACCACCAGCCACGGGCACGGGGACGCTGCTGCTCACCCTGCTCGACGTGAACGACAACGGCCCCGAGGCTGAGCCACGGGACATCACCGTGTGCCAGCGCAGCCCCGAGCCCCAGGTCCTCACTGTCACCGACAGGGACCTGCCCCCCAACACCGGCCCCTTCCGCGCCGAGCTCACCCACGGCTCGGGGGACAGCTGGGCCGTGGAGGTGGGTGACACAGGTAACAGAGGGTTCCAGAGGTAATGTGGGGTTCCTTGATGGAGGGAGCTGTGCCATTACTGCCCTCCCAGTGCGTCCCCCATGAGCCCCCTGTGTCCCCCAGGTGACACGGTGACCCTGCGGCTGGTGGCGGCGCTGGAGCCAGACACCTACAGTGTGTACCTGCGGCTGCTGGACCGGCCAGGCAGGGCACAGGTGACCGTGGTCACCGCACGGGTCTGTGCCTGCGAGGGGCCGGCACAGGGCTGTCCCCAGCGGTCCCAGCCTGTCACCGCCCTGCCCTTCGTCCTCGCCGCCCTGGGCGCGCTGCTGGCCCTGCTGCGTGAGTGGCAGTCCCGGGGGATCTGGGGCTAAGGGCATGTCCCTGGCATCGGGCACATGTCCCCACTGACACCTCTGCTCCCCCCAGTCATCCTGCTGCTGCTGCTACTCTTCGTGAGGAGGAGGAAGGTGACGAAGGAGCCACTGCTGCTGCCTGAGGATGACACACGGGACAACATCTTCTACTATGGCGAGGAGGGCGGTGGTGAGGAGGACCAGGTGGGTGTGGGGGGTTTGAGTGGGGCTTGTGACAGTGGGGGCAGCCTGACACTGCCCCTCTCCATGTGTGTGTGTGTGTCCAGGACTACGACCTGCGGCAGCTGCACCGGGGGCTGGACGCCCGTCCCGAGGTGATCCGCAATGACGTGGCCCCCACCCTCCTCCCAGCCCCCCAGTACCGGCCCCGACCCGCCAACCCCGACGACATCGGCACCTTCATCGAGGAGGTGAGTCCTGACCCAAGGGGGTCCAGGGGGACACACCCCATCCATGCCAGCTCAGGGTGGAAAAGTGCTGACCCCTCTGCCCCCCCAGAACCTGAAGGCGGCCGACACGGACCCCACGGCCCCCCCCTACGACTCGCTGCTGGTGTTCGACTACGAGGGCAGCGGCTCGGAGGCCACCTCGCTCAGCTCCCTCAACTCCTCGGCCTCCGACGGCGACCAGGACTACGACTACCTCAGCGAGTGGGGCGGCCGCTTCCGCAAGCTGGCCGAGCTCTACGGCGGCGGCGAGGAGGACGACTAGGGACCCCCGCCCTGCTGCCCCTGCCTTACTGCTGCTTGTGCCTTGGGGGTCTGCCCCGCCGTGCCTGCCCACCTCAGTGCAGCCCCCTCGCCTCCTTGCCTGCGTTTTTGTGGTTCTTATCTATTTTTTAAGGTATGGAATGACGGCGTGTGATGCTGCGGACGAGGGGATGGGAGCTGGGTCGATTTTAATAAAGGATTTGGTTTTTTAGACGCTCCAGGCTCTGTGTTACTTTGTGCCCTGGGGGTCAGTGCTGACCCTGGCCCCTCAGTGACCCCCTCCACCCTATCCCCCCTTGCCCACCCCTGTGTGGGACCCACAGCACAACTGCAGTGTCACCTATGCAGGTGCAGTGCCCATGGCCCCCCAGGGTGTCCTTGTCCCCATGGGGTGCTGGAGGGCATGGGCAAGGCACTGACCACCCATCCTGTCCTTCAGGGCATTGCTGGTGCCAATTCTCTCCTGGTCTGGCAATCCCCCCTGTGCTGGGGCAGCTGGAGCCCTGCAGCCCCCCAGGTTGTCACCCCAGCCCTTGGGTGCCCACGGGTACTGGCATGGGTGGGCACAGGAGCCCCCGGTCCCAGCAGGGCTCCCAGTCCTGGTGTTCTCTCACTGCCTTCAGGCTCAGCCACTTGGAGCCATGGGGTGGGGGCAGCTGGTGGCACCAGGCATTGCTGGGGGTCCCTCTGAGCCGTGGGGTCACCTGTGGCTGTGCTGTGTCTGGGGACAGAGGGGTGGGGGCGATCAGGCCCTGCAGCATCCCGGGAGGCCCTTCCTGCCTGGGGAGGTCCTTGAGTACGATGTTTGTTCTCCTGCAAAGCTGGGGCCTGTGGGGCTGCTGTGGTGGGACAGCCTGGGGTATGGGGTCCTGTCACCCACTGACACCTCCTGCTCCCACAGTCCTGGACGAGCACCCACAGAGAGCCTGGGCTGGGTCTGGGGTGTTGAGAGTATTGGAGGTGCAGGGTTTGAGGGTACCTGGGACAGGCAGATCCAGGGGCATTTGGGATCCTGGGAGCTGGTGGGCTACTGGGGGTACCAGGGGCTGAAGGGGCACTTAAGAGTACCACGTACTGGGAAGTGGAAGTACCATGGAGGGTGGGTATTGAGTTTATAGGTATTCCGGGACAGTTGGGAGTCCCGCAGTCCCTGGAGTCCCGGGATCCCGGGTGCGAACTGGGCGGTACCTCCTCCCGTCGGGGCGGGACAGGGCGGTTCCCGGGGGGGGCCGGCACCTGCGGGGCGGGATCGGCGTCGGGATCGCGAACGGTTTGGGACCCAACGCACCTGCGCCTCCGCAGCGGCAGCGTCTGATCCCTCCGGCCCCCACCGGCCCCGCACCGGCCCCGGCCATGGGGCAGCGGGTGGGCTGCCCGGCCTCGCTCTGCCTCCTTCTTCTCCTGCTCCAGGTGAGCCACAGGATGGCGTGGCAGGACCCTGCCCGGGGCAGCGCGACCCTGCCCGGGACCCTGCCTGGTGTTAATGTCTCTCTCCGGGCAGAGTGGACACCGGCTGTGCCAGCAGGCAGCGTCGTGCCAGCCTGGCTTCACCGCCGAGACCTTTGCCCTGACCGTGCCACGGGACAGCGTGGCAGCAGGACGGGCCCTGGGACGAGGTAAGGACACGGGGACAGGGGGGCTGTGGGGGACAGGGCGGCTGTGGGAACGTGGACAAGATGGTGGGAGTAGGGACAGAACTGTGAGAACGGGACTGTGGGGACAGAGTGGGTGTGTGGGACAGGGGTGGGCAATGGGGGACAACAAGGCGTGGATCTGTGCCTGAGTGATGTGGGGGGCACGCTCTGTCCAGCTCGGTGGGGACAGGGTCATGGGGAAGGCGCTGTGACAGTGGGGACAGGGTTATGGGGAAGGCGCTGTGACAGTGGGGACAGTGCTGTGGGGACGGTGCCACAGGGATGGTGCCATGGTGCTGGGGACGGTGCCACGGTGCTGGGGACAGGCGCGCTGTGGTGGCAGGTGGCACTGGGGACAGAGCCGTGGTAGTGTGTCCATGTGCAGCTGTGGGGCCGCACTGAGGACAGTGGTGGTCCCAGCGTGGGTGCCAGGGGTCCTGTGGGAGGGGATGCCATCGTGGCATGGGGGCAGCGGGTGCCGCTCCCCGGGGTGCGCCGGCGTAGGCGGTGCTGACTCAGGCACTGCAGACCTGTCGGGGCCGGCAGACGGGTGTGGGTGCACAGGCACCCATCCTGCCCCACGCCTCAGCTGGCACCCGCGGTTCACCGGGGCAAATGCCCCTTTGGGCCCCCAGTGCAGCCCCCCAGGGGACCTCTTGGCATGGGGATGGGCACAGGGACTGGTATGGGCTTCTCAGCTTTGGGGGACATTGGTGTCCCACGGTGCTGGCTCCAAAGCACCGTCCCGGCATGGCAGGGGGCACTGGGGAGAGGTGTGCCCAGGGAAGCGAGTGCTGGGACCTGCTGCCACTTTGGGGTCCCTGAAAGGAGCTCTGTGGGTGCTGGGGCTGCACAGCAGCTGGGCCGTCACCATCTGTGCCAGTTCATGGCTGACGGCAGTGCTGGCATTGTGGTGTGCCAGGGTGGCTGAGGTGGGCACAGGGCTGAAGGGTGCTGAGCACTCAGCACTGTGCCAGGGGCTCCCAAACACCCTGGGTTCCAGAAAGGCTTCGCCTGGGTGAACCAGGAGCTGGACCCTGCCCCACACCCCAGGAATTGCCTTTGTTAGCTTTGTGGTTGTTCATTAACACAGCTGCCTGCACAGCAACTGCTGCCCATGGGGCTGTGCCTGATAGCACTGTGGCACGGCAGCCCTGTGACCTCCTGGTGGCACAGAGACTTGCTGGAAATCCCCTGTGTTGGCACCACCACTTTCAGTGTTGGGTCCCCAGCCCAGACAGGGCGTGGGAGGAAGGAAAGGGCTGTCTGCCCATGGGTGCCCTGTGTCACCCAGTGATGATTCCTGGCCATGCCATGACCACGGCCATGGGGTGGCCGAGCCCGGTGGGTGCCGTGCCATGCCCTGCCGTGCTCCACAGCACCCCAAGCCCGCGGCCAGGCTGAGGAGCTGGCCTGTAATTAGCCTGATGAGTGGAGCACGGTGTTTTCCCTCTGACAGGTCCGGACGGGCCCTGCGTGGCGCCGGGGCGGCGAAACACCTGCGCGGGGGCTGCGGCGTCCCCGGGCTCTGCTCCGCGGGTCGGGGGGCTGGGGGTGCTGGGAACGTGCTGGGGGCTGGCACGGGCCCGTCAGCCCTGGGTGGGGGAACCTCGAGAGTCTGAAGTCACAGCGAAACTGGGGTGACGTCAGCGGGACGTGCCGCCTGCAGCACCTTCACCCCGGGGCGAACCCCCCCGCCCTGGCACTGCTGGGGTGTTGGCACCGCTCGGTGGCATTGCAGGGGTGGTGGCACTCAGCTCTGCCCGCGCCCAGCCCTGTCAAGACCCCATGGGACGTGGGGTGGCTTTGTGGGGCTGCCCTGGTCCCCTGTGCGGGGTCTCAGTCCCACACCCTGTTTGGCAGCTTGGGCATGCCAGAGCCTGATTGTCCCAACGCCTCGTGGGTGGTGGTGGGGGCAGATGGGAAGTGTGTGGGGGTGATGCCACTGTGGGACCCTCTGAGCTCTCCTCTCCTCCCACCCCCTCATTCCCAGAGAGGAGAGGGGCCCCCCGGCTCCCAGCCTCGGGGAGGGGAGGGCTGGGGCCGGCTCTCCTTCAGCCAAGCTGGAAAAACAGGTTGTGCATGGCCAGGTGGGAAGGGAGGGAGCAGGAAGGGGGGAGCGGGAAAGGGGGAGCGGATGCTGAGCACTCAGCTCTCCTTGAACCCCGTGGGGGCTGAGCACTGAGCACTCATTGCACCCAGTGTGGGGCTGGGGGCCTCACGCTGCCCCTCGCTGCACCCACCCAGCACTGTGCCAGGGCCAAGAGCCGGGCACTGTGCCTGTGCCTGTGCTCGTGGGTGCCGGTGCCTCTCGTTCCTCTGCCCTGGCACGTTCCTGCCCAACCAGCCCCACCGGCTCCCCCAGCCTCGGCCGGGGGTCTCGCCGTGGGGTGAGCGGGGCTGGCATCGCCCTGGCAAGGCCTCCTGGGCTGGGTCAGGGGCACCGTGATGGGCAGGGGGGCAGCGATCGCTTCCCCCTCCGCCCCACAGCCGCCCCCGAATTCCTGAGCTGCATGTGGGTTGATGTAACCCCCACCGATGCCTCCCACCCACCCTGGGCACGTCCCCTTCCCGCGGGGGTCACGTCGGGGCGGTGGCAGCCGCGCTGACTGCGGGAGCCGCTGGCTCCGACAACCCTCTCCAGACAAAGGGTGTTTGTTCGGGAGCTGCGGCCGCGCGGCCTCGGCTCATGTGATGCTGCCTGACCACCACTGTGTGTCGGTCCGGCTTGTGCCACACCCGGTGCAGTGCCAGGCTGGTGACACTGGGACCTCGCCTGTCCCGGTGTATGGCAGGTGCCCACTGTGCCTGGGGCTGGGGGTCTCTGAGGGTACCTGGGTGGGCGGGGTGCCTGGATTGTCACAGGTGCCCTGGGGTTAGCACCTTCCTCCTCCGAGGTTGATGTCCCAATCCCACAGCCTGGGCTGTCCCTGCTGCAGACATGTGGCCACAGTTCCCAGCCCCACGACCCCCAAGGGTCACTGTACCCCACCTGCAGTGCCCGGGCTGCTGGGGCACGGGGTGCCAGCGCAGGTGAGCAACTGCTGCCCTTGTTTTTGTTAGAAAAGCAGCTGGAGCAGTGGCACCCTCTGTCATGGGCACAGTGGTTGTGACATGTCAGGATTGGAGACACGCAGGGTTCACCTGCATGGGGATGTGCCATGTGTGGGGATGTGCCATGCACGGTGCCATGCCCTACACGGTGCTGGGGACAGGGACATGCTGTGCCAAGTGCCACTTGCCCCATTGTCACCGTCCAGCAAGGACCCCGTGGTACAGCAGGTTGTGCTGTGCCTACTCCTGGACCAAAGCCAGGGCAGGGACCCACCACGTGCCGTACCCAGGACAGGGTCCTGGCAGGGTGGGTGGCACTGTGTGTGGAGCATCCCTGCCACCTCTGCAGCCCCACAATCCCCCCTGGGCCACCGAGCTGTGGCAGCACTGCATGTGCCCACGTCCCCAGGACCCCGTGCCCACCCACTCCCTTGTCCCCAGTGAGCTTTGTGGACTGTGGTGACTCGCACCGCGCCGCCTTCTTCCCGGACGACACGCGCTTCAGGGTGAGCCGGGATGGCGTCGTCTCTGCGGCGCGGCCGCTGCAGCTCCAGCGGCACGAGATCCCCTTCACCGTGTACACCTGGGACGCCGCGGGCAAGAGGCACTCGGCCAGGGTGACCCTGCGCCAGCGGGGGCACCAGCACCACCGGCACCACAACCAGATGCAGCAGGTAAAGCACAGCCCCGCTCGCTGGGGTCACAGCAGCCCCTCTGCCTGGGGCAGAGGGCTCGGTGAGGTGCTGGCACTGAGCAAAGCCATTGTCCCTGCAGGACATGGCACCCGACGTGCTGACCTTCCCGGAGCATGGACACGGCCTCTGGCGGCAGAAGAGGGACTGGGTCATTCCCCCCATCAACTGCCCTGAGAATGAGCGAGGACCCTTCCCCAAGAAGCTGGTGCAGGTACACGGCCCTGAGGGGACCAGGTGTGGGGCTGGGGGGGCTCTGGAGCACCAGAACCCTCCTCAATCCCCTCTTCCCTTCTCACCACCAGATCAAGTCCAACAAGGACAAGGAGACCAAGGTTTTCTACAGCATCACGGGGCAGGGAGCAGACACCATCCCTGTGGGTGTCTTCATCATTGAGCGGGAGACGGGGTGGCTGGAGGTGACAAAGCCGCTGGACCGGGAGGAGAGGGACAAATATGTGGTGAGTGAGTGGGAGGTTGCAGCAGCAGGGGATGGTCCTGGGGGCTTGCACACAGGCTGACTGTGCCCTTCCAGCTCTACTCTCACGCTGTGTCAGCCAATGGGCAGCCTGTGGAGGACCCCATGGAGATCATCATCACCGTCACAGACCAGAATGACAACCGGCCTGTCTTCACCCAGCAAGTCTTTTATGGTTACATCGAGGAGAATGCCAAGCCAGGTACATGGGGGACTCTGAGCCAGGACCACACAGAGCCCCGAGCAGGCACAGTTCCAGGGTGTCCAGGGAGGTCTGTCCCATGAGTAAAATCTCCCCGGCTTGTCCTGATGTCCAGGCACATCCGTGATGACCGTGAACGCCACGGACGCAGACGACGGGATCAATGTGAACAATGGCATCATCAGCTACTCCATCATCAGTGAGGAGCCCGAGGGTGCACAGCGGATGTTCACCATCAACGCCGAGAAGGGCATCATCAGCGTCATTGGCACAGGGCTGGACCGGGAGGTGGGTGCCCTCGGCAAGTCCCAGGGCAACTGTGGCTGCTCCACAGAGGGATATGCCATGGGAAGACAAGGATGCTGGGAGCCTCGGATACATCCAGTTCAGGGACTTGCCATCCCTGGCTCACTGGCCCTGACTCTGGGGGTATCTGCAGCCCTGAGCCCATCAGAAGCTGTGCTGGGTACAGTGCAGGGACCCCAGCCCTGCCAACCCTGGGAGTGAGTGCAGTGCCAGCCCCTCAGGAAGGCAGCAGGGACATCATCTGCACCTGTTCCAGCAGGGAACAGTGGGGCTGGAGAAGGATGGAGGAGAGGGCAGGTGATGCCCAGAGGAGGGAGTCACACCGTCCCCCATCCCTGCTGTAACCTGGGTGATTTTGTCTTGCAGACCACTCCCAACTACACGCTGATCATCCAGGCTGCAGACCAGGAGGGCTTTGGCCTGACCAACACTGCCACAGCAGTCATCAAAGTCACCGACGCCAACGACAACCCTCCTGTCTTCAACCCTGACATGGTACCCCCCAGCCCCACCACCGCTGACCTCCCTGGGCATCATCGCATGAACCCCCCCACGGAGTGCCCGGGGCCACACAGGTGACCGCCCCTGTCCCCTCTCTTGCAGTACGAGGGGTCGGTGAATGAGAATGAAGTGGGGACGCTGGTGGTCCGGCTGCACGTGACAGACCAGGACCTGCCAGACTCCCCAGCCTGGCGCGCCGTGTACCGCATCCAGAGCGGGGACCCGGAGGGCGGCTTCAGCGTCACCACCGACCCCAAAACCAATGACGGGCTCCTGAAAACTGCCAAGGTGGGTCCTGGTGCTGTGCAGCCATCCCAGCACTAGCTGGCTCCCTTCTGGCACTACCAGCTCCTCTCCCTCCCCCAGGGCCTGGACTATGAGACCCAGAAGGAGTACCATCTCGTGGTGGCAGTGGAGAACGAGGTCCCCTTCTCCACCCCCCTGCGGCCCGCCACGGCCAGTGTCCTGGTGATGGTCAGGGACGTGAATGAGCCCCCCATCTTCGTGCCCCCAGTCAAGAAGGTGGAGGTGTTGGAGGATGTGCCAGTAGGCTACCAGATCACCTCCTACACAGCCAAGGACCCCGACAAGGACCAGAGGCAGAAAATCACGTGAGTGAAGGGGTGTGGGGGTGGGGGGCCATGCTGGGGTGGTCGAGGAGCTGTGCTGCAACATGAGCCCCTTTGTCTCTCCCTGCTCACCTCTGGCTCCCCCAGGTACCGCATGGGCAGTGACCCCGCCGGATGGTTGCTCATTGACCCCGAGAATGGCATTGTCACGGCAGCACAACCGCTGGACCGGGAGTCAGCACATGCCATCAACAGCACCTACAAGGCCATTGTCCTGGCCGTGGACAGTGGTGAGGGGGATGGCTGTGCCCTGGGGAGGGAACCACTGGGTCCCCTGCTCCCCACCTGTGTCCCCCCTGGGTGCCCAGGGCCCCTCTCTGGGTGCCTCGCTGACTCTCAGCCCCACAGGATCACCACGGGATGCCACCGGCACAGGGACGCTGCTCCTCCTCCTCCAGGACGTGAACGACAACGGGCCTGTGCCGGAGCCCCGGAGCTTCGACATCTGCAACCGGCAGCCTGAGGAGCAGATACTGAACATCATTGACAAGGACCTGCCCCCCAACACCTCCCCCTTCAAGGCAGAGCTGGTGCACGGCTCTAGCATCAACTGGACTGTCAACATGGCTTCACCAGGTGGGTGCCATCTGCACTGGTGCTGGGCCCGTGGTGGGCATCGGGCTGGGGAAGTGCCACAGAGCAAAGTCCTGTGCTGGTGCCAAGGGTGTCCCCAAGCCACAGCTGGGGAAGGGGCTGGAGCAGCAGGAGTGGCTGAGGGAGCTGGGGGAGGTCAGCCTGGAGGAAAGGAGGCTCGGGAGGGACCTTCTCACTCTCCACAACAGGAGGGGGAAGCCAGGGGGCTGTTGGGTTCTGCTCTGCAGGACCAGTGACAGAACTAGAGGAAATGGCGTGAAGTTGTGCCAGGGGAGATTTAGGTCACATACTGGGGAAAATTCATTCATGGAAAGGGTTGTCAGGCATCAGAACAGATGGCCCAGAGCAGTAAAGGAGTCACCATCCCTGTCCCTGGGGGATCTAAAAGCCATGTGGATGTGGCATTTGGGGACATGGGTTAGTGGTGGCCTTGGCAGTGCTGGCGGAATGGTTGAACTTGATAATCTTGGAGGCTTTTTCCAACCCAAACAATTCTGTGATCCACCAAGACATGGTGAAGCTGAACATGAGGAAGGAGCTGGAGCCGGGGGAGTACAATGTCTTCCTGAAGCTGATGGATGCCATGGGCAAGGATCAGATCACGCAGGTCAAAGCCCAGGTCTGCAGCTGCGAAGGGCCGGCCAAAAACTGCGAGCGCCGAGCGTACGTCTCAGGGGGCATGGGTGTCCCTGCCATCCTGGGCATCCTGGGGGGCATCCTGGCACTGCTCAGTGAGTACCACGGGATGGGGAGGGACAGGACAGGGATGGGGCTGCCCTCGACCCCCTGCCCTGACGTCCCATCCCCACAGTCCTACTGCTGCTGCTGCTGCTCTTTGCAAGGAGGAGGAAGGTGGTGAAGGAGCCTCTGCTGCCGCCCGAGGATGACATGAGGGACAATGTCTATCACTATGATGAGGAAGGTGGTGGCGAGGAGGACCAGGTGGGATGGCTGTGCCCCCCAGACCCTGTCCCTAAAGTGGTGTCTGTGGTTGTCCCTCGAGCCTTGTGTCCCTGTATCCCCCAGGACTATGACCTGAGCCAGCTGCACCGGGGGCTGGACGCCCGTCCCGAGGTGATCCGCAATGACGTGGCCCCCCCACTCATGGCTGCCCCCCAGTACCGGCCCCGACCCGCCAACCCCGATGAGATCGGCAACTTCATCGACGAGGTGAGTCCTGACCCAGAGTCCAGGGGGACACACCCCATCCATGCCAGCACTGCCGGGGTGCCCCCATTGCCGGGGGGCAGGCGCTGACCCCTCTGCCCCTCCAGAACCTGAAGGCGGCCGACACGGACCCCACGGCCCCCCCCTACGACTCGCTGCTGGTGTTCGACTACGAGGGCA
>JAWWEV010000022.1:19955210-19997172 GCA_035583235.1 Hafferia zeledoni
CCGATCTGTGCCCCCGAGCCTGCCCCGCTGCCCACCCACCCGCCCGTGCCCCCGTGCCTGCCCCGCACTCCCCACGCGGGGGAACACACCGAGCCCCGCGGGGGCTGCAGGGCACGGGTTCGGTGCCCGGCAGGTGTTGATGCCCGGCCAGGCTGCCTTCGCCCACCATCCCCGTTCTGTGTCGTTGCAGGGCGTTTCGGAAGCCGAGCGAGCGCGGTGCCGGGAGGACCTGCGGGACATCCTGGACCGGGTGTACCAGCCGCTGGCAGTGCAGGAGCTGCTTGTCCTGCAGGGGCCACCCAAGCAGGTACCCAGAGGCCGTAGGGCCCGTGGAGATGCCCATGGAGATGGGGCTGTGTGTTCCCGCACTCAGAGGGTGCTGCTCTCCTGGAAATGTTAACACTCAAAAAACCAGTCCCTGAGCGCTGGTGAAGCTGCTTGTTGGGTGTGTGTCATTCCAGCCCCGCACTGTGTGGGTGGGTGTGAACACGGACTGTCATCACAGCACGTGCCACCTTGGCTTGGCACCCACATCCACCATGCCCGGCCAGGTGGAGCTCCTGCTCCTCCAGAACCTGCCCTTCCTGCTCAGGGGGTGGCACAGGGCACCCACTGCTGTTTGGGGTCATTCCAAAGCCTCCTGTGGAGGAGGAGATGAAAAATCTCCTGAGTGTTGTTTTTGGAAAGTCTCTAAGGGATAATAATAGAATCACAGAATCCCGGAATGGTTTGGGTCGGAAGGGACCTTAAAGCTCATCCCATTCCAACTAAACACCTTCCACTAGACCAGATTGCTTCAACCCCAAGTCCCACCTGGCCTTGAACTCTTCCAGAGATGTAATAACATGCTGAGCACTTGAGGATTGACCAAAAGTTAAGGCACGTTGCCTTGATGGTCCTTGTAGGTCCCTTTCATTCATTCCTGCTCTGCTTTGTGCCACTGGATGAGGCAGCAGTTCAAAGCCTGTCGCTGTCCTGTGCTGTCTGGCAGGGCACAGGTTGTGTGCCCATCCGTGGGGCTGGCATAGCATTGTGCAAAGACGTTCCTTACCTTGCTCCTGTGTCCCTTGCAGAGCACTCCATGCCCCGGCACGGGCCCGGCTCCGGCTCCGGCGTGGCTGCGGCGGCTCTGTGGGCACCTGCTCTCCGAGAGGCTGCTGCAGCCTGGCGGGGTGCAGGCCGTGGTCAGGGGCATCCTGGAGGGCACCGGCGGTGAGTGGGGGGCTCTGGGCACTGGGGGTCACAGACTCAGAGCTGTCTGAGATGGTTCATCCCATGAGAGCCACCAGAGCATGGGCACAGCAGTCGACTTTTGCTGGGCCAGGGGGACGTGGTGACACAGATTTTGCCTCTGGCTCTGCTGAGCTCCCAAACTGCCCTAATTTGCTGTACATGTCATGTCTGAAACCTATACTGAGGGCTCCCAAGCCCATTTAGTGTATTATGCCTCTGTGGGGGTCTCACCTCATGTGTGTCCAGTCTGTGGTCAGTCCCAAGGAGTGCCCAGTGCCAGTGTGGTGGGAGCTGTGCTGGGCACTGGGCTGTGAGAGCTGCAGGCAAACTGAGACCCATCCCCTGCTCTCCATGTCCTGCCAGGGAGGGAAACTGTTGCTCTGCAAAAGCTGATTTTAGTGCCAAAGCCTCCTCCAGCCAACACCAACCTGACAGCACTGTCCGTGCACAACCTCCCTCCACCTTTTGGCTCATCCTCCTGTCTGTAGAATTGTTTTCCATTATCAAAGCTCTTGCACAGCAATTTTGCCCTTTCTGTTGGTAAGTTCAGGTGTCTCCTGAAAGATGCTTGGTTTAATGACAGCAGTAAAAGCTTGAAATCCAATTTTTGGCCAGAACACCTGGCTTCAGCCAGAGCTGGCCATTGTCGGAGCTGATCCTGGATTTCTGCTGCTGCAGGCGGTGCTGGTGCTGAAGCAGCAGCTCTGGACTGGAGGAAATGTGATGCAGTTGCAAAGGTCCTGGCTTCCTGCCCACAGCAGTGCCTCTCTCTTGAGGACTACTACAGACAGGTGTGCCCCCAGGTAAGTCCTTCATCCCCTCTGCCCAAGGAATGCAGAGCCAGCTCCAGCTTGGAGAGTGTTGGCACTGTCCCTTCTGCTCAAGCATGGCCTGGCTTGAGCCAGCACAACGTGGAGATGTTTTTCTGGCAGTGGGACATGTTTCCACTCTTGACTTTTCTGTTTTATTGAAGTGCTGGATGGTGTTGCCTGATTGCACGAGCTGCTCAGCACTGCACCACACAGAGCTCTGTGTGGAGCTCTTGCTTCCAGCCTTTGGCTCTGGGAGTGGTGCAAGCTCTTGGTTTGAGCCCAGAAAAGCATCCTGCACACGTGGGAGGGACACTG
The DNA here is from genome assembly GCA_035583235.1 of Hafferia zeledoni. Taxonomy (NCBI): domain Eukaryota; kingdom Metazoa; phylum Chordata; class Aves; order Passeriformes; family Thamnophilidae; genus Hafferia; species Hafferia zeledoni. The sequence continues at coordinate 19,957,571 of JAWWEV010000022.1, forward strand.
GCTCTTCCATACATGGGATGTCATGCCAAATGTCCAGCAAAGGAGCACATGGGCAGCTCTTTGGTCACTGTGAGGAGCCAGGCTGCCCCCTCTAGGGAGATGCTGATCCTTGTTCCTTTGTCATGGTCTTGCCTTGCAGATTCTGGACTTGCTGCATATCCAGGACAAAGTGGCAGCACGGCAGTTCCAGCGTGTGGCCACCACCACAGTGCTCACCATGGCCAGGGAGCACCCCCAGCTGGCAGAGAGGCACCTGCTCCAGCCCCTGCTGTCCCCACTCCTGCGGTGCTCCGAGGCAGCAGGTACCCAGGTTTGGGAAGGCTCTGGTTTCTCTCCTGGCTGATTTTTGTCATTCCATCCGAATTTCCTCAGGCTGCAGACAGTGTGAGCCCAGCTCTCCATGCTGCCCATGTCTGTCTGTGTGGTTACACCATATTTACTACCACTTGAGCCAAGTTACTCCAGCGTGGGAGCCGAGCACTGGGGCTCCTGCCATGGGCTCCTTGGGAAACTCTCCCAGTCTGACACCCTTGTTTTGGGCTCCCAGACAGAAGCCATCACTTCCCCACTGGACCAGCAGCTCTCTGGGGAATCCATTGTGGAGTTGTGGTCTGCCTTGATTCCCACATGTCCTTGGGGGTTTGCAGCACTGCAGCGCAATTAGCACCACTAATGAGTGCTCCTGGGTTCCTGTGAGGAGGGGAGGGGAGGGAAGGGAGCTGTGGAAGTGCTTTTGGGTGCAGGGAATGATGGGGCTGCTCTGCTGCAGGGGGCTCCAGGGTGTTTTGGGGTGCTGATGTCTCTGCCCTTTGCTTCCAGAGCTGGCAGTGGAGGATTTGGCAGCAGGGACTGTGCTGGTGCCTGAGGCAGAGCTGGGCGGCTGCGTGGAAGATGTGCTAAAGGTACCATGTGGGATTTGCGGGAGAAAACTTTAAAAAGAGCTGGTTTGAGACTTGGTGAGCAGTTCAGTGTGTTGGACCAGACAAACCCAGCACCTCCTGCAGCCATGCACAGACTCACCTCATCCTCATATGCAGGGGTACCGTGGCCTCCACATGGGCTGTGCCAAGGCCTCACTGCCCTCACAGCCAAGAATTCTTTCCCAATATCCCATCTAACCCTGCCCTCTGGCAGTGGGAAGCCATTCCCCCTTGTCCTGTCACTCCAGGCCCATGTCCAAATTCCTTCTCCAGCTCTCCTGGAGCCCCTTTAGGCACTGGAAGGGGCCCTAAGGTCTCACAGGGGCACAGATTTGGCTTTGGTTTTTTGGGCAGAGCTGGGATCTGTCCTTGTGTTCCCTATGAAGGATCAGGTTTTTTTTGTGGAGGCTTCTCCTCTGACACCTTCCCCCATAGCTCCATTTCCTTCCATTCCCACCAGTATCCCCAGTGCGGCACTGCTGGCCCCCTGCCTGCCCTGACAGCAGCTTCCTGCTGCATGTTCCAACCCAGAAGGACATCTCCAACCCAGGAATTCAAATTTCAGAAGCTGGTGACTTGCTTCATGGCATGCCCCAAGGCAGGCTAAGCTCTTAAATGCTGGAATTGTCTCTTTTCCCAGTAATGATCTGTTGTAACTGGCTGGCAGGCAGAGACTGGTCTGGAGGGCTGCTCCCTCCCAGTGCCGTGCTGGGGGGGTTGGGGTTGGTCCCTCCTTAATGGCAGAGTGCTGGAGGCCTGACAGCAGCCAGATTAGCGAGAGGATCCTGGATTTGGGGCGATTTCTTGCTTAGCAAGTGTCATTTGATGCTGGGTGAGAAACCATCCTTGGGGCTTCATCAGGGAGGCTTTGTGTACACAAGGGTCTGGGGAGGAGGAATGGCTCCGTGGGGATTAGCACAGGGAAACAGGTCTGTTTGCATCAATGGAGCATGGCAGGGTGTTATCAGGGCCATCTCCCTCCCACCTGGGCTGTCCCACTGCCTCGGGCAGGTCTGTTCCCCAGAACAGGGATTTCAGAGGTCGAGGGGTGGGGTGAGGGAGGTCAAAGGTGGGGAGAACAGGAGGTAGAAAGTGTTAAAAGGAGGTTGGAGGTGTGGGAAGCAGGTCAGAAGTGTGGGGAACAGGAGGTCAGAGGTGTTGGGAGCGTGAGGCCAGAGAAGTGAGGACTCTGCTGTGAAGGGAGAGCACTTTCTGAGCAAGTGGTTGGAAATGCCTTGGGAAAAGACTTTATTACCTGCCCTCCCCTTTTTTTAAAACTAAAGGCTGCAAAGACACAGCCTGCCCAAACGAGGACAAGTACACACAAACACTGAATAAACCCTGAGTCCAGGTGACACCAAATTTTTTCCAGCATATGGCTCTGAGTGAAAGCATCCTACCTGGCTTTTAGTTTGGGATAATTCCTTTAAAAGAATCCAAAAGGAAACATGAGGCTTCTCTTCCTATGCTCTATGGGCAGCAAGGTGGGAGTTGTTTGCAGTGGGCCTGGGAAGGGTGTGCTGGGTTCATAGGGGGCACTGACAGTGATTTGAAAGGCTGCTGGTTGAGGTGGAACACAGGAGCAGGGCCCTGCAACCCCCCCAGAGCCCCTACAACACACCCAGAGATCCTGCAAACCCCCCAGAGCCCCAGCAGCCTGGTGTCTCAGCTCAGCACCCATCAGCCCAGCTGTTGTGCTGGGGACTGATCTCTGTGTTTGAGACTTGCAGTAATTCCATAAAGATTTGCTCATTCCAAGCAGGACCTTACCCTTAAGCAGCAGATTTCCTGAAGGGCTGGCTGCAGCTTTGCTATAGCTTGGAGCCTGCTGTGGTTAAGGAAATGCTTGGAGAAAAATGGTGCTGAAGGCAGGTTATGATAGGGAATATGGCATGATCAGGGAGAACAGGCTCCAGGCTGGAGGAAGAGGCTGAGAACCCTCCACCATCCTGCCCGGCCGCCGCTCTGTGCACAGTGTGCCCGCGCTCCCCTCTGCCCCACGCAGCTGTTGCCTCCCCTCGCCGTGCCCTTCTCTCCGTAGGTGTATGTGGTTGGGAATGACAGCTCGAGCCTGCTGCTGGGATCCTTACAGTCAGTCCTGGGAGTGGTTTTTTCCCTCTATTCCTTCGCCAAGCAGAATGTGTCATACTTACGGTAAGGAAGGGTTGTGCTGGGCTCTGCTGGGGTTTCATCTGCTGGGCTCTGCCCACCTCCAACGGGCACTCTGTGGGCACAGACAGGAGCAGAGATCCATTTTCTCATCCCCAGGAGCTCTCATTCCAATCAGGCAGGAACCACAGGCAGGATAAATGACCTTGCTGGCAGCTCTGTGCCTGAGGAAGCAGTTCTCACGTTAGTTTTTGTCTTCCCTGGAGCCAGAATGTTCCATGTAGAGGCAAACATGCCCTTGGGAGCACAGGTTGGCTCTGCCTGGCGCAAGGATTGTGGTTGTCCATGGATGGAGGTGGTGATGCTGGGACCTGGCTGAGTGTCAGAGCGATGTACAAACAGGATAAAAACTGGATTAAACAGCTCAATTGCTGGCTCTTGAAAATACAAGATCTTTCTCTTCTGATCTGGGATCAGTCTACGATCCATGCAGGATCACTCTCTGCCTCCTGGCAGCCATCCCTCATGCCATGCCCAGCTCCCCATGAGTGGGAAGCACCACGTGTGCCAATCATGGTGACAGGGACAGCAGTGACCAGGTGCTGGCTGTCCTCTGTCCTTCTCCCAGGCTTTTCCTGGGCTACCTGAAGTTTGGACCAACCTGTTGCATTCCTGGTGGGGTTATGCTGTTCTCTGGTAATCCTGGCATGTGCAGGCTTTCCCTAAAAGGTGTGTGTAGACACAGCCTCTGCTGCTATTAAAGACATCGTTAATCACTTCGAAGAGCAGCGAGTGCCGAGGCAAGTTGGTGGAACATGCCAGGCTCACGTTGCTGGGCCAGCAGTCGCTGCTCCCTTTGCTAAGGAATTTGGCAGGGATGACTAAGCCCTCAGCTGCCTGGAAGTGTTCGGGTTTCCAGACCCCTGGCACAGCCCAGCGCAGCCGCTCCACCTCATTAACCTGCATCTTTGCTTGGCAGGGCTCCCACGCCACCTCACAGTGCTCCCATCTCCTTCCTGTTCTCCCTTGGCACTGCCACCAGCCTTTCTCACCTTGGCATGAGGCATTGGCACGGCATGCCAGGGATGTTCACAGTGCTCCCTTCCTCACCGGGCTCAAGTCTGGAGGGACCCAAATCCTTCCATCTGGCAGTGCCTAAAAAGCAGGATGTGCTGCTGGTCTCCTTAGAAAGTGGGGTAAATGCCTTAGGCTGCAGGAGTCAGGAGCCAGAGCATCCTGACGGGAGCACATGGCAGCTCCAGAGGGCTCCAGTGCTGTCCCTCATCCCAAAACGTGTGTCCCCATCGCAGGGAGGGGAGCAGCAGGCAGAGCAATGTCACCAGTGCCCCCTCTCTCTTTGCCAGCACGCCGTGCCAGGAGATCCTGCTGTGGTTCCTGGAGAAGGCGGAGCGGGAGCGGTCGCTGGCCGTGCTGGCAGGCCTGGCTGGGCTGGGGGGCACCGTGCCCACCCTCCACCCACGATGCCATGTCTGTGCAGGCAGCGAGGGCGGTGCTGCCATCGCCGTGGAGGAGACCATCAGGTGAGTGCTGTGGGGACAGTCTCAGGGTCACTCAGCACCCAGGGCTTTCCAGGGAAGCCTGGCAGAGAGCCTGGGTGAGTGGGGAGCTGCCAGGACCATCCCACCAGGGTCTCATCCCCTGAAGCTCAGGCAGCTGATGCTCCCACACAGCCCACACAACCTTCAGGTTCCCTGGACACCACACAGAGCTCTGGCGTCCAGCCTCAAAGAAAGCATCATGCTCCATCTGAGCGTTGGTGTGCACTCCCTGCCTGCTTTTCCTGGTTCCCAAGCCCTGCCTGAGGGCTGTCTGGGAATGGGATGTGCTTTTTCAGTCCCTGCAAATTCAACTTCCACCTTCCATCCTGAGCCTGTCTCGTGGCACAGTGAGTGGAGTCCCTCGGGCACAGGTGGCACTGTCACAGCACGGACTCTGGCAATGCCAGCATGGCAGAGCAGTGACTGAGCTCCTCTGGAGTGCACAGATGGTCTCTAAGTGGAGGCAGAGTGTGGCCATGCTGGGAATAAACTGCAGCCATTAATGTCCAGCCACGCAGGCTGGGATGTCCAGCAGCAGGAGATTTGGTTTAAAGGAGGGGACTGAGCTGGCAGGGAGTGGTGTGGGACAGGCAGAGATCTGGCCATGTCCAGGAGTGTCTGTGGGGTGGGTGTGTCAGGAGCTGGGAGCAACTGCAGCAAAATCCCTGCAAATGTGCTTGGCTTGTCTTTGCTTCAGTCTATTCCTGACCAGGGATAGAATCACAGAGTGGTTTGGGTGGGAAGGAATCTTAAAGCTCATCCCATTCCACCACCTGCCATGGGCAGGGGACATCTTCCACTATCCCAGGTTGCTCCAAGCCCTGTCCAACCTGGCCTTGGACACTCCCAGGGATGGGGCAGCCACAGCTTCTCTGGGCACCCTGTGCCAGGGCCTGCCCACCCTCCTAGGGAAGGATTTCTTCCCAATATCCCATCTAACCCACCCTCTGTCAGCGGGAAGCCATTCCCTCTTATCCTGTCATTCCAAGCCCTTTTCCAAGGCCCCTCTCCAGCTTTTTTATAAAGTCTCTTTAGGTACTGGAAAGCCACATTTAGAAGCAGCTCTGCTGTGGTTAAACTGGGAATACATTACTCCATGATGGCCCTGGCTCTGCCCATGTTCATGCCCCTGCTTCTGTGGCTCTGACCACTGCATGACTTAGCCAGCACTAATCCTGTTATTTATGGGATGGCTGGATGAAATGTGCGTTTTGGGCTCACAGGTTCTGTTAATGAGTGTAGGTTCATTAATAAACGGAGCGAGTGATCACAAATGACCTGGGCAATGTTTGGCTTAGATGCCTTCAGGCTCTGTTGGAAAGTGCTGGGAAGGAAGGCTTCCAGGAAAAGGCAGGCTGGGATTTCACCTTGCCCTTGGAGGGCCAAGGGGGTTTGGATGTGTTTGTGTTGGTGACACAGTGTCCCATTGCAGTGATGAAGATGAGGCCCTGTACCAGAAGATCTCCTCGGAGCAGTGCCATGTGCAGAGCTTGGTGGAGCTCCTGTCCCACTGCCAGAAGAGTGGGCTGGCTGGAGACTTCTTCATCCACTGCTTGAAGGTGAGGGCAGGCCTGTCCCTGGTTGGGGCACACCTGCAGGAATGGGTTCTTTGGGTCAAGCAGAAAAGATCCTCCCCCTGCATGTCTTCGACACGGAGCAGCCCTGTGTGCTGGGTGAGAGAGCCAAGGAGAGGGAGCAGCCCTATCCCTGAACGGGTTAACCCTCATCCCCCCTGGGCTTTTTTAACAACATGAGCATGTCTGGAGTTTAAAGGTGTGTTGGAAGCTGGGAATAATCCCTGGTGCTTCCTTGCCTTTCGCAGAGGGGCCCCAGCACCTTCCTTTGATCCCGCTGGGAGCCCCTGCAGTTCCCTCCCAGGCTGGGCTGGGCTTTTTATGCGCCCCCAGCCCACAGTCACACGAGGGGATAGGGATGAGACTCCCAGGAGCTGTGGCAGCTCTCAGAGACCTTGTACCAACTAGAAGGTCCTAGTGGTGTGAGGAGTCATCTGGCATTCATGGCACTAGTTATGAGTGTTCAACCACTGCCCCTCTGTGCCCTGTGCTTCCTTCCCTGCAGGAGCTGACTCAGGTGGCTGTGGAGGACGAGGCAGCTCCAAAGGTGGCTGTGGAACCTGGAGGGAGTTTGCTGGAGCTGGAGCAGGAGCAGGCCAGGCAGGGGAGGAAGCTGCTGGTCCTGCAGCTCGTGGCCGCGCTGTGTGAGAGCGTCTCGGACACCGTGTTCACTGACATTGTGCAGGTTGGTGGTGGCAGAGCCAGGGAATCAGCTGAACTCTGCCAGGAGGAAAGGCTGGGAGAGTTTGGATTGTTCAGCCTGGGGAAGAGAAGGGTCTGAGGTGACCTTAAAGCCACTTCCAGTACCTAAAGGAGCTCCAAGAGAGATGGAGAGGGGCTTTTGAGAAGGGCCTGGGGTGATAGAACAAAAGGAATTGCTTTCCACTGCCAGAGGGTGGGTTAGATAGGAGATTGGAAAGGAATTTTTGGCTTTTAGGGTGATGGGGCCCTGGCACAGGTAGCCCAGAGAAGCTGTACCCCATCCCTGGAAGTGTTCAAGGCCAGGTTGGATGAATCTTGGAGCAACTTGGTTGGTGTGAACTGTGCTCCATGAACGGGCAGTGCAAAATGTATTAAATGTTGTAATTTCAAAATCCACTGGGGCTCCTTAACCATGGTCCTAAAAAAACCATTAAAACATGGCACATCTGCCCCTGAGCATGCACTGGACAGGGTCAGCTGTCCCACGCCATGCCAGTTGGGAATGCAGCTGGACATGGCATTCCCCTGTGGACTGGTATCTTTGTACTTCCACATCCTGGCTTTTATTGCTGTTTTTTAGCCCAGTGCCCGGGTTATGCCAGCTCTCCGTGCCTGCCATGGGCAGAGGCGGTCACTGCCGAGGCAGGTTTCCTCACGTTCCCCTTTGGCACAAAGGATCCTTTGTTGCTGCACAGCAGTGGGGAGGGGACACAGCCAGCACGGCTCTGTCCCCACCTGCCTCCCCTTCACACCCACCCGCGGGCCAGAGAGCCGGGGTGGGAACCAGGGAAGGGCTTTGCCAGGTTTCAGGGTCCAGCCAAGAGTCTGGTATAAAAACCCACCACCAAAGAAATCCAGACAAAAAATCCATTATCCTTCTGCCTGGGGTTGTGTTTCAGGGAGGCCCCTGGGCTGGGACAGGGACAGGGACAGGCAGTGGCACTGCAGCCTTTGAGCAGGTTCCTTGGGGCATTTGAGGGGGCCCTAATGGGGTGGGAATAAGTGGGATCCATCTTTCCAAAGCTGGAGCCCAGAAACAGAGGCTGCTGTGGTCCCCTCAGCTGCACATTTATTTCCATATTCCCCCACATAACCAAGGTCAGCCTGATTTCCTTTCTTTTCTGCACCAAGGATTTTCTCCTCCTGCCTGAGACACGACCATGCCCCAGGGTTTTATTTTTCAAGGTTTTTTCATCTCCCACATTAAAGTGGGTCTTTTTTCCTTCTAGATTAGTTTTTTTTAACTTCCATTATCAGTAGCCATCTGCTGATTATTTATTTACTATGTTCCTTTTCTTTACATTAAATATAATTTCAGCCCCTTCAGTTTATATGTTGCTGTTTTGTGAGAGCAGATACTTTTATTGCTTTCTTGCTGTTTGCTGGAGTTTGTTCTCTGGAATAATCATTCCAGCAGGTATCTGAGCCTTTTCTGCAGCCTTTTTCCACGCCTTTTTCCACAGCCTCCCTGCTTAAGGGATGTGCTGAGGGAGGCTGAGCAGCTGAGGAGGAAATGCTGCCTGCACCCAGTGCCTGTGCCCTGAGGGCTGGAAGTTTGGGATTTGGTGCAATAGGACCTTGTTGCCCTCCTACTTTGTTTTCCAAAACAGGAGCACAGTAGTTCTTTTGCAACACACCTGTCAGGTTGGAATGATCCTGATCCAACCCCTTCCCAAGAATCACAGAATGTGTGAGTTGGGGAGGACCCACAAGGGTCATTGAGTCCTACTCCTGGCCCTGCACAGGACAGCCCAACAATCCCACCATGTGCCTGAGAGCCCTGACCAGCCTCTTCCTGGATTTGTATGGATTTGTGCTAGAGAATGGCGTAGGCTTGGGAAACTGCAATGGCAGCAGAGGCCATGAGGGCTCAGGGAGGCACCCTGGGGATCCCCCTGCTGACTGCTGTTCCCTGGCAGGTGCAGGAGTTCGTGGCAGCCGTGCTGCAGCGGGCCTGTGCCAGCCCGGCGCGGGGTCCTGGCGCGGCCGCCGAGGCGCAGACCCTCGCCCTGGCCATGGGGCTCGTGGCCGCCCTGCTCGGGGGGGCCGTGCAGGTGAGGGGCAAAGCCGGGGGGCTCGGGGATGGGGGGCAGGGCACTGCCATTCCCAGCCCAGGGGGGCTGCAGCACGTCTGGGTGCCTTGGTTGGGGTCCCTGCTTAGTCCCAGCCTGTGTATGTATATATGTAATTTATGTGTATTAGTTTTACTGGGAGCAGTGTGGGAGTGCTGGTCAGGGGTTTGATCCCAGCAGGATATCCCTGAAATTAATGTAATTTATTTATTTAATTTGTATAAATATAATATATTAATATATAACACATTATAAATTATATATAAAATTACAATAATTGTATATACTATAATATTATATATTATAACATATATTATAAATTAATATATTAATATTAATTAATTATAAATTAAGATATTAATTTAGAATCCAAAGTTTGCTTCCAAGAAGGCACTGACAGAGCAATGCAGCCATTTGAAATACCAACACTGCGTCCTCTGCATCCCTACACACCATGGGCTCCGACCCTGAAGTGCAATAATCTTCCCATGTGGGGTGGGCTGTACCCTTCTTGAAAGTCCTCTGTATTTTCATATGGACTTTTTTATACATACATACACTATTATTTACATCACTCAGTTAGCACATTATACCTGTGTATACAGAGAGAGCTGCCCATCCATTAATGCATTGCTGTCCCTCCAGCTTGTGCTGCTGGCACTGAGCTGCTGGGGTTGCCTCATCCCTGGCTTTGCCCAAAGGAAGATCCAGCTGTTAATGGTTTTTCCATCTTTTGTTGTGTCTTACTGCTGAATTTCTAACACTGGGAAAAGAACTTTATTTGGAGAGAAGTTAAAGCCAGAGTCTTGTGGCTGCAATAGGCCCCTCCCAGCTGGGCTCCTGCTCCCACTCTGGCGTTAATGGGAACAACTTAACTTGGGAAGTGGAATGTGAAAGGTTTTGGAAGCAGCTGCAGAGCTGTTTGGGTTTCAGCAGCCAAAGGGTTTTTATGCAATCATTCAAACTCTGCTAAAACTAAAGCACCCCTTTTCAGGCCTCACAGCCCAGAATTTAGCAGTTACACCCAGGTTAGGGCAGGAGCTTCTGCTCGGGACAGGTTGCAGCTGCCATGCCGGGAGTGTCCTTCCTGGCAGGACTGACAGCAAGCCTGCCACAGCTCTGGGAACATGGTAGGAGGGTGTCCCTGATTTGGTCCCCATGCACAGACAGCACTGTCCTTCAGGCTCATGCTCTTCCCACCTTGTCCCATGGCGTCTGCTGGAGATGTCGGAGCTGGGATCAGCACTGGGCCATGGGCATTGCTGTCAGGGGCTCGTGGTGCCTGGAGCCCCGTTTATGGGATGGGGATGGGAGTGGCCACAGGGCTACAAAACAGACTCTGGGGCTCATCATCCCCATGCCTGCCTGCCCTGCCTGGAGCATCCCAGGGAGCGGATGGATCCCTGTTGTTGTGATGCCAGTGCTGCTTTTCTCCCTCCACAGCTCCAGCCCAGTGACTTCTCTGTGCTGAAGCGGCTGGTGCCGCTGCTGGAGGAGCTGTCCCACACCTACCCCGAGCCCCTCACCCAAGAGCTGGCCTTGGACCTGCGCATCGCCATCTGCACCCACGGGGCCTGTGCCCCCGGCACAGTGGGCACTGCTGCTGACAGCATTCTGGGCAGGAAGCCTGGGATGGGAGTGCAGAGCCCTGCTGGCACTACCAGTGGAGCCCCCAGCCCGGGGGACAGCCAGGCACGGCCGCAGCACAGACACAGCAGCCCCTCGGCTCACAGAGGGAGGAGCACAGAGCAGAGCCATGAGCCCAGTGCCAGCAGTCCCACTCCAGCCCCGTGTGCCGACAGCCCGGCCCCAGCTGGGCTCCAGGAGCTGCTGGTGTCAGCCTATGACCCCCAGCCCCCCAGCCGGGCAGCTGCCCTGCGCCACCTCGCCAGCCTGGTCATCCAGCGCGATCCGGAGGCACTTCGGCTTCAGGAGAAGCTGCTGCAGGTACTGGCTCCTGCTGTGGTCCCTGTCCCCTGCCACGGTCCCCATCCACTGCCATGGTCCCTGTGCCGTGGTCCCTGTCCTGTGCCATGGTGCAGAGCTTGTGCTGTGTGCCATTGGGCTGGAGACAGTCCCGATTTTTGAAGCCCTCTGGCCTTGCTGGCCCAGCCCAGGGTCACTGCTGATGGCACTTCCCCTTCCTTCCAGGTGTTCCTGGAGAATGTGCAGCATGAGGACGCCTTTGTCTACCTCTCAGCCATCCAAGGTGAGTGATGCCCATTGGGATGAGTGCCTGTGCTTCATCAGGGAAGGCTTCGTGCTGGGGGGCTCTGGACAGTGAGAGGGAAGAGCAGCAAAGCCGTGGCTGGGCTGAGGGCTTGGCATCTCCTGCCCTCCCAAACTATGGCTCTGTGCTGTTTGGTGGAGCCTGGAGCCATGTGTGGGCTCCATGATGGTTTTCTGATGCTCCAGGCTTTGTCTCCCAGTTATTCTTACTCCCTGGAGCTGGTCACTATCCCTGTGCCAGATCTGTGCCACCAGCTGGGGCTGCAGTTCCAGCACAGCGTGGGCACACTGCTGGCACGTCGGCCCAACATCCACCGAGGGGTCTGTTCAGCTGAGGCTGGCAGAGGAACAGGACTGGAGGGACCTACTGGTTATCCCTCAGGGCCCTGCCATATCCGTCCCCATGGCCAAGCTGGCAACTCCCACTTCCCAGGAAACCCTCAGGTTAGTTCTTGCTCCAACATGCTCAGCACAGCCCCGCAGCACTGGGCTGCCTGTGGGATCCTCGGGCAGGTGCCTCCACACCAGGGTGACGTGGGTGGGTGTCCTGTGTGACACGGCTGGTCACAGTCTGCCGGGTTCCACGGAAGGGAGGTGCCATTCCCTTAGCCCACAACAATGCCAGCACCGCTGCTGTTGGGTTGGTAACCTTTGGCAGCAGCTGGGAAAGGAGTTTATCCTGTGCTTCCCACTGCCTGTACAGTCTTGAGAGGGACGGGTCTGTCCTTGCCCAGCGGCTGAAGCACAAAGGCTGTTCCTAACCGTCCCGGTGATTAACGCGCCGCTGCAGCTGCCGCCGCATTTGGCAGCACGGCCATGGCAGTGATTAACCCTGATGCGGTTCCTTGCGGTGACTCACCTGGCCATGGCAGCGGCACCTGTGCCGAGCCGTGCCGAGATCAGGGCCAGTGGCTGTGCCAGCTGGGGCCCCGCAGCCCCCCTCGCTCCCCACCACAGCGACAGGACTGGGGCTGAGCCGGTGTCGTGGCACCGCTGGGTGCCACAGAGCTGGACTCCTAACGGGGTATTCCTGCTGTGCTGGGCACCACGTCTGGAATCTGGAGATTATTCTGGGCTCCTCACTGCAAGGCAGACATTGAGGGGCTGGAGTGTGTCCAGAGAAGGGAAAGGAGCTGGGGATGGGGCTGGAGCAGCAGGAGCAGCTGAGGGAGCTGGGGGGGCTCAGCCTGAAGAAAAGGGGGCTCAGGGGTGCCCTCTTGCTCTCTGCAACTCCTTGAAGGAAGGGAGAGCTGGGGCGGGCTCTGCTCTCAGGGAACAAGGGACACGACCAGAGGAAACAGTCTCACGTTGCACCAGGGGAAGTTTAAGTTGAATATTGGGAAAATTTCTTCCTGGAAAGGGCTGTCTGGCCCTGGCACAGCTGCTCAGGGCAGTGGTGCAGTCCCCCATCCCTGGAGGGATTTAAAAGCTGTGGATGTGGCACTTGGGGACATGGTCAGTGGTGGCCTTGGCAGTGCTGAGGGAACGGTTGGACTCAATGATCTTGGAGGGCTTTTCCAATCCAAATGACTCTGTGAGTCTGGGATAAGGCAGTGCCAGAGGAGAGGTTGCTGCCTTGGCAGATGTGCCTGGGCTTGCAAAGGGTGACCCACACAAGGCACCCTCTGATAACTGGGAAATGGGGCTGGAGGTGAAGCTTCTGGAGAGCCAGGACTCACTGTGAATTAGTGCTTGGTGCTCTATTACTCACTCTTTCTGTGGAAAGCAGCCCTCTTTCCCCATCAGAGAGGTGCCCAGTGCTGCCAGAGGCACTTCCCCCAGCCCACAGCTCCACAGGGACAGCAGAGCTGGTGCAGCCCTTTGGCACTGCCCAGCCCATGTCCTGTGTCTGGGATCTGATCCCTCATCATCCTTGGGGAGATGCAATGGGCGTAGGGTGCACTCGGGCTCAGCTAGTCTGGACCAGCTGAATCCAGCAGGGACAAGGACACACTGGCACCATGTGCCAATGGCCAGGAGCTGGGAGCAGTGACCAGACCCTGTGCCTGAGCATCACCTGCAGTGCCCAGCTGCTCCCACACTGGGTCAATGGGCATCAACCAGCAGCAGTGAGTGGGCACCTGCTCCCGACTGCCAAATTACTGATTTTCCAGCTTTTTTCCCCCTCAGGCATTGCCCTGCTCTCCAGTGAGTACCCAGAGCGGATCCTGCCCGTCCTGCTGGCACGGTACGAGTGCCCAGCTCAGGGCACAGGGGACACCACAGCCGCTGTCACCAGGATGAAGTTGGGCGAGGTGCTGATGCGCGTCACCCGAGCCCTGGGTGAGTCCATGGCCATGGCCATGGCAGTCAGCCACGGCACCCCTTGGCATCTCCAAATCTTAGGAGGAAAGCCCGTGGGGGATTCTTGTTGGGGGAAGGTATGAAGGGTCCAGAAGCTGGAGGGTGACTGGTGTTTGCTGATGGCAGGAGTGGGGCAGGGGCTCCTGCCAGCAGCCCCCCATCCCCTTGGCCGGCAGCACTGGGCTCAGAGGCTGCTGGGAAGTGCCCAGACATGCAGGGCTGAGGGGTAGAAGCTGCATGAGGTCTTTCCATCAGCTGCTGTTGGGACACGTCCTAAAATGCCTCCTCTGACTCCCTGGAGGAGGCCAGGCCAGGCCAGCAGGAGTGCACAGCCGGGGCTCTCCATGTCAGGGGGAGAGCAGCCGGTGTGCCCATGCCAGGACAGCTGGGCCAGGGTTCCTGGTCCCCAGGCAGGCACTGTGTACCACTGTTGGGATTGCTCCTGCACAGCCTGGACCCCCAGAGACCTCAGGCCATGACTCTCCTGGGACCTCTGCTACATCTCCTGGCCCTGTTGGCATCCCTGGGCTTTGCTGGCTGTGGCATCCCACCAGTGCCAGGCTGTGCCACTATCCGGCCCCGCTGCTGGGATCAGACAGGCCATCCCACCCTCTCCAGGGGGGCTCCAGTGCTCAGCAGCAGAGACCCTCAGTCCCTGAAGACCCCAGGCAAGGCCTGTGTGTCTGGCCCGGTGCTGGGCATCCCTCGGCAGCTGCCCTGGTGGCACAGCCTCCCTGTGCTCTCCCCGCTCCCCACGGTGCCACTGCCGCAGGCGGCAGCTCTGGCGCGTCCCGGCTCGCCGGCGTATTTATAGAACAAATTGCACCAAGTTGTTTCTGTTGCAAAGCTTCAGAATCTGAGAGCGAGGATTTATCCAACGCTTCCAGGATCACTTTGCTCTGTGCAGTTCCAAGATGTCCTGCTCTGCCAAAATCTCCTGCTCTGCTTCTTTCCCACCCCTTCCCTGTCCCCATCCCTGCCTGCCATCCCACTGGAGCAGCTTTTCCCATCCAAGATGGGATTTTGTAGCAGGAAGGGAAATGCTCCATGCTCCTTCTGTGGCCATCTGTCACGGGGCCAGTGTGCTGTTGGCTTCCAAGGGAATACGTCCCACTCAGATCACCTAGCACTACTCACATTGCCATGATTCCAACCCCTGGAATGCAAAGAGCAGGATGTATCCCCAGCAAGCCTGGCCATCTGTGGCATCACAGCACTGCCCCAAGCTCCCCTACCCTGTGCCAGTCCCCAGCCCTGAGCCCCCATGTGTAGTGGGATGGGGTCCCTCCACTGCCTGCAGGGATTACTCCTGTCCTTGCATCCCAGAGCATCCCAAGGCATCTATCCCACTGCCTCCATCAGCTGCATGACACCAGGATCTGAGGAGCTTCCAAAGCTTGGGAAAACTGAAAAACCATCAAGCTTGTGAGCCAGCCAGCCTGCAGTACCTTACCTTCCAGCCCCTTGAGCCCTTCCTGGTGGGAGCCATGCCCATGCCATGGGGCACACGGCTGCCCAGCTCCCATGGGATGACCGCACTCCTGGGGTGTTTGTGGATGTGGGACACGGGCCCTGACCTCTCATTAGCAGCTCACATGTCCACAGCACTTCCCTGTGCTAATTGGGGTGGGAATTTGGGATTCATGCCTGGTGTGTCTGCGAGGCCTTGAATGGGGGACTGGGATGTGCCAGGGGGCCCCCACAGCAAATGTGCCGAGGGATAGAAGCCGTGCTCCAGATGTTGCATCCAGCTGTTCTGCAGTGCTGCCACAGGGATGCCAAACCCATCTGCTCCCAAAGGAGCCAAGGCTTGGCAGGAAGGGGCTGTGGGCTTTTCCATGCTGGTGACACTCTGCTCTGCCTTGCAGGGGACATGGTGTTCCAGCACCGGGAGCCGCTGATCCGGGCATTCCTGCGGGGTGCCCGGGACCCCGACGGAGCCCTGAGGGCCAGCAGCCTGTCCAACCTGGGTGAGCTGTGCCAGCACCTCGGCTTCCAGCTGGGATCCATCATCCAGGAGGTACCAGCTCCATCCTTCCCCACATTCCTGCCTGGGGATCGTGGGGACGTGGCTTGTTTACAAGTGGGTTCATTAGCACATGGTTGGGCTGCTGAGGACATGGTAATGTTCCATTTCCTTATGGAGCATTTCCACAAAGGACATGAGTGATAATTGCTGATACCATGGAGTATAAAAGCCTTTGGGCCTGAAGCAAACACTCATGAGGTTCTAGCCCTGATTTTTAGCAGCCTGCTCCACCCATGGCAGCTGCTGCCAGAGGAGACCTGGGGGCACGGGCTGTGCCTGCCAGAGACACCTCCTGCTTAATGACACCTTGTTACCCCTCGTTATCATAATTACCGTTATCAGTATCACTGCAGGCTCTGGGTGATCCTGGTGGGGTGTGTCTGCTCCTGGGGTCCAGCAGCCCTCAAACCAGTGGGTCTGTGCCCTGTGGGAGCCAGAGCTTCGCCCCCCTGGTGCTCCCAGAGCTGCAGACATGGATTTGGTGCTCGGGCTTCTCCCCCCGGTTCCCGCTCGGCACCGGTGGGTCCCGGCAGTTGATGTGATGCCAACGCGCCACACGGTGCTATTTCGGGAAGGCGTGAGCTCTGCTAATTCTCCTGGCTGTCGCTGCTGGGATTTAATTAGATTCCTTTGGCTCTGCCTGCTTTTCATACAGATGGTTATACAGCTTCCCAAGGCATCCACGAGCTGCCTGGGCCCGGCAGGAGGAAGGGCTGCTCGGAGCTGGCGCCCTGCAGGAAGCAGAACCCCCAGCTGGGTGCCAGGCACTGGGGTCCCCTCCTCATCCTCAGAGTGTCCCCAGCGCGACAGTGGCTGCTCCACTGGGATCCCCCACGTCCTGCAGCCCTCCTTGATGCTCCCCTGCCCTGTCCCCACAGGTCACCTGCTGTGTGATAGCCATAGCCCGGACAGACCCCGAGGCCGAGGTGCGAAGAGCCGCTGTGCACGTGGTGGTGCTGCTGCTGCGGGGGCTGAGCGAGAGGGCCACCGAGGTGGGTCACCCTCTGCTTGTCCCCAGGGCAGGGGCAACCCCCAACAGGCTCCCGGGCATCCCTCAGACCCAGCTCCTGCCCCTCAAGGGCTGCAGGGCTCATTTCCAGGGAAAGTTTCAAGGGACTGACACCCTTTCCCACCAAAGGGCCTCCTCAGCAGATCCCGGGAAAGAGGGCACTTTGTGGGGATGTCCCTCTGAGCTGCTGGGATGTGCCGTGGGGCATTGCCATGCCATGGACAGTGCCAGCTCTCAGGAATCGTGGGAGTTATTCATCACTGATTTGACTTGGAAATGCCCAGTTTTTCCGCCACTGTGGCCTCCCTCCCCAGTTCCCAGTAACAAGCATGTTGGGACTCAACTCCCGTGGAGGAAACAGCTGGTTCCCCATGGGAATCCCCACAGCCAGGATCTCAGCATCCCCCCGTGCCCCTGGGCTGCAGGTTCACCACAATGTGCTGCTGGTGTGTGGGGAAAATGAGTCACAGGGCCAGAGCTGTGGCCGGCTGTGGTGGTGCTGCGGTGTCCTGGCACCGGCAGTGCCGGGGGAAGGGGCAGCCCCACGCCTGCCGGGGCACGCCGAGGGGGCGGGTGCTGACACTTGCCATGCCCGCTGTGCCAGGTGCTGCAGGACGTGCTGCGGGACCTGTACCGCCTGCTGAAGCACGTGGTGACGGCCGAGCGCGACGGCGCGACGGTGCTGCACGCACAGCTGGCACTGGAGGAGCTGGACACCGTCATGAGGAGGGTCCTGTTCCCCCCACAGACACTGGAGAAGAAGATCGTGGTGCTGCCGTAGCGGGGCTGAGCCTGTGGAAACGAACTGGTCCTGCTTCAGCACTGGGGCCGATGGCTCCCCGAGGGGAAGGGCCTGCTGTGCCCACGAGATGCTGCCAGTGGGTGCCAGATGGGGCGGGAACCTCGCTGGGACGAGGTGTGGGATTAAACAGAGACTCACTCAGCCCTGTGTCCGTGGCATCTGTGGGGCACACGTGAAGCTTCTGGGTGCCATTGTGACCTTGTCCTGGCCCCTGGGTCCCATGGAAAGGTGGGCATCACCCCCAGGAACAACACCTGGGCTAGGGGAGCAGCCAGTGGGGCCAGTGCCTCAGGCTCCCTGTGGCCAACCAGCCATGGCTGTCCCAGAAGAGAGTCAGGAAGATGGGGGAGTCTGCTCTCTGCACCCCCAGCATGGGTATCCATGGCCCCCACTTGGCACCTTACTCACATCACGGGGATGCTGGGGGGTCTAGGGTCCCCTTTGTCATGGAGTTTGAGGATGGGCCCCTCCACTGTGGCACCAGGAGCCCCCTCCATGCCAAGGAGGTGCTGTGGGACCGTACAGGGTGCCTGGCTGGGACCACTGTTCACCACCATGTGCTTTAGGACACCTCAACATCAGGGTCACCCCTTCCTTCAGCCAGGGCAGCGCCCATGGGTGCTGCAGCACCAGAGGCCTCATTCCTGCACCAGGAGTTGCTGCACACCTAGTGTGGTGGGGGAGCAGAGTCCCCAGGAACCCAGTCCTTAGACACTCCCCTGGCACCAGGCAGCCTCCAGCCCCGCCATGCACAGCCTCAGGTGCCCATTTCTCAGCTGTCCTGTGCCATGCCAGGTGGTGTGAGGGGGTCTGGTACACCCCTTTCCCTACAAGGTTGAGGGCCCTGGGCTGTGTCTCCACCCCCATGCTGTGCCATGCTGTGTCCCAAGTGCATGAGCAGCAGGACCACATTGTCCTCACCAGAGAGCAGTGGTGGCCAAGTGCTCCTCCTTGCTCCAGGTGCTGGTGTTGGACCATGGGCACCCACCAGGATGCTGCTGTACCAGCTGTGCCTGTCCAGGGACTGCCATGAATGGTGGAGGATGAATTTGGAATGAAAAGTCTCTTGATGCCGCTGGCTGGGCACTGCTGGCCATTCTGCCTCCAGGAACAAGGACATGTCCAGCTGTCCTGCCTCTGGGAACAAGGTGTCTGGCTGTCCTGCCCCTGGGAGCAGGGCATTGGCTATGCTGGAGGGTGGAGGGAGTTTGGTTCCCACCTTAGGCAGCCACAGGCACACCAAAAAGTGAGGCGTCCCTAATGAGGGCATGGGGAGGGCTGTGAAGAGGGGACACACTGCCCCTGTCCTGTGTCCCCTCTCCCTGCAGATGGGCACCTGTAACCACAGGGCCCCTGGCAGTATCACAGCAGTGGCACAGGCCATGCCAGGCTGACCCTGTATCCCCACACCCCACTGATGCCACACGGGAGCCCCACCAGTGGTGCTGAGGGTCCTGGCATGTCCCTGTCCCATCCATGTGCTCATCAGTTCCTCATCACCCACTCCAGGCACTAGGGGAGATCCCAGCTGGCATCACTGCAGTGCTGAGGGTGTCAGTCGAGGGGGACCTGCCCGCCCACAGTGCCCCCACTGGAGGGATTCCCTTCCACAGCTCCTGGTGCTCAGGGGCTTCAGGTCCAGTCCTGGTGTCACCTCACGGCCAGCTCACAGCACGGCAGAACACAATGGCCCGTATTGGAGTGAGGAACCCAAAAGTGCTGGATTTGAGCCCAGAGCCGAGGCTGCAGCTCCTGTGTGCTCGGAATGGTCCTGCCGGAGCTGTTTGTTCCCAGCCGTCAGCCCCGCACAAGGACATAATCCCAGGGCAATCTGTCCCCTGCCATCGGCCCGGCACGGTGACATCGTGCTGCCGTCCCTGGCAAGACCCTGGTCCTGCCCTGGCACCCACTCGCCAAGGGAACAGGGTAACATTGGGTGGCTCACAGCCGTGAGAGGACACGGCGGCACAGGGAGGTGACACGTGGGTGTCATGAGAGGGGCTCCAGGAGCGGGGTAGGGGTAGATGGAGCCGCCGGTCCCCGGCCCGTGGCGCTGCGCCGGTGCTCGGGGATGCCGGTGCCGGGTGATGGTGATGCCGGTTCCGGTGCAGCACTGGTGCCGCTGCCGGTGCTGCCGGTGCAGCAGCTGTGCCTGGTGCCTGTGATGATGCCGGTGCCGGTGCCGGTGCAGCGCTGGTGTCGCTGATGCCGGCGCTGCCGGTGCTGTCGGTGCCGGTCATCACTCCTGCAGTGCGGGGCTGGGGCCGGTGCCAGGTGCTGCCGGTGCGGGGGCGGGTCCCCGTGACTACAGGCGGAGCCGGTGTCGGTGCCGGTGCCGGTGCCGGGGGCGGTGCCGCCGGTGCCGGTGCCGGGCGGGGCCCCCGCGGGCTGCGGGCGGTGCCGGCCCCGCCGCCGTATAAAGGGGCCGCACGGGCCGGGCTGGGCGCACAACGGCGGCGGCGGGCGGGGAGCGGCGGTACCGGTACCTCCACGGTGAGTCCCGGTCCCTCCTTCTCCTTCCCGGCCCCGCTGGTGCCGGCTCGGGACGCTCCCGTGGTGCTGTGAGACCGACACCGGGGGCTACGGGGCCGGGGGTAGCGGGTAGCCGGGAGCGCCGGCGGCTGCGGGACCGGGAGAAGTCGGGAGCGCCGGGGGCTGCGGGGCCCGGGGAGAGGCCGGGGGGGCTGCTCGGGGGGCGCTGCCGGCGGCCCGGGGGGTCCCGGGCTGGCTCTGTGCCCTGCCCGCACCCCGCACGTGCTCGTGCACCCCTGACATGCCGCACCCCCTGCCCGCACCGCGCCCTGGTGCAGCTCCGCAGTCCCGTCCTGCCCGTCCCTGTGTTCCCTCTCGCAGCGGGGTGCGGGTCCGAGCGCTGCCAGCCCCGCAGCCGGGGGTCCCACCGCAGGCGGGTGGGGTGGCGGGGGCCTCTGCATGGCCGTGATTTCCCCGGGGACACCCCGGTCCCTGACATCCCTGTGCCCTTCCCTGTCCTCCAGCCCGGCCATCGCCTGCGAGCAGCCGTGGTCCCGCTTGGCTGGGTGGGGGGTGCTGGCACTGCACACAGTGGGGTGTTCGGGACCTCTATACCTCACCTGGCACCATGCACAGTCCTTGGGACCCTCACACTTCATCTGGCA
Organism: Hafferia zeledoni; assembly: GCA_035583235.1. Lineage (NCBI taxonomy): Eukaryota > Metazoa > Chordata > Aves > Passeriformes > Thamnophilidae > Hafferia > Hafferia zeledoni. The sequence goes on from JAWWEV010000022.1 coordinate 19,978,017, forward strand.
CATGGAGACACTGGGAAGGTGTTGCCCCCAAACCAGTGGGGACAGGGTGGCCATGGGGCAGCAGAGGATCAGGTTCCCCAGAGCTTTTGTGCTCTGGGGGGGCCTGGTGGGGAGCATGTCCCCTGTGCCTGCCCTGACGCTTCTTTGTGTTCCCCCAGATGCCAGGGAGCCTCTCCACGGCCCTGCGTGTCGTGGGGACCAGCCTCTTCGCTGTGGCAGTGCTGGGGGGAATCCTGGCTGCCTACGTCACAGGGTACCAGTTTATCCACACGGAGAAGCACTACCTCTCCTTCGGGCTCTACGGGGCCATCCTGGGGCTGCACCTCTTCATCCAGAGCCTCTTCGCCTTCCTGGAGCACCGGCGCATGCGGGGCGAGGGGCGGCCGGTGCGGCCGGGGCGCTCCGTGGCCCTTTGCATCGCCGCCTTCCAGGAGGATCCCGACTACCTGACAAAGTGCCTGCGCTCTGTCAAGCGCATCGCCTTCCCCGACCTCAAAGTGGTGATGGTGGTGGACGGGAACGGCCCTGACGACACCTACATGCTGGACATCTTCCATGACGTGATGGGCTCCGAGCACTCAGGCAGCTACATCTGGAGGAGCAACTTCCACGCGCGGGGCGATGGGGAGACGGAGGCCACGCTGCAGGAAGGGCTGGCCCACGTCCAGGCGCTGGTGCGCGGCAACACCTACTCCTGCATCCTGCAGAAGTGGGGCGGGAAGAGGGAGGTGATGTACACGGCCTTCCGGGCACTCGGAGACTCCGTGGACTATATCCAGGTGGATGCATGGGCTGGGGGAATGTGGGCACTGAGCTCCTGCCTGCATGGCCGGGCAGAGGGGCTGTGGGTGGAGTGGGAGCAGCCCTGGGAACCTGCAGGAGCACTTGGGTGCCTGGTGTTGGATGTGGCCCCATGCACCGGCCCTGAGCCACTGGCACTGTGGTGGCTGAGGGATTGAGCCCTGTCTGCAAGGGTGCCACCATCTGCTCAGCCCATACCCTGCCATGGTGTCACTGAGTGTGGCATAGTGCAGGGTGCCAGGTCCCCACATGTGGCTGGGGCAGGCCCTCCATCAGTGTCAGCAGCCAGGGATGAGTGTCCTGGGGCAGCGGTGTCCAGGCAGCGCAGGGTGCTCCGCTCCCTGCCATCGCCTGCCGGTCTCCGGGGCCCTGCCTGGTCTCGCCGTCCGTGGCTCGGGCTTGCCCGGCTGTGGGCTGGGCTGTCTGCCGGGCGCGCGTGGGCGGCCGGAGCGGGGCTCGACGTTCCCTCTGCCCCCAGGTGTGTGACTCAGACACGGTGCTGGACCCCGCCTGCACCGCCGAGATGCTCCGCATCCTGGAGGCCGACCCCCGTGTTGGCGGCGTCGGCGGCGACGTGCAGGTACCCCGGTGTGAGGGAGGGCAGCCTGGGGTGGTGAGGCAGGGGCAGGGCTGGGGATGCTGTGGGGCTGTGGTGGTGTCGGGGGGCTGCAGCGGTGCCGGAGCTAACGTCCATCCCCTCCCCAGATCCTGAACAAGTACGACTCGTGGCTCTCCTTCCTGAGCAGCGTGCGGTACTGGATGGCCTTCAACGTGGAACGTGCATGCCAGTCGTACTTCGGGTGCGTGCAGTGCATCAGCGGCCCCCTGGGCATGTACCGCAACGCCCTCCTGCAGCAGTTCCTCGAGGACTGGTACCACCAGACCTTCCTGGGCAGCAAGTGCAGCTTCGGGGACGACCGGCACCTCACCAACCGCGTGCTCAGCCTGGGCTACCGGACCAAGTACACAGCTCGCTCCAAGTGCCTGACAGAGACGCCCACGCGGTACCTGCGCTGGCTCAACCAGCAGACTCGCTGGAGCAAGTCCTATTTCCGTGAGTGGCTCTACAACGCGCTGTGGTTCCACAAGCATCACCTCTGGATGACCTACGAGTCAGTGGTCACCGGCTTCTTCCCCTTTTTCCTCATTGCCACCGTCATCCAGCTCTTCTACCGCGGTCGCATCTGGAACATCCTCCTGTTCCTGCTGACGGTGCAGCTGGTGGGTGTCATCAAGGCCACCTACGCCTGCTTCCTGCGTGGCAGCGCCGAGATGATCTTCATGTCCCTCTACGCCCTCCTCTACATGTCCAGCCTGCTGCCCGCCAAGATCTTTGCCATTGCCACCATCAACAAGTCGGGCTGGGGCACCTCAGGGCGCCGCACCATCGTGGTGAACTTCGTGGGGCTGCTGCCGGTGTCGGTGTGGGTGGCAGTGCTGCTGGGCGGGCTGGCCTACACTGCCTACAGCCAGGACCTCTTCAGCGAGACCGAGGTGGCCTTCCTCATCTCGGGTGCCATCCTCTATGCCTGCTACTGGGTAGCCCTGTTCACCCTCTACCTGGCCATCGTTGCCCGTCGCTGTGGCAAGCGGGAGGAGCAGTGTGGGCTGGCCTTCACTGAGGTCTGACTGGAGTGGTCCCATGTGCTGGGGGCTCCTGTGTGCTGGGGTCATCCTGTGTGCCAGGGCAATCATCCCCAGTCCCCTCTTCCCCCGTCCTGGAGCTGGGATGGTGGAAGTGCTGGATGCTGGGAAGTGCTGGGGTGTCCTTGTATGCCAGACCATCTTAGATCCACTCTTCTATCCCAGAGCTGCCATGTATGGGCAGTGCTGGGTTGAGCCTGTGTGCCAGGGGGTTCCCATATGCCAGTGACTGCCTCCAGTCCTCTCTTCCCCATCCCAGAGCCACCAGGTGCTGGGCAGTGCTAGGGCAACTACCCCCAGTCCTCTCTTCCCCATCCCAGGGCTGACGGGCAGTGCTGAGCGCTGCCACCCCTTGGCATTTCTCATCAAATCTTGAAATCTTGCTATTTTTTTAATTAATATGTTTATTTTTTTCTTATGATCATTTTTCCATCCCAAGCTGGCCGTGGAGAAGCCGAGCCAGGGCTGCCCATCACCCAGCTGGGTGCTGCTGGCCACATCCTTGCTGTGCCCTATGGAGCACCCTGGTGCTGAGCGCTGCTGGCTGCGCTCCCCCCACCCCAATCCAGTTTTCCACCCTTTGGTGCTTTTTATAGGGATTTCAGTCCCATCTCCATGGTGCTGCAGCACTTCCCACCCCCAGGACACACCTGTCCAGTGCAGTGCCGGCACTGCCGGATGGTGCTGCCTCTGCCCCACGGCTGCGTGCGGGCACGTGTCCACAGGGAGCCCCTCCAGCCCTTTCTGGGGGGCTCTGGCTGCTCCAGGAGGGCAGCAGGTCCCTTCAGCTTTGCCAAAGAGCCAAGGGGGTAATCCTGGTGTGGAGAAACTGGGAAACCAGGGGGAGCTGTGGGTTGGGTGGAGCATTCTGCCCACAGGGGCCTTGGTGATGCTTTGGCCAACCCATGGCCCCATCATTCCCACCCCGCTGCCTTCTCAGCAAGGGGAAGACACTGGGATTTAGGCAAGGTGCTTCCCAACCATTCCCCTCCAAAGGGAATTCACCTCTGGGTCCTTTTTTTCAGGACTTGGAGAAACACCCCTTTCTATGATGGAGCTTTTAGCTGTTTTGTTTAATTTAATATGAGGTTTTTTAGACTTTTGTAGCTCTTTGGTATTGTCATGGATGGTTTGTAAATCTATTTATTTTTGAAACTGTCATGGGGATTTTTTTCATATTTTAGGGGGAAAAATGCTGGTTTTTATATCCTGATGGAGTTGTGGAAATAAAGACTCGCATCAAAAACATGATGTGTGCTTTGGAGAGGGTCTCTGGTCTCCCTGCCTTGATTTGAGGGAGGTTGGGGCTGAGTCCCTGCCTGGCACTGGTGTTCCCACAGCTGCAAGAAAGGCAAGAGGGGGACATCTCCATCCTGGCACCTCCGTGGGCCCCTGGGGACTGCTGAGTCCAGGCACTGAGGGCAGCCACCAGGTAGGACACTCCTTGCCCAACAGGAACTGTGTCTCCTAGGGTGACCCACAGGTTTTGTGGCTCTCAGAACAGAGTCATCTTTGGGGGGACAAGTGACCCAGGAAGGGCTCTGGGTGCTCAGACACAGCACCCATCACCCTGAGAGCTCCCCGGGTAGAACAGGGAAGTACAGGTACTACAGGTCCTGGATCTCCTTCAGTCCTTGATTGTCTTCCCAACAGCAGAATGAAGTTCACAGCCCCCATCTGTCCCGCTCACACCTTCTTGGGCACATGGGTGATGATGGGCTTGGGGCGGGTTTTGAAGAGCAGTTTGGTTTTGATGAGGGCAGTGACCGTGTAGTGCCCATGCGGCCCCCCAGGGCCGGGCTGGGGGGCTGCTTCCTCCTTCACCAGCACGGCAAAGGGCTTCTCCAGCTGCACCACCTTCCCGTAGAGGATGTGGTGGCCCACGATGAGTACGGGGATGCCCTGGGGAGAGCGGAGGGTGAGGGTGGGCAGGGCCGGGCTGTCCCCGCTGTGGGGCACTGGGGCCTCACCTCGCAGGTGTAGTGCAGGTCTCCCAGCAGGCTCCCGGCCAGGCCGCCGCTCTGCCGGGGCTCCACCTCGCCCTGCAGCTCCACCAGCACCCACTGGGCCAGGGCCCCGGCCCCGCCACTGCAGGAGAGAGGGGTCACCCAGGGCCCGGCCGTGCCGGCACAGGGGCTGCGGGGCCGGGCCCTGCGCGGCTCACCTGGAGACGACGATCTGCACCATGTCGGGTCCTGTGCGGGGGCTGCAGAGACACGGGCGGGGCAGGGCGTGGGGCAGGGCTGCTACCCCTGGGACCCACAGCCCCCTGTGTCAGCCCCCCACTCTGGGCCCACAGACCCCCGTGTCAGCCCCCCACTCTGGGCCCACAGACCCCCGTGTCCAGCCCCCCAGGACCTACAGGACGTCCCCCGGCCCTCCAACCCCCCCTGGGCCCCACAGACCTCCCCTCAGCGGGCCGTACAACCCCCAGATCCGCCCCACAGACCCCACGCCCAGAATCGCCCCAGACCCCCCCGAGCCCCACAGTCCCTCCCGGTGTCGCCGCCCGGTCCCGCGGGGCTCTGGTGCCCTCCAGTGGCCCCGGGGCCGCCACCCGGGCCGGGCCGGGCCGGGCCAGCTCGGCAGGGCCGTTCGGGGGCCGGACTCCTCCCGTTCCTCTCCCTCCTCCGCCGTGCACGGGCCGCCCCCGCCCCAGTCCCGCTCCCGCCGCTCCCGCACCCGCCGCCGACCGCGCGAATCTCCCGCCGCGCCGCCGCTTCCGCCTCCGGTCACGTGCGGGCCCGGGGCGGCCCCGGTTCCGGCGCGCCGCGCGCACGTGGGGCGGAGCGGGGCCGGGAGCGGCACCGGAGCGGGGACCGGCACCACCGCAGCGGGGCCGGGAACGGGACCGGAGCGGGGCCAGCACCGGAGCGGGGACCGGCACCACCGGAGCGGGGCCGGGAACGGGACCGGAGCGGGGCCAGCACCGGAGCGGGGACCGGCACCACCGGAGCGGGGCCGGGAGCAGGACCGGAGCGGCACCGGCACCGGAGCGGGGCCGGAGCCGCCGGGGCGCGATGGGCGAGTTCGAGGTGCACCGGGTGAGGTTCTTCGGGCTGGTGCCGGCGGGCGTGCGCTGCCTCGCCTGCCAGCCCCGGGGCACCCGCCTGGCCCTGGCCCGCACCGACGGCGCCGTCGAGGTGTACAACTTCGCCGCCAACTACTACCAGGAGAAGGTGAGGCCGCCGGTATGAGCCGTACCGGGCAGTGCTGGGCCTGTACCGGACCTTCACAGAGCCGTACCGAGCCTGTACCGGGCTTTATTTTACCCTACGGGTCCGTACGGAGCCTCCACTGGGCCTGTATCGAGCCGCACTGGGCCATACAGGGGCTGTCCCGGCTCTGTTTGTCACACCGTGCCATGCTGTGCTGTGACACCTGTCCCTCCGCAGGTGATCCCCGGGCACGAGGCGCGGGCGGTGGAGTCGCTGTGCTGGGCCGCCGGGGACCGGCTGTTCGGGGCCGGGCTCAGCGGGGACATCACCGAGTACGACCTGGCCCGGCTGAGCGCGGCCCGTGGCACCGACGGCGGCGGGGGCCCCATCTGGAGCATGGCAGCCAACAGCACCGGCACCCAGCTGGCGGTGAGTCCCGCCTGGCACGGCACCGGAGGGCACCGGGACGTCCTCCGGTGCTGCCAGGCTGACCCCCAGTCCCTGCAGATCGGCTGCGAGGACGGCTCTGTGAAGATCTTCCAAGTCGTTCCTGGAGGGATCCAGTTTGAGCGGAACCTGGACCGGCGGAAAGGTGGGTCTGGGCAGCAGCTCTGTCCCTCTGTCCCTCCTGCTGGTGTCCTGGTGACCGAGGGGCTGTGAGCCCGCGAGGTCACACCTGGACCTTCCCTCCCCAGGCCGTGTCCTGTGCCTGTCCTGGCACCCCTCGAACACCCACATCGCCGCCGGCTCCATCGACGTCTTCCGTGTCATCGACGTCGCTTCAGGTACCTCCTGCCCCGGGGGGTGACCCCGGCCTGTCCCATGGCACTGCCAGCCCCTGTGTGCTCTGGGGGATCCCCAGCCACCTCCAGCTGTCCTCCCCCTGCAGGTCAGACAGTGCAGAGGATCATGGTGAACTACCACATGGAGAAGACGAAGCGCGAGTGTGTGGTCTGGGCCATCGCCCTCCTCTCCAAAGGCAGCGTGGTCACTGCCGACTCCTTCGGGAGGGTGCAGTTCTGGGACTGGCAGCAGGGCACGCTGGCAGAGTCCCACACCGTCAGCACCTCGGCCGCGCTCTCGCTGGCCGTGTCGGAGGTGGGTGAGACCCCTGTGCCCCCCCTGAGCTGACAGGGGTCTGTGGCAGGAGCTGGGGACTTGGTGCCTCCTGCCAGTGCCCTCCCGCTCTGCTCCCACAACCCCATCCGCATTTTCGTCCCCAGAGGGAGGACAGCATGGTCGTGGGCACCTCGACCGGGGCCACCTACCAGCTGCAGCTGCTGCCGGTGAAGCTGGGCGGGTCAGAGAAGCGCTGGGTGCGAACCAAGCCCTTCCAGTACCACAGCCACGACGTGCGGGCCGTGGCACACAGCGCGACCGCCCTCATCTCGGGGGGTAGGACTGCCGGGGGCACCGGGGTGGGCCGGACCTCCCCTCCCATTAGCGACTGGGCTGATCCTTGTTTGGCTTCCAGGCCTGGATGCCCAGCTGGTGATCCGCCCGCTGATGGAGAAGGTGCAGAAGAAGGGCTACGACGCAGCGCTCCGAAAATTCACCTTTCCCCACGTGAGTGACACTTGTAGTGGAGTCTCGTGGGTGGTGGGGCAGGCAGTCAGGGCTGGATCTTTCTGCGGGAGAAGCTTGACCTCCTTGCCCCTCTGGGTGCCCTCCTTGCCCTGACAGGGTCCCTTCTCTGCCCCATTGTGCCCCCTGCCTTTGACCTGATGCATCTGGAGGCTTCTGCCAAGGAGAGGTAGAAGTTGGCAAGCTGGTCTTGCTGGTTCTGCCAGATCTCTGTCTCCAGGCTCCCATCCCATGGGACCTGATTCCTTGTTCTCCCCCACCTTGGAGTCTCCAGCAGCCCAGTGTGTTCCGAGGGTGCCCCAGCTCGTTGTGTCAGGCTGTGGGTCCGTGATAGTCTGGCCATTTCTGTGATATCCTGCCTGTTTCTCCACGCAGCGACGCCTTGTCTCCTGTGCCAGGAAAGCCCGACTGCTCCTCTTCCAGTTCTCCCAGCACCTGGAGCTCTGGAGACTCGGCTCCACCGAAGAGAGTGGTGAGTTGCAGGTGCAGCTCTCTGGTGTTGGCCCTGTGGCAGAATTTCGGGGTTGAGCTGTCCTGTACCTCGGGGAAGGGTCTGGTTGCTCCCCAAAGGATCCTCAGCTACCCAACAGGACTCATGTGGTTTTCCCACCACCGCTGATGCTCTGTGTGGTTTCTTGTCCCAGGAAAGGACGGCGAGGTCCTTCCCTTGTGCCGCATGCCCGAGCACCTCGTGCAGATCAAGAGCAAGGTAGGGCTGAGCAGGGCTGGGGGTCCCCCTCAGGCAGCCAAGGGGTGTGTGGTGGGCTCTGGGGGTGCCCCGGGCCCCTCTGAGCCCTGCAGTGTTCCCAGGGCCCGGAGCACATCTACTGCAGCTGTGTCTCACCCTGTGGCACCTGGCTCGGCTACTCCACCGCCTCCCGCCTCCACCTGTACCGCGTGCGCTGCGACGGTGACAGCGTCAGCCTCAGGAAGGTCAGGAGAGTGCTGGGCCCTGCCGTGCAAGGGTGGAGGGGCTGCAGGGTTACAGGGGGCTGGTGTGGGCAGTGTCACAACAGGGACAGCGGTGGGTGGCAGAGGGGTCCCAGTGGGCTGGTGTGGTCCCGGGGCGTTGTCATGGCTGGTGTTACATGGAGGGAGCACTGGTGGCAGTGGCAGGGCTGTCATTGCTGTGTTCTCCCAGGTCCAGGTGCCCAAGGTGCTGCCTCCAGCCTACCAGCTCCAGTTCTCCGCTGACTCTGACAGCCTCTTTGTTGCCTCTGCACAAGGATCTGTCTACGTCCTGCAGCTGCTGGAGCCGGGGGGCTGCAAACACCTGCACACACTGCGGCCACCCTCAGGTGTGGGCTGAGGGCAGTGGGGGGTCCCTGGGCTGAGGGCAGTGGGGGGTCCCTGGGCTGGGGGCAGGGGGGTTCCTGGGCTGAGGGCAGTGGGGGGTCCCTGGGCTGAGGGCAGGGGGGTCCCTGGGCTCTGCATCCCCTCCACACTGTGGGTGTAGAGAGGGGTCTGTGTGTGCATCCTTCCTGGGCGTGTTTGTGCTGCCCTCGTGGCCTGGCATCAGATGGGCAGGGGGAATGTGGGTCTGAGTGTCCCCTGATGGAGTCTGGGGCTCCAGCACCCCTTACAGCTGGGGGGTCTCTCTGCAGGGTGCTCCGAGGCTGTTTACCTGCTGGCACCAAGCACAGATGGGCACTGGCTGGCAGCTGTCAGTGGGGACTGGGCCATCCATGTCTACAACCTGAAATGCTTCAAGGTGGGTGCGGGGGGTGACCCCCTGCTGCTCCTCTTCCTCAGGGGACAGGAGGTTCAGTGGGCAGGGCCCCTCCCTGAGAGCCATCGCTGTGTCCCTGGAGCAGGGCTGGGGTGTGTGGGAAAGGGGGTCAGGAAACTCCAGGGGTGGGTGTGAGGGAAGAGGGGTCAGGCATCCCCAGACTTCAGTTAGGAGTGGTGTGTAGGAAAGGGGGCCAGAGGTGGCCCTGGGGGCTCTGATTTGGGAATGGGGGTGTGGGGAGAGGGTTCAGAGGCAGCCCTGGTGGGTCCCATCAGCCACTGTCCTTCCTGCAGCATCACTGCGTGGTGCCCACCTACAACTGTGCTGTGACAGCCCTCGCCATCCACCCCAGCACCAACAACCTCGTCATTGCCTACTCAGACCAGCAGGTAGGAGCTCTCCTGCTCCAGCCCTCGTGGCTGTGGTCCCTTCCCTGTAACTCTCCCTGCCCTCAGGGCTTTCCACACCGGCTCCAGGGCCCATCTGGCTGTCTCTGGAGCTGGGGCTGCCCGTGTGCTGGTGTGGGGGTGATGCCAGGCAGGAGCAGACCCCTGAGCTGCCCCATGCCCCCCTGTGCCCGTGCAGCTGGTGGAGTTCAGCATCCCTGAGCAGCAGTACACGGCCTGGAGCCGCACGGTGCAGAGCCGGGGGCTGCACCGCTGCTGGCTGGAGCGCGACTCACCCATCACCAACATCACCTTCAACCCCAAGAACCCCTCACACATCCTGCTCCACGACACCTACTTGTTCTGCATCCTGGACAAGTCCCTGGTGAGCCTGGGGGTGCCCAGGGTATGTGCCTGTGGGAGCAAGGGTGGCCTGGGCAGTGCTGACCTGAGCCATGCCCACTCCCCACAGCCCCTGCCTGACGACAACACCCCCTTGATGAACCAGAGCACCCTGAAACAGCTCCCAGAGATGGCCAGGAAGCGGCAGCTCCACGCCTTCAAGATCTGCAAGAAGTTCCAGGTGGGTGATGGTGTCAAGGAGCAGAATCAGAAGGGTGCTTGGACTCTGGAGAGGGACTTTGGACAAGGGCCTGGAGGGACAGAGTGAGGGGAAATGGCTTCCCACTGCCAGAGGGCAGGGTTAGATGGGATATTGGAAAGAAATTCTGCCCTGGGAAGATGGGCAGGCCCTGGCACAGATTGCCCAGAGAAGCTGTGGCTGCCCCATCCCTGGAAGTGTTCAAGACCAGGTTGGACAGGGCTTGGAGCAACTTGGGCTGGTGGAAGGTGTTCCATGGCAGGGAGTGGAATAGAGTGAACTTTAAGGTATCTTCCCTCCGAAATCATTCCTTGATTCTGTGCTTCCCATTTCCTGCCCTGCAGCCCCTGCTCTTCATGGACCTGCTGGATGAGAACTCCCTGGTTGTGGTGGAACGACCCATCATGGACTTCAAAACCCAGCTGCCCCTGCCTGTCCAACAGAAGAAATTTGGCACCTGAGAGCAGAACAAGCCGCTCCAGCCTCAGGAACTGCCTCTGTGTTGCTTTCCTGGGGCACTGTAGGAATTTTCTTAGGGTGCTGTAGGAATAAAACCTCTCTGTTCTGTACATCTCTGGGCTCAGCGCTCATCCATGCTCTGTTGTCACACCACCCTGTCACCCTGATCCTTACATCCCTCTGCTTCTCCTCCCCAGAGCCAAGGGACAAGGTGATACCCCAAATTCCAAACTTCCTCCCTGGCAGTGTCAAATCCCAGTGTTGCCTTCCCTCTCCCCAGCACCTGCACGGGTCTGTGGGTGCTGTGTGGGGCAGGGAAGCCTGACTCCCTAAGGATGGGGCTCTGTGGGTGCTGTGTGGGGCAGGGAAGCCTTATTTGCTCAGGATGCAAGGAGGGAAATTGGGGAATCCCTGAGAATAAGGGAGACAGAGGTTGTAATAATGCCAGGGTCATGGGTTCAATCCCCTGTGTGGGCCGTTGACTTAAGAGTTGGACTCGATGATCCTTGTGGGTCCCTTCCAACTCAGAATAGGTTAGTGATTCTGGGTGGTGTGAAATAAATCGCAGCGCGCCAAATAAATCACAACGCCAGACATGGCGCGCGGGGGCGTGGCCTCCCCGCCCACCCCCTCCGGCGCGACCAATCGCAGCAGCGGTGGCCCGGGCGCCGCTGCTGCGATTGGTCGCACCGGAAGGGAGGGCGGAGCTTCCCCAGCCCGTCCCGCTCCATATCCTCGAACCTACCGGAGCGCGCCATGCGGGCGGGGGCGTGGTTAAAAACCACGCCCATACCGTAAGCCCCGCCCCTTCTCCCGGTTACCGGTGGTGGCGGCAGAGGCGGCATGGCCGTGTGGACCCGGGCTTGTAAAACGGGGCTGCTGGAGCTGCTCCTGCGGGAGCGCTGGGTCCGCGTGTCGGCGGAACTGAGCGGGGAGACCTTGAGCTTAACGGCGGAACCGGGGAGCGGCGATGCGTCGGTGGTGAACGGCGTGGTGAACGGCGGCAGCGCGGAGGCGGCGGCGGCACCCGGTTGCGTGAGGAGGGTGCGAGTGGTGAAAGCGGAGGCGGGAGGGCTCGGGATCAGCATTAAGGGAGGTCGGGAGAATCGGATGCCGGTGCTGATCTCACGGATCTTCCCGGGATTGGCGGCGGAAAGGAGCGGGGCGCTCCGGTTAGGCGACGCCATCCTCGCCGTTAACGGCGTCGATCTCCGCGATGCCACCCACGATCAAGCCGTGCAGGCGCTGAAGAGAGCCGGGAGGGAGGTCATCCTCGAAGGTAACGCCTAAACCCCCTCCTCTCTCCCCCCAAATCCACCCCACGAGTGCCCGGTGCTCCCCCGGCCCCCTCCCCGCTGTCCCCCGCCGTTACCGGGTCCCAGCACACCCCCTGCCGCTGTCACCGGGCTCCGGGACCCCCCGCTTGGGCTCCTTTTCCGGGTGCGGGACGCCACTCCCCGCAGCCCGGTCCTGGTGCGTGTGTGTGTCCCCAAACCCGCCAGCCCCGGTGTGCCCCGCTGGCCCGGGCACAGGGACTGGGCTGTCCCCTCCCCCGGCATGGTGTTCCCTCTGTGGTGGGATGGGGACCCCTCACAGCTGGGGACAAGGAGGGGACATCCCACTGACTGTGTCCCCCCAGGACAGAGCTGGGGGCCCCGGGGACTGAGTGGGCATTCCCTGTGGTCCTCCAGGATGGGCCGGGGTGCCCTGGCTGCAGAGTCCCCCTTCACCCTGTCTTTGGTGAAGGAACCTTCAGAGTGGGCAGGGGTGTCCCCCGGGAGGGCTGTGGCCTCAGGGCTTGGTTTGGGGTCTGCCCATGTCCCGGTGTGCCCCGTGTGCCCGCGGGCTCTGTGTCCCTGTGGGCCCCGTGCCCGCGGCACAGCTGGCTCAGGACTGGCCCGACGGAGCCACCGGCTCCTGCCCGACCTGTTCCCGGCAGCCCGACAAGCTCGGGCAGGACCTGCCCAGCCCGTTGGCACGGCACAGGGCTCGTGCCATGGGGCACTGTGAGGACACGAGCCCCCTGTGATGCGGGTCAGGGTGGCCCGTGCAGGTCCGTGGTGCCACACACGCCGTCCTGGTGTCCTGCTACGTCCATCTGTCCTCCAGTGTGTGAGGCTGCTCCATGGACACAGTGCCTGGCAGGCACTGGGCACGGGGATGGTGCTGCTGCTCACCCCACTGCTCCTGGGACGCTGTTCCTGCATGAGGGGAGATGGGTGGGCTCCCTGGTGTGGGCACAGCTGGCACGGTGTGGCTCAGCCACAGCTGGGGCGCTGTGGGGGCTGAGCTGGAGCTGCGGTTTTGGGCTTGGTGCTTGGGCCAGGGCCACCAGCGGAGGCAGCCAGATCCCCACGGGACCCTCGCCGGATCCACCACGTCCTTCCTCACACTGCCCAGCCTTTGATCTCGTCCCACAGGAGCCTCCAGCCCCGTGGCGTGTTTGTCCCTTACTTCCGCCATGGGCACGGGCACTGGGGCAGCCACCTCTTCCCTTCCTTTCCCTTCCTTTCCCTTCCTTTCCCTTCCTTTCCCTTCCTTTCCCTTCCCATGCAGCTGGACACTGCTGGTCCAGTGCCTGTGGTGAGACTGTCCAGTGTCCACCTGGCATCAGTGACCCCAGAGAGGAGCTAGAGGGGACAAAGGCTGTGCCATCCAACCCTGTCCCTCCTCACCAGCCCCGCTGTGACCACCCTGATGGGTGCCAAGCCTTCTCCTGGGTGGAGGTGGGAGCATCAGCCCTGTGCCAGCACCTCAGTGGGGCTGGTGTCACCCACCCTGGCCACTGGGTTTGGCCACAGAGCCCATGCCAGCCACTTCCCCCTGGTGCCCACAGGCCCAGTCATGCTCTGTCGCCCTGGGGGAAGGGAGCCCTTCCGCCCTGAGGGCAGCTGAGGGCGAGGTCTGGCTGTGGCCACACGCTGCCAGGGGGACAGCCAGGCACGAGTGAGCGCTGGGACACCTCGCTGGTGTTCCTTGCCGGGGGCAGGGACTGGGCCCTGCTGGGGCTGGTGTGACCCTGGCAGTGCCGAGCAGCCGGAGCCGCCGCCTTCCTGCGGCGGGACGGGCGAGGGGCGCAGATGACAGCTGGGTTTCCTTTGTGGTGAGCGCGGAGGTGGGGCCACAGTGGCTGTGCTGGGGCAGCAGTGGCTGTGCAAGGGTGGCTGTGCCAGGGCAGCAGTGGCTGTGCCAGGGTGGCTGTGCCAGGGCAGCAGTGGCTGTGCAAGGGTGGCTGTGCTGGGGCAGCAGTGGCTGTGCAAGGGTGGCTGTGCCAGGGCAGCAGTGGCTGTGCCAGGGTGGCTGTGCTGGGGCAGCTGTGTGCTGGCCACCAGCTTGCCAGAAGTAGAAGGGATGGTGGCAGGTGTCACTGCCCCACTGCCAGTCTCATGCTCACTGGCATGGGGTGCTCCATGCTCCTACCTGCACCATGGGTGCATCCCACTGAAAACTTAGAGCCATGTCTGCTGCCATCCCCACTGGCAGACATAGTCCTGGGCTTCCACCAGTCCCAGTCACCAGCAAGAGCCCACACTCCTCTGGCAGTGCCCTGGCACAGAACTGTGGCTCCAGTGCCGCTGACCGTCCTGCTGGGCCTCTCGCCCTCCTGGCTCCGGAGCTGTGTTGGATTCAGCGCTGACACCGTGGGGTCACGGCACTGTGGGCTGGAACCCCCATGGGCTGAGCTCCCGCCCAGCACTGGAGGCAGCTGCCCACATCTGGCAAACATCTGCCGAGCGGCCCCGCGGCGGGAGCTGCTGGCCGTGCTGCTGCCCGCGGCGCTGCCTGCCCTGCCTGGCCTGGCCGCGGGATTAGGGGTGCGGGGACGGCGGTAATCCCGGGATCAGCTCGGCGGCAGCTAATATTAACTGCTGTGCTGCCCACAGCAAGGACAGGCACCTCGTGGCAGCTCGGCGGCTCAGCAGAACCAGTGGCAGGGTGGGGGGCCGCTGTCTCCTGCCCACTCCTCATCCCTGCTCCCCATCCCTGCTCCCCATTCCAGCTCCCCCTTCCTCCCCAGCAGTCCCACAGCAGGGCATTGGCAGTGCCACAACCTGGGCCCCAGCACTGCTGTGGTTCCCAGCCCGGCAGACCTGGCCATGGCGTCGTGCTGGCTCCACGGATCCTTTCCCCGCTCACTTTCCAGGCATTACAGCCTATTTGCTGTTTTGGTTTGGTTTCCCTCTCGCTGCCCCATCTCAGTCCCCAGCGCGTCCCTCCCTTGGCCTTGGCTGCTGGGGCCGGGCGGGGGTCCAGGGCTGCCGTCAGAGGGGTGGTGCTGGGGTGGGCCACTCCCGGGGGAGCAGAAGCTGGAGCTGGTGCCTCCTTCCTTCCTTCCCGGCCTGAAGAGGCGCGTGGAGCCGGGATGTCTTGGCTGCACACCCCTCAGAGACTGCCTGCTGTGGGGTCAGCCGTCGGCGTCGCCTGCGGTGCTGGAAACTTGGCGGGCGCAGTCCTGGCTGCTCCGGCAGCGGCAGGGCAGGATGGGACCAGGATGGGCTGCAGCCTGACCTCCTGCCCAGCACTATTGTCCTGTGCCGCCTTCCCCTTCCCACGCCCGTGCCGGCACTGGAATGAGCTGCCAGTGCCGTCCTTCACTCGGGACATCCCCGACCCAGGCAGGGTGGGACCCCCCCGAGACCCTCCAAGCCTTGGTGTGTGTAGGGAGGGGGTGTAACCCCACAGACAGAGCGTCCCCAGGGCACAGGGCTGTGGCACTGGGGTGCAGGACCCTGCCCAGCCCTGACTGTCCCCCCATTATCCCCTCAGTGAAGTACATGCGGGAGGTGACCCCCTACATCAAGAAGCCATCGCTGGTGTCAGACCTGCCATGGGAGGGGGCGGCCCCACAGTCCCCCAGCCTGAGTGGCAGTGAGGACTCGGGGTCCCCCCAGCACCAGGGGCCTCGTGACCGCAAGGTGATCTCCCTCAAGATGTGCTTCGCTGCCCGGAACCTCAGCATGCCCGACCTGGAGAACAGGTGAGGGCAGGGGCTGTGGGTGGGTGCTGGTGTGGGGACCCTGCTCACCACAGGCCCCTGGGCAGGGCTGGGGGCTGTCCTTCGCTGAGGCCATGACCTCTTGTTTCCCTTCCTGTGGAAGGACAGTCCAGAGGGTTGGCTGAGGCCAGGGCTGTGCCATGTCCTCCCTCACACCCTTGGCAGCCCCTCTGCCTAAAAGGGGTGGTATAAAAGCCCTGGCAGAGCTGGCCCTGTGCTGCACTGGCAGCTCTCTAGTATGGCAGGAGCCTCAGGCCAGTGCAGCCAGTTTGTTGTGCTGGGCACAGGCAGGAGCCCACTTGGCTGGGTGCCGATGTCCCACCCTGCTCCATGTCCCGATACCCCACCCATGCCTGGTCCCTGTCCCCTCCCAGGCTGATCGAGCTGCACTCACCAGACAGCCGGAACACGCTGGTGCTGCGGTGCCGGGACACGGCCACGGCCCACGCCTGGTTCAGTGCCCTGCACGCCAACATCACCGCGCTGCTGCCACAGGTCCTGGCCGAGCTCAACGCCACGCTGGGCTCCGGCAGCCCCACGGCCGGCCGGGAGGTGAAGCACATTGCCTGGCTGGCAGAGCAGGTACACACCGACAGGGTGTGCTGGGAGGCTCCCGGGGATGGCAGTGCCAGAGGAATGTGCTGATGATGTCACTGGGGCTGCGGATGCAGCTGGAGAGCTGAGCCTGAGCACCAGCTCGGCCACTCTCCCATCTGTGCCCTGGTAATGGCAGTGCTTTCTACACCCTAAGCCCCCCTTCCCACTGGGATTTCCTAGCTGGAGACACTTGTCACACCCTCCTTTTTTGATGAATTCAGTGCTTGAGAGTTGCAGATGGGGCACGGTGGTGAGCAGGATCCCTGGGGACGGCTTCTGGCATGGTTTTCTAGGATAGAATCATAGATGATAGAAGGTGGCAGCACCTTGGATGCTGCTGAGATCCTGTCAGTGTGGAGCCTCTGGGCTGGGGACCATCCAGCCACAGGTACAGGGATTAGGGTGCCTGGGCAGCAGTGGGTACCTGCAGCCCCTTGTGCCCCTCACGGTGCTCTTGTGCCCGGCAGGCACGGCTGGACGGCGGGCGGCAGCAGTGGCGGCCGGTGCTCATGGCAGTGACCGAGAAGGACCTGCTGCTGTACGATGGGATGCCCTGGACCAGGGACGCCTGGGCCTCCCCCTGCCACAGCTACCCGCTGGTGGCCACCAGGTGGGCTGGGCTGGGCCCTCCTGGGGACCAGTGCCCCTTGGCTGAGCTGTGGCTCTGCCTCTTGGAGCAGGGGGAAACACCCCAGCGCCGATGGGTGTGGGGTGATGTGGTGCTGGCACTGCCATTGCACCCCTGAGCACCCAATCCATCTGTGTCCCACCCCCCAGGCTGGTCCACTCGGGCTCCGGGCGCCGCTCGCCCGCGCTGGGCTCAGAGCTGACCTTCGCCACGCGGACCGGCTCGCGCCAGGGCGTGGAGATGCACGTGTTCCGCGTGGAGACACACCGGGACCTCTCCGCCTGGACACGAGTCCTGGTGCAGGGCTGCCACGCCGCCGCCGAGCTCATCAAGGAGGTGACTGTGGGTGAGTGCCACGGGGAGCCCAGGGATCCCTCTATTGCCCCTGTGGGAGCTGGCAGGGGGCTGGTCTGATGGGGGCTGTGCCTGCAGGCTGCACGCTGGGTGGGCAGGAGGTGCAGCTCTCCATCCACTATGAGGGTGGATTCACCATCTCCCGGGAGGAGCCGGGCACCGCCAGCGTCCTCTTCCGCTACCCCTACGAGCGGCTGAAGATGTCGGCGGACGATGGCATCAGGACCCTCTACCTGGATTTCGGGGGCCCCGAGGGGGAGCTGGTGAGGAGGGGGCAGCTGGGCTCACCCCTTTGTTTGGGGGTTTGCCTCCAGGGGTGGTTCCTTCTTCCCCTCAACCCTGCAGTGTCCCAGGTGCCTGGACCTATTGGGTTGGGCAGGTTGGGATCCCCCATGCTGTGATCTAGTGCTCCCTGTGGAGGGGGCCATTGGGGTTGGAGGGGCTGACACCGCTCTCCATCTCCCCACAGGCCCTGGACCTGCACTCCTGCCCCAAGCCCATCGTGTTTGTCCTGCACACCTTCCTCTCGGCCAAAGTCACCCGCATGGGGCTGCTGGCATAAGTGCCCTGGTCCCCCACGCTGTCAGGAACCAGCTGGGGGTCATGGAGGGACCCCCAACCTCTCCTGCCCCACCAGTGCCTTGCTGGGGCCGGGATCCCTGCCCTGAGAACCTCTAGGAATGCGGCAGGATGGCTCCCCAGGGGGAGGATGAACCCTTCCTGCCCCACACCAGCACCCCCAGACCCCCCAGTGCCCCTAGGGGGTGTTTTGGGGTACAGACACCAGCTTTAATCCCCCCGGGGCTGAAGCCATTGCTGATCTCACCACCTGTGCCTTGGAGCGGGGCCAGCCTGGCCCCCACACCTGGGGGACCCTGGTGCTCCACAGCCCACATCTGGGGACCCCCCATGCTCCCAACCCACGTCTGGGGGTCCAGTCTGGTGGGCTCCCTGTAAGGGGACCACATTGTCCCCACATGGGACAGGGCTGGGGCTGTGGGACCTCCCCATTGCTGCACAAGCAGTCCCTGTGCCCCACTGGGACAGGGGGTGCACATTTTTTTCTTACGGGGGGCACTCAGGAGTGCAAAAAGGGGTGCCCAAGCCCAGGGTGCTGGTCCCTGGGGCTCAGTCCCCCCACTGCTCCCCAGCAGTGACCCCCAAACCTCCCAAAGCCAGAACAACGCCGTGTCTCTGCCCTGGGTGGGGGGTGGGGGCTGTCCCCCCCAGCCACTGCTGCCAGTGCCCCCCACTGGAGGGGGGTCCCCAGAGTTTGGGGCAGGACACGTAGATTGATGCACTTTCGCTTTTTGTACTTTCCCTCCCCCCTCGGGGGCAGTTTCCGTGCCCGGGGGTGCCCAGGGGGTCCCAGGCAGTGCCAGAGCAGGACCTCCAGGGCTCCCCCTCCCACCAAGGCCCTGGCACCCCCAGCCAAGCTCCTGCACAGTTCTCTGCTGCCAGGAGGCTGTGCTGGCCGGTGGGTCCCAGGGGGTCCCATGAGGTGCTGCCCCCCCTTCTATTTTTGTATTCTTTGTAAATCGCTATTTATATCAGATTGCCTTTTCCGTGGGCTCCGAGTCTCATTTTGGAGGGGGGGGCCCAGGGGTGTGGTCACAGTGTGTGCCCCAGCGGGGCAATTAATTCCCAGTACAGCACAGGGAGAGGGGGGTGGGCTGTGCAAGAGAGACTGGGATGTACTGGACAGTTTGGTGTGGGGCTGGTGGGGGGCCTAAGGGTTCTCTGGAAGGGCTGAGGGGTTCTCTTGGAGGTCTGGAGGCCTCTGGGGAGGACTGGGGGATTTCTGGAAGGAATGGAAGGATCTCTGGCCATACTGGGGTGGAGTCTCTGGGATTTCTGGGGGAGTGTGTGTGTGCAGGTCTGTCTTGTACACCTGTGCGTGCACACACACACACACACACAGAGATACACACACAGACAGACACACACAGATACACACAGACACACAAGAAAACACGCATTTTGGGGGTGTCTGTGGGTGCACACATATATTGGGAATGTGGGTATACACACACGGACACACATGAACACAAACATGCACACATGAACACAGACATACATGCACACATGAGCACACACATACATGCACAAATGAGCGCACACATACATGCACGCACACATGAGCACAGACATACACATGCACACATGAGCACAGACATACATGCACACATGAACACAGACATACACATGCACACATGAGC
>JAWWEV010000022.1:20002756-20015646 GCA_035583235.1 Hafferia zeledoni
CACGGGCGGGCCCAGCACCTGCCGCCGCAGCGCCCGCCAGTACGAGCGCTCCCGCCGGGCCCAGCCCGCCGCGTCCCCGTCCCCGCACCCGCGGCACGGGGCGACCGGGAGCCCTGGGGGGATCGGGAGCCCCGCGGGCACCGGGCGGGCCCGGCCCGCAGCCCGGCCCAGCGCCGCCGCCATCGCGCACCGGGTGCGCGCGCACCCGCGGGGCAGCGCCCCCTGCCGGCCCCGGTGCGGCCAGGAAACGGGGCTGGGGGGGATACGGGAGGGGGATCCCGCTACGGGAGGGGGGAGATCCCAGTACGGGAGGGGAATCCCAGTGTGGGAAGGGGATCCCGGTGCGGGCGGGGGTCCCGCGGGCAGGGCTGGGCGATGTGTCACTGCCGCGGGGTGACACGGCCCGGCCGCGCCGCCCTCCGGCTACCCCGTGGCCACCGGGTCACCCGGCAGCGCAGCCCCGCCGGGGGGGCTCTCGGGGGGCTCGGTGGGCATGGCTGCTGTTTTCCCCTCCGGACACAGGGCGGGCTCCTGGGCCGGCTCCTCCTCTCCCGGGGCCGGTGGAAGCAGGAAGGCCAGCGGCTCCCTGACTGCAGCCACATCGATGCGGCCCAGGCGGCCGAAACGCTGCAGCTGCGTGGGGGGCACGCCTGGCAGAGGGAGAGCAGGGTCAGGGGGGGCTGCGGGCAACGGGACCCCCACAGAGGGGCAGCAGCAGGGCAGGCCCACTGAATGTTGGGGGCAGCCACAGGTGGGGGGGCACAGCCACCACCATAGCTCTGCCCCACCTGCGGCTGCCCCTCCCCAAGAAAAGGCAACCCCAGGATCTCACCCAGTGCCTGTGCGATCTGTGCCGGAGGGAAAAGCACCTGCAGGCAGCGGTTCAGGTAAGGCAGCAGGTCCTCCAGGAAGGCCGTGCAGAACTGGGCAAAGAGCTCCTGCTCCCGCCCACTGAAAGCCGCCTCCTCCGCACGGTGGAAGGCCAGGATGGTTTTGGTCACCTGGGGAGAGAGGCAGAGGTGTTGCCTGGGGGTGACTGGCTGAAAATGAGCCCAGAGGAGCAAGGAGGCCCATGGCATCTGGCTTGGAGCAGCAACAGTGTGGCCAAAGGACCAGGGCAGTGACTGTTCCCTGTGCTGGGCACTGCTGACGCCACACCTGGAATTCTGTAGCCTGATTTGGGCCCCTCCAAGAAAGACATTGAGAGGCTGGAGAGTGTCCAGAGAAGGGAACGGAGCTGGGGAGGGGGCTGGACTACCAGAATAAGCTGAGGGAGCTGGGGGTGCTCAGCCTGGAGAAAAGGAGGCTCAGGGGTGACCTCACCCTCTGCAACTCCCTGACAGGAGGGGAAAGCCAGGGTGGGTCAGGTTCTGCTCTCAGGGAACAAGGCACAGGACAAGAGGAAATGGCCTCAAGCTGCACTAGGTTTAGGGTGGATATTTGGGAATTTTTTTATGGAAAGGGCTGTCAAGCTGTGGCACAGGCTGCCCAGAGCAGTGGTGGAGACTCCAGCCCTTGGGAGATTTAAAAGCTGCATGGATGTGGCTCTTGGGGACATGAGTCAGTGGTGGCTTTGGCAGTGCTGGGGAGTGTTTGGCCTGCATTATCTCAGAAACTTTTCCAACCCACTCAGGCCAGGCAAAACCTGTCCCATGCTTTCCCAGGACAAGTCCCAGCTCCATCCCCCAGACTCACCTCACCAAGGGCACTGTCCAGGCAAGCAGTGACATCCTGTGCCAGGGCAATGGGGCAGCAGAGCCGCAGGTCATTGAAGGCGACGAGGAGGCCGTTGAGGAAGCAGGCAAGGGGTGGGAAGTCCAGCAGCACCATGGGGGGCTGCAGCGTCCCAGGCTGGGCTGAGGGCACCAGGGCCCCCGCAGCACCGCCCAGCACGGCCGGCGCCGAGATCAGCGTGTAGGAGTTCATCTCCTCCCGGAATTTCTCCACCGTCTCCTCCACCGCCTTCCTGAAGGCGTCGGCGGCCACGCGCTGGAAGAGGGGGGCCAGCTGCCCGCGGAAATCGGCACCCACCCTGCTGAAGGACAGCCCGAAGTACATGCACTGCCCCAGCAGCGAGTCCAGCCGGCCGCCCACCCCGCGCGCCAGGTCGCGCTCCAGCGTGCGCAGGAACTCGGACACCTTCTGCAGCACCCAGCCGTGGAAGATGGCCCCCTCGGCCGGCGCCGCGCCCTCGGCCGGCACCAGCGGCTCCTCGTCCGAGAAGATGGCGCGGTACTGGGTGACGATGTCGAAGAGGTGCACCCGGCAGGCCTCGATGGTCTTGGTGATGTGCAGGTAGGGGTCGCGGTCGGGGATGGCGGCCTGGATGGAGCGCAGCCACGCGTCCCGCGCCTGCAGGAACTTGACGCGCAGCTCGGCCTCGGTGAGCACGTCCATGCGGCGCAGGAAGCCGATGACGCGCAGGCACGCCGGCAGCGCCAGGTTGGTGCGCAGCTGCTGGATCAGCTGCGTCAGCATCAGCTGCGCCGACTGGCGAACCTCCTCCACGATGCCCTGCGAGGGGACAGGGCTCTCAGCGGGGCTGGCGTGGGGCGGGGCAGGGCTCACCTGGACTGTGGGGCGGGGCAGGGCTCACCTGGACTGTGGGGCAGGGACAGAGTGGGGCTCACCTGGACTGTGGGGCAGGGACAGAGTGGGGCTCACCTGGACTGTGGGGCGGGGCAGTGCAGGGCTCACCTGGACTGTGGGGCAGGGACAGAGTGGGGCTCACCTGGATCATGGGTCAGGGCCAGAGTGGGGCTCACATGGACTGTGGGGCAGGGACAGTGCAGGGCTCACCTGGATGACGGGGATGCTGCTGTGCTTCCTCTCCAGCCGCCGCACGTAGGCCGCGAGCTCCAGCGCCTCCTCGTAGTAGCCGTTGCGGACACAGGTGTCCATGAGCTGGGGGATCTCCAGGATCTCCAGGATCTCCGTGTGCCGGTTCAGGGTCAGGCTGTTCATGCGCCGGCTGCAGGCGATCTCCTCGGCATCGCGCATGAAGGTCCTGGGGATGGCGTGGGGTCAGTACGAGGGTCCTCCCTGCAGCCGGTGGGCCTCGGCACCCTCTTGCCCACCCCGGCGGCTCCCAGCGCCGCCTCCAGCCCGGTCCCAGCCGCTCCTTGCCGATTCCAGCCCCGGGCCCCCTCCCCTGCCCCAGCCTCGCACCGGCACGCGTCCTGCAGCGCGGGCAGCCGCTCCAGGAGGCTGCTCAGGCGGCTCTCGATGCCGCCGAAGCCGCGGCCGGCGCGGCCGGTGCACTCTGCGGAGCGGATGAAGGCCCGGTAGTGTTCGAAGGCGAGGCGGCGCGTCTCGGCCCCGACCCGCTCCCGTTCCGCCGCCAGCCGCGCCGGCTCCCGGCCCAGCTCGGCCAGCCCCAGCGCCGCCAGCTCCGACACGTATGCGGCGAGCTCGGGGCCGGCGGGGCCCGCGGCCGGGCCGCGCAGCCAGCACAGCAGCCGCGCCTCCTCCGCCGCCGCCGCCGCCATCGCCGCCGCTTCCGCCCGCGCCGCTTCCGGCCCCGCCACTTCCGGCCCCGCCGCCGACATGCGGCCCCTCACCGAGGCCGAGACCCGCGCCGTGTTCGAGAAGCTCGGGAAATAGTGAGGCGCCGGGGCTGCGGAGGGGTGGGCCGGCTGGGCACCGGGGACCGGGCGGGACCAGGCACGGAGAGGGGCTGGAGCCCGGGAGGGATGGACTCAGGGGAGCGGCGAGGGGATGGGTCCCAGGGACGGGACCGGGACCGGGACCGGGAGGGCAGCGAGAGAGCTGGAAGCGGGAAAAGCGGGCGCGGGACGGGCACCGGGGAACGGAGGGGCCGGGCCGGGCTCACGGGTGCCGTGCCCGCAGCATCGGCGAGAACATCCAGCTGCTGGTGGACCGGCCCGATGGCACCTACTGCTTCCGCCTGCACCGGGACCGCGTGTACTACCTGAGGTGAGGCGCGGGGGGCTCGGCGGGCCCGGGGGGCTCGGGCGGCCCCGCAGCCCCCCAGCACTGCGCTGCTCCCGCAGTGAGAAGCTGCTGAAGCTGGCGGCCAGCGTGCCCCGGGACAGCCTGGTGGCCCCGGGCACCTGCTTCGGCAAGTTCACCAAGTCCCAGAAGTTCCGGCTCAGCGTCACGGCCCTGGATTTCCTCGCACCCTATGCCAAGGTGGGACAGAGCCCCAGCCCCCAGTGCCAGCCCCATCGCTGTGCCAGCCCCAGCCCTGTGCCAGCCCCCTGCCAGCCCCATCCCTGTGCCAGCCCCCTGCCAGCCCCAGCCACCTGCCAGCTCCAGCCCTGTGCCAGCCCCTCAGCGCTCTGTCTTTCTCGCAGTACAAGGTGTGGGTGAAGCCTGGCTCAGAGCAGCCCTTCCTCTATGGCAACCACGTGCTGAAGTCGGGGCTGGGCCGCATCACGGAGAACACGGCGCAGTACCAGGGCGTGGTGGTGTATTCCATGGCCGATGTCCCGCTGGTGAGCGCTCAGTGCTTGCCAGGGCTGGGGGGTACACGGTGGGAGAACTCCCTCTCACCCCACTTTCATCCCCCCAGGGCTTTGGGGTGGCTGCCAAGTCCACGCAGGAGTGCCGGAAGGTGGATCCCTTGGCCATCGTGGTGTTCCACCAGGCAGACGTCGGGGAGTACGTGAGGAACGAGGACACGCTGACCTAGGGGACCCCTGGGACCCTCCAGGGACCCTCAGGCCCTGCCAGTGTTCCTGAGCAGAATGGACCTTGTCCTGCACCAGGGGTGTGGGGAGCTCCAGGGAGCCCACCCTGAGCGGGATGGAGACAGTGGGAGCTGCCAGCACACAGCCCCACAGCCCTGGGTTCTGCCAGCATGGGAGGAAACCCTGCCCCAGCCTTGTCACATAAAATCTGTTCCTTTTCCTAGTGCCTGTTGTCTGGTGGGGAGCCTCAGGGAGTTCAACCTTTGCTTCTCCTGCAGCTCTGCCCTTGTGGGGCAGTGCAGTGCAAGGGGGTACCACTCCAGAGGGGGAGAGAGCAACATGTGTGGGGGATGGATGAGGCTGGGGGAAGCTCAGAGCCTGGGGCTGAGGTTCAGGGAGGGGCAGCAGATGGGCAGGCAGCTCCCCCTGGGCTCCCAGAGGCTGGGCCGAAGCAGCAGTCACTCCCCAGAGTGTGCCAGGGGTTCCTTTATTGTGAGTCTGGTAGAAAAGGCAGGGATGTGACAAACCCACCTGGCACACAAAGCTCAGGTGACAGTGTGGTGCTTGGCTTCTCTCGGGGTGATTTCAGGGCTCGAGCAGGAAGGGAGGGAACTCTCCAAGCTGCTCCAGGAAGTAGTATCTGACCTTCCCTCCCACTCCACAGCAGGGCAGAGTGGCAGCCAGGGCACCTGGCAGTGGCAGCCATGGCCCTGCCCTGTTCTAGCACTTCGGGCTGCCAGAGGTTTGTGTGTGGAAGAGACTCTTGAGGAAGTAGAGCTGCAGCACCCCAGAGAGGATGATGACACAGCTCTGGGCCATGGACCACCAGTTGACATAGTTGTAGTTGGACTCCAGGAGGAAGGAGTCTGCCCCTTTCCGCATCCGGGCGAAGTTGTAGAAGCGCCACATGTGGAAGGTGTGGATCTGCAGCCTCTGGATGCTGACCTGTGGAGAGCCAGAGCCGTGCTCAGAGCTGCCTGCCCTGCTCAGCACTGAATTCAGCTGCAGCTCAGCCACAGCAAACACCTTCTCGGTCCCCTGGGCAGGACGTGCCCGTCCCCCCTGTGCTGGGGCACCCGGTGGGCACCCCGACCCTCACCCTGATTGCCTCCAGCGTGTCGTTCAGTTCCTTCTTCTCTGCTGGCTGCTTGTGTTCCATGTTGAAGTCTTCGTAGTACACACCAAAGTTGAGATACACCTGCATGAAGCCAAAGTGGTTTTCCTGGTTGTCCAGGCACAGCTGGTAGAAGCCTGCCGAGGGAAATGGGGATTGTTGGTCTGTGGGTAGGACACCAGGCAGACACATCCCCAGTGCTCAACCCTCATCCCTCCCGTGTGGGAATGATCAGCACTCTGGGAGCACTGGCTGGGCAGGCTTGGAGCTGCTGCAGGGGCAGAGGGCACCTGTGTCCTTGGTGAGGAAGTTGATCTGCCCTCGCACGTCCCGGGACACGCCAAGCTGGAAGCCGTTGGGGTCACTGGCTGTGACCAGGATGTTCCTGCTGTTGCCGATCCCTGTCGCCCGCTGGACCTGGAGGTAGAGAACACCTGAGGGGAAGTCTGGGGCCTCTGGTGTGCTGGGGAGCTGTGCCAAGCCTCAAGGCCATGTTCCTGGGGGGCTGCTCTGCCAAGCACAACACTGGGGGGAAGCTGCCAGTGCCAGGCACAGCCATGCCCCAGCTCTCCTTCAGCCAGCCCAGTGTAAACAGGAGACAAAAGGGCTGGAGTTTCCCTGCAGGAAAGGGACAGAGCGAGGGCATATTTTGTGCTGAGACCTTCTGCTGTGCCACAGCCTCTGGCCAGGTGGCAAAGGGCAGAGCTCCCCACAGTGCCAGGACACCCCACAGCTCCCTGTGAGTGAGCTCAGGGTGCTCAGGCCCTACGTGCAGAGCTCCCGGCATCACTTCATGGTTTTAAACCAGGTATTCAAAAAAATACAGGGGACTGATGATGGATAGACATTAGATGGGATATTGGGAAGGAATCCTTCCCTGTGAGGGTGGGCAGGCCCTGGCAAAGGTTGGGCTGAGAAGCTGTGGCTGCCCCATCCCTGGAAGTGTCCAAGGCCAGGCTGGACGGGGCTTGGAGCAACCTGGGCTGGTGGGAGGTGTCCCTGACCATGCCAGGGGTGGAATGGGGTGAGCTGTAAGGTCCCTTCCCACCCAAACCCTTCTGTGACACTGCCTAGAAAAAGCACAGCCCTGAGGGGTGATGTGCCACAGGACCTGCTGCACAGGACTGATCCAGCACAGCCATTCTCTGCCCAAGGCAGCAGCTTCCCAGGACACATTCCCGCCACTCACCTCGTAGCTGAAGAAGAAGTTGCCGCCCTGGTGTGAGAACTGCCAGAAACACTCCACGGTGCCCGCGGGAATGACGACGGCGAAGTCGTAGCGATCGGCCCCGCGGAACAGCGGCTCGGGGCTGGCCCCGCTCAGTGGCTCCGTGCGGGGGCAGCGGGCGGGGCCCGGCAGGGCCAGCAGCACCAGCAACAGCAGCATCTTCCTCCTCCTCCTGCTGCTGCCCGGGCTCTGGTGTTCGCTCCCGGCACGAGGTGGCAGGGGGGTAATCATTAACTGAGCCCCAGCGCCAGGAGGAGCCCGGCCCAGGCTCCAGGGCTCAAGGTGATCCCTGTGCAGAGCAGGAGCTCTGGGATGCTCTCCCTGTGCACGGAGAAGGGAAGAACAGAACACAATTCCTTCCCAACAGGGCACAGCCAACTGGTGTTGCCTCACAATGGCTCTTGCTGGCCCACACAGAGCCTCTCTGCCCTTGTGCTCCTGCTGCCCAGGGCTGCTCCGGTAAACCCTTTCCAGGCAGAGGGAAATGCGTGGCCACAGCCAGGGCACAAGGGACACTCAGTGCAGCACCTGTGGCTGAAGGACAGAGTGGGAAGCAGGTGTTCCCACAGAGAGTTCTCCCAGCCCTGGCTCTGCTGGAACACAGCCAGAGAATCTCGAGTTTGGAAAATGCCCCTGTACCTCCCCTGCCCTCATTCCACAGAAATCTAATCCAGAAACTGCTGTTTCCCAACTACACCTGCATGTGACACGTCCAGGGCAGTGCTGCTCCTGCCCAACACCCCCAGAGGGGAAGGGGGAGCCCCACATTCCCAGGGTGGTCCGTGCCCCACACCGGTGCCTTTCCACCCACAAGATACAAATTGACACCTTTGCAGCTCCTGATATGTAACAAGAAATAGACTTTATTCTACAAATAACTGCCTGGACATGGATTCCAGCTTTGGCTACTGAAGGCAGGAACACACGGTGCCCTCGGAGCTCACAGGTGTGCAGGGATTGCACGTGGCAGGAAGACATTACCAGGAAAAGTGCCAGAAAACATGGCCAGTCATGCAGGACTGGAACTTTTAAACTGGAAACAACCAACATTTTTAAGTACTGAAACAGCAAATAACGTTGTTAAAGCCTCAGAGCTAGAAAGGAGGATTTCCCCCTCACAATCAGTAATTTACAACACAAAAAGAAATGGGGAAAAAAAAAATCTGAACAGGTCCCATTGCCTAAATCTTCTGTTCCCCCGAGGAGCTCTAGGACTCAGGGCTGCCTCTCCCCGCCGGGAGAATGATGGCAAAAGGGTGAAACAAGTGATTCAGAAATCAGACAACTACAACATAGTCCCCAGAGGGGATCATTCCACTGATTAACAGAACCTGGGCAGGGCAATCCAGCTGGGATTCGTTCCAGAGAGGCCACAGTGGTCAGGGTGAACAAGGAGGTCTCAATCGAGGCAGTTCTGAGCACAGGCAGAGGCTGCACAGCCCCTGCCACCTGCAGCAGACTGACCTGTGCAGCTCATGGTTTCAGGGTGCCAAAGGGGCTCCCCACACTGCCTGGCACAGCCTCCCCGTGCCAGCACTCTAGTCCAGCTTCCAAAAAAACAAAACAAGGAGGTTTTTGCACAGGTCCCATGCCTCCCAACCTTCAGAGGATTCCCAGCTTCTTCATGGTGCGCCAGCGGTCCTTGACCATCACCGGCGTGCGGTTCTGGAACGGGTACTTCTGGCAAATGGCCTTCCAGCGGCCCTCTCCGAACTTCTTCACGCCTTCCTTGATCCACTCGCTCTCCTGCATGGTCCATTTCTACAAGGAGAGGGTGAGCAGGGTCAGGGAGGAGCAGTGTTGGCAGAGAAGCTGCTGCAGCTCCCTCCTGGCACGTTCCTGCCCTGTGGCAGGACCAGCAGGGCAGGCAGACAGGTCCTGGCAGCTGCACACACAACACTCAAGCACTACAGACGTGGTGCAGCAGCACAAGAGGCAGCAGCTGCCTTCCTATGGCTCAAGGGCAGAGATCCTGGTGGCACCAACATGGGGACCTTTTCCCAGGTAACTCACCTGCCAGCCACGTGTCCCTCACCTGAGCAAGGCTGTGAATCCCCCCAGCACAAGGGGAGTTGGGCAAACCTGGCTCTGAGCCATCAAGGCAAAGGTACTTGAAGCACATTTCCAGTGCCCAGAAGGTGGGAGGGGCACAGCTCCAGCCAAATGCCCAAGGGGGCTGTTCTACCACAGAGACTGCATGGACACAGCCCCGTTTCAGGCCCTGCTGGAAGCAGCAAAGGCCTCACATACCTGTTTCTTGGAGCCGAAGCTTCTGTTGGTGTGGTTGCTGTCTGTCTCCAGTGCTGCAGGAAAACAAGGCACAGGGTTATATTTCCCATCATTTGGGAGGTGCAGACCTCTTGGAGAGGCTGCAGAGCTGTGCAGTCAGAGCACCTTGTGACAGGCAACAAACCCCAATTCCTTTATCCCAGCCTTTCCACTGGATTTCAGGTTTCAGAGTTCAGTCATCCTTGGTAGCAAGACCCTTGTGAGTGACCTCCAAGCCAGGATTAGCACCAAGTAACTCCTGCCAGGGGACTCTGTTCTTACCTATATCTGCGAAGAGCTCGTCCTCCTCACTCCAGCTGTCCTTCTCTTCTGTGCCATGGGAGCTGTTCCACTTTCCCCGGGAGGACCTGAAAGCAGGTGAGGGTTTACTTTGGCTACTGGCTCAGGAGGCT
This sequence comes from Hafferia zeledoni, assembly GCA_035583235.1. NCBI lineage: Eukaryota > Metazoa > Chordata > Aves > Passeriformes > Thamnophilidae > Hafferia > Hafferia zeledoni. The sequence goes on from JAWWEV010000022.1 coordinate 20,012,432, forward strand.
TTTGGGGAAGAGCTGCAGGGCCACCCAGCACAGAGAGCCAGCCTGTGGACATTGTGTGTCTCAAGAGGAGGGAAGCAGAGTTTAACCTGGTCTACAGGATGCTCCTACAAACTCTAGCCAGTGATGCTGAAGCTCGGAAAAGTGCAGAGAATTGTTACCTGCAATGGAATCACCTGCCAGGACTACCTGCAGCACCTCACTGCCAGTGGGAGCTGGATCATTTCCTCCTCTCCATTAACCCATAACTAATTTTAAAGCCAAATGGAAGGACAAGACAGAGTTTGTTGTGTCCAATTCCACGTGTGCTGGTGGACAAGGTCAATACTCATTTTGGGTTAAAAAGCAAGGATCTGGTGCTCATGCTACCAACATCACCTGCAAGACAAGACTGGGGCAGAGCAGACTATACCACAAGACAGGAGCTCCATACTTGTCATTCTCAGTAGTCGCTGGCTGGTCGGGCAATTTCTGCGCAGGTCTGGAAGCAGAAGAGACCACGGCCTCCTGGGAAGAGTCGGGGCTCTCACTCGGCTTGCTGACCTGGCTGTCTGTCTCCATCACCAGATTGCTTATGGTGAACAAGCGTTTGCCCTTGGGGCGTTTTTCAGGAGGTTTTGGGATCTGAGTGTCTCCATTCTCGTCTGTTTTGCGCCTCTTGGTTCTGTGGGATACAGAAGGAGACAGTTGCTTGGGGGAGGGAAGGTCTGTTTCATCCAGTTTGGCGAAGAGCACATCAGAGTCCCGGGAGTCCGACAGCATCTTGAAAGCTTCTCTCAGGACAGAAATCCCACACGAGGTTAGAGCTCCAGGGGGCTGCCTACAAAATAAACACAACCGAGCGGGTTGTAGGGGAACCGCCACGGGAGCTCCGCCGCCCCCCAGCCAGCCCTGCCCAAAGCTGGCACCCTCAGCACCTGCCCCATGCACTCCTCTCATGGAGAGGCAACTCCCAGCCCTCTGGTCCACCCTCCCAAACGCTGCAGTGTCCCAGGAAGCGGGTCTGGAGCACACATGTCCACACTCCACTGCTGCCCTGCTATTCCCCACTAAGGGCTGAGCCCCAGGGATTCCAGGGCTGCTCCACGGGAGCAAACCTTGCACAGCCACTGCCCCACTCCTGGTCACAACAGCAACCAAACCAAACCACCTCAGCACCTTTCCTGGGATCCAGCCCCACACCAACACCTTTGGGCTGGCATTTGGGGAGTTAGGAGCTGCCTGGACACAGGGCATTACCCCGTGAAGAGGAATGCAGCCACACTTCAGCCACAGTCCAGGGCAAAACTCCTCTGCCCACCTTTCTGAGCCCCTGCAGGACACTCCTGGGACTTCTTCAATCACTGCTGCTGGCTCTTTAACTACTTCCACCGGTTGTGGAGAATCAAGCTCTGCTGTTAAATCATCAGGAGTTGCTGCTGAGTCAGTGCTTATTTCCATGGGTTCCACTGCTGCTGCAGGGCCATTGACTCCTTCCATGGGCTCTGGGGCTACTACAGCACCCGCTGCCATTTCTGCAGGGCTGGCAGCTCCCCCTGGCTCTCCTGCTGCTCCTGCAGGCTCTGGAGCTGCAGCTGGGCCCTCTGCTCCTCCTGGGGCCTCTGGAGCTGCAGCTGGGCCCTCTGCTCCTCCTGGGGCCTCTGGAGCTGCAGCTGGGCCCTCTGCTCCTCCTGGGGCCTCTGGAGCTGCTGCCTGGTCCTCTGCCCCTTCCAAGGCCTCTGGAGCTGCTGCCTGGCCTTCTGCTCTTCCCGGGGCCTCTGGAGCTGCAGCTGGGCCCTCTGCTCCTCCCAAGGCCTCTGGAGCTGCTGCCTGCTCCTTTGGCCCATCTGTAAACTTGGGAGTCACTGACAAGGATTTTGGTTCATCAGCATGTTCCAAATTCAAAGTCTTTTTCATTACCTTGGAGACAAAAAACACACAGCACCATTAAAGAGATGATTCCTTATGCTCCCATCCCACTGTATCCCCCCCCAAAGGCATTTCATGGATTGAAAACGTATGTTCAACCACATAACTGTTTTAGGGTGCACTGAATCCAAAGTACTGTGGGTTTAACAGTCCCCCCTGAGTGGGCAGCTCAGCCCCAGGGCCGGGCAGGCCACGCACCGTCAGCAGCAGCGGCTCCGAGTCATCCACATAGACCTTCAGGAACTCAAACATGCTCTGCTGGAAGTCCTGGTACGAGAAGTTCTTGACCTTTGGATGAGAAAGATTCTTCTCCCGGATGACAGCCAGCCACTCGTTCCTCTTTTTCTGGGGGAAGGAATGGCAGAATCAGGGACACTGGGCAAGGGCAAGGGGCACAGTGACAACCACAGCAAGGACCTGGGCAAGGACCAGGCCTTTCCTGTTTGCCCTGCTCCAGGCACAGCCAATTTACACTGAGATGAGGCTGGGAAAGGGCCAGAGAAACAGGAGAGAAACAGCAGAGACATCTCTTTCCAGGAATTCTCCTCACCTGCAGAAACAGGAATGGGAACTGCAGCTGCTCCCAGAATCAGCGCTAGGTATGAGTTTGAGGCTTGTCAGGGGATAAATGGGAATGCCTGGAAGGCCCATGGATGTGTGTGAGGGAAAGTGAGTGACAGAGAGTGGTGATCCAAATGTGCAGTACTGGGGGTCCAGCACTCCAGGTCTGTTTCCATTCTGGCATCATCCTCCCCCCAACACCCCCCAGGACACTTCAGCCAACCCCCACTTTACTCCAGCACAGACTTACCTGGTTCTTGGGATCCTTCCCCATGAGCCTCTTGACAATTTTTGCAGCTTTATCAAACTCTTTGTTTTGGATGCAGACAATAACAGCCTGCAGAGAAAACAAGGGCAGTGTGAGGCAGAGCACAGGATCAGCTCCCCAACCCTCCACACCACACCTTTCCAAGGCAAAGGCCGCACAGAGCATTTATGAAGGAAGGAAAAGCTCTTACAGCTTCTTTTATGCCTCTCTCCATGGCCTCCACAGTCCCGATGGACACAGAGAACTCCTTGTGCAAGAGCTCCAGCACGGTGAGGGCCGACTCGAGCGGCGTCAGCTCCGACTCCTTGTCGAAGGTACAATCTACAAGGTACATCCAGGGGGTTGGGGGCGGCTTGCGGCTCTGCCCTGCGGAGAGGGGGTTATCCACCTGCACAGCAGGGGCTCCTGCCCTGCCCGGGGGCACGGGCACGGCCTGGAGCCCCGGGGAGAGCCCCCAGCCACAGCCTGGACCCTGCCCTGC